>CM067324.1:106860000-107460000 GCA_034376525.1 Nicotiana benthamiana | reverse complement strand
TGCCTCCATCGTTAGAAATTTTTATTAATATAGTATAAAGGTATGATTTCGGCTTTTCTCCAACAATAGGCAAGTCTGTAGAATTAATTTAACGGAATTTTTCAGGGCTTCTTTCAAAGCTTTTTTTTTCCCAAAAAATATTTACAGTTGAATTTTCAGTAAGAGATTGGACTACTCCTACTCATTTACCTTCTTTCAAAGCTTTAATTCACCTTTTGCTTTTAATAATAATTAAAAATAGTTTTTTCCAATTTGAATATTTTTCTTACATTGCTAATGATGTTGCATTACTGAGAAGTTATTAGTAGTTAAGTTGTATGGATTTAAATTAATAAACTAAATAGTGGGTAAAAAACTACACTCAAAGTTAATGAAGCTATAAAGCTGACTTTTTTTTTATTTTGTAAAATAAATATTATACATTAATTCCAAAATTTATAAGAATATACAATTATTAGATATCTTGAATATTAAAAAGACAAAAATAATTAAATATTCTAAATATGCTATTAGCCCATGTGTTCATACCCGAACCTTGGATTGATATGCTTAAATAATAAAAGGATCATGTGCGCATTCCGCGTCTTGATACCTTTTTAATTTGAAATAATTATGTTATAACCATGTGTGCATTCCATACCTTGGGTTAATATTTAATTTCAAGGAAGTACCTTGTGTGCGTATCGCATCTTGGTCAAAATGATTAATAAAAAATATAATAAATTAAGTGAAGCGGTAATAAATAAGCCATAATAAATAAAATATAAGAATAGCTAAAAATTAATCTAAGCCTTACATTAATCAATAGAAGCAACTGTGCTAGAACCACGAGACTCGAAGGGGGCCTTACACCTTCCCCTCGGTCAACAGAATTCCTTACTCAGTCTTCTATTTTCGTAGACCATAAATTAAGAGTCAAACCTTCCTTTTGAAAAAGGTGACTTGTAACACCAAAACTCAATTCCAAGTGGCCACTCTAAATAATAAATAATCCCTTTTCAAAATGTCACTTTAATTAGAGAAACTCTTCTAACTTAACCTCGTAACATGGTTGTGTGGGAAAAAAGAGGTGTGACAGCTGTGGCGACTCTGCTGGGGGACAATTAATAAGAATTCGAGCTTTGTATATTGATTCTTATTTGGCTTTTACCATATTTTGGATATTATTGTATTTGGAAGCATAATGTGCTATTTGTCGCTTGTTTACCGCTTTAATATTTATTTGAACTGTGATATAAATTGTATCCTCTCTCGCATCCCTCTGAGTCTTCTGATAGGTAGTTATGTTGTGTTTGCCTACCAGCATCACAAAACTTCTTGCTTAAGATAAAGCCAGTTAGCCTACCAGCTTCTGGTGAAAGATTTAGTCACACATGTTTAGGCGTGAGAGCCGTTAGCTAGCCAGTGTTGTTCTACTACTGGTGATGCTTGACGCTCCTAGGTCTGGGTTGTCCACGGGGTAAGCCAGGTCTAGATACCATCTCCTTTAGGATTTGAAAACTTAGAAGAACAAGCCACAAGCAATGAATATCCATAGTAGGTTACGCTTTATTTGCATCATATGCATTGAACTTAGCAGGCTCGGCACAGGGGCCGGGCCCATCTAGGATAGGAACCAATTTTTTAAACCAACATGTTCATATCTATGTTCTATATGTGACGTTATTTGATAGGCTTCACTCAAATGTTGACCGGCTTTAGGATAGAATTAAACAAGGGTAAAGAAAGAGGAAATTTCCAATTTTCATAAAATACCTTTTTTATAAATAAATATTTGAAAGGTTTTGGTATATAAACTAAAAATTTTCAAAATAGTTTTGTTTTTTAGTTATTTTAACCGAAATACTACGCGGGTTTGATTCTCACTGGATGTGAGATACGTAGGCATAATCGTATGCAACCACATTTTAAATAAACATAAAAAGGGAGTAAAAGAAAAGGTTTTTATGGACTATTAGTTATTATTTATTATTTATTCAAATAATGATAATATAATCACTTTGTCAAATTTTTTTACCAGTTTTACCCCTGTATCCGATCTTTTGTCGAAATAGCCTTGAAACCTGCATCGAAAATGCGAAATGGGAGGCCAATTTTATTTTTTTATTAGTTTTTTTTTGACAAAAACAAAAAAAAAGATATTTAGGCCTTTTGTATTTTTTAATGACTATTACTAATTTAATTTTTTAGTCTCACAGTTTGGTTTTTATTCATTTATTTCCTTTGGAGATTTTTTTTTAATTATTATTATCAAAGTTTATTATATTCCAGACATGTTTATGTCTTTAGAGTTAGTAGAGTCCGTTTGAATATATTTTCTTTTCTCTCATTCTAAAAAACATATAATTGAAAAACATTTTAGTTTGTCTTATTTATTTTTTTTTTGAAAAAAAGAGAAGATATCATTAGAATTGTTATTATTTCTCCTGAACTACGTAGTAGTCTGATAACATACGACGTCATGATACGTAAGCAATCCCCATCCGATGTGATCACAGCCATAACTAATCTGAGAAAAATGATAAATCATTAAAATAATATAAAATAAGAGAGCAGTAAGTTCAAAAGGAAATAAACCAACAAGCCGGGATGAAACATGAAGCCTTCAAAATCATTTTAGAAATGAAAATAGCATTAGATGCATGGCATACAATGTGTGATTAATATCTGAAAAATACCTAACTCTAACACGTTTGTTGTTTGTTATTTCTAAAGAGATAAGGTTAAACAGAGTTGGTTGGTTTGTGGTTTAAACTGACGACCCACCCTTACAACACGAGGTCAAAAGAAAAAAGTAAAATCGGAAACAACAGTGAGAATGAGTCAGATAATGATGATGTCCATGGACAATTGGTCGAACAAGGTTCGGGACTGGTTGAAGAAGTAAGAATCTTGAAACAACAATTGGCAGATATGTACCAAGACTGAGTGAATGGACAAGCACCGCCCGCACTACCCTTGGGGCCTTCGGATAATCTTCATAATGTATCAGTTGCAAATCAAGGGCCTATATCCATAATAAGTAACCCATTGTACCAATAGGGATTCAATCCGAGCATTAACCTCCCCACTATCCCCAATACCTCCATTCCACGTCCTCCATCCACACCCTTCAGAAATGACCCACATACTGTACCCATTCCTCAACCGGGTCTTGCTCAAAAACTCAACAATGATCCACCATTGAATTCTCATGATACCCAACATTACTCTCCAGAGCTGATTTTCAAGGTTTCATATCCATACAAGTATACTCCTCAGAACATGTTCTCAGTCGAGGTCGAAAAGCCCGACAAGAATATGGAACAAGAGGAAATGACCAGAAAAGTGAAGAGTTTGGAACAAACCATGAGAAACATACAGGGTTTGGGAGGCCACAAGAGTGTTTCGTTCAATGATTTATGCATGTTTCCCCATGTTCATTTGCCACCTGGATTAAAGACCCCTAAGTTTGAAAAGTATGATGGTCACAGTGATCCTATGGCCCACTTGAAGAGATATTGTAACCAATTGAGGGGAGCAGGGGGAAAAGAAGAATTACTCATGGCTTATTTTGGGGAAAGTTTGACAGGAATTGCTTCAGAGTGGTTATAGATCAAGACATATCTCACTGGCACGTTTGGAACGACATGGCCCAAGAGTTTGTCCAACAATTTCAATACAATATTGATATAGTGCCAGACCGCTCCTCTCTTGTCAAAATAAAGAAGAAATCTACAGAAAGCTTCAGAGAATATGCAATCAAGTGGAGAGAGCAGGCTGCTAGGGTCAAACCACCGATTAAAGAGGCAGAAATGATTGACTACTTTCTCTAAGCTCAGGATCCTGATTACCTCCATTATATGTTGGCCGCCATTGGTAAGCCTTTTGCCGAGGCGATCAAGATCGAAGAAATAGTTGAGAATGGCATGAAGTCGGGCAAAACGGTGAATCAGGCAGCCCTTAAGGCGACCACGCAGGCAATTCAAAGCGGGTCAGGCAATTTCGAAAATCGGAAAAAGAAGGAGGAATGATCCATAATGGTGTCTAGATTCGGTGGAGTTCAAAGAGGAATAGTTCCTTCATACGTGCAATTCCAACAAGGACAATCCTATTCTACTCAACATTATTATCCGCCTCAGGGTCCTCGATACCCATTTCCCTCGCAACAATACACAGTGTATAATGCTCAGGCTTATGCTAGGCCTCCCAATCACCAACAAGGGCGAGCATCGATTCCACGAGGCACCCGTCAACTCCGGCAAAATTTTAGGCACCATATAATCCTCGTCCCAGACAGGAATATGTGAAAGAACCAGAGCCAAAGAAAGAGTTCACCCCGATTGGAAAATCGTATACAAGCCTATTCCGCAAGTTGATGCAACTGAAATTGATTGAACCTATCATGCCACGTTATGTGAATCCAAATTCAAAAGGTTTTGACTCCAATGCGAGATGTGAGTATCATTCTAACACCTAAGGTCATAGTACTGAAAATTGCTGGACATTAAGGAATTCCATTGAAAATTTGATTGATGCAAAGGCAATTGTGGTGACAAACAATGAAGATACTCCTAATATCACAAACAATCCGCTCCCACTTCATGATAATACACATTTTATTGGGATGATTTGTGATGATTATGATTACAAGCAATCATGCAAGACAGAGATGATTATTGGAACTATAGGGCTAGAGCCAAAAGTGATAGTAAGCCTACAGCAATTGGAACCGCTGATTGTGAAAGGTGCGAGTTCTAGTTCAAACTTGGCAGGTTCTGAAAAAACGGTTCTTTATGTACCTGGGAGTACAAAAATGATTGAGGTTCAATTGGGTGGGCCAAAACTTTATATCCCTGGGAGTATTCAAAAGATTGTTTCAAATAATGCTTAGAGAAATATAACAGAGCCGGTTGTGATCCGACATGTGGCACAACTTCCAGTGTCAAAACCAAAAGCTATTCCATGGAACTATAACAAGACTATCATGACATACAAAGGAAAAGATATAGTGGAAGAAATAGATGAAATAGGAGGCTTGACCCACTTTGGAAGGTGCTATTTGCCAGAGGAGTTGAGAAAAGCTAAGCAAGCCAAAGAAAATCACTTTCCAGTGAAAGAAACTGTTCCATAAAAAGAAGCCGAGGAATTCCTTAAGAATATGTAGATGCAAGACTACTTAATCATTGATCAACTAAGGAAAACGCCTGCTCAGATATCTTTATTATCTCCGCCTTTGCACTCGAAAGAACATCGCCGTGTGTTGATTAAAACTTTGAACGAGGCATATGTCATAGAAAAGACAACAGTGAATCAGCTAGGAAAAATGGCTGAAAGATTCTTTGAGGTGAACAAAATTTCTTTCAGCAATGATGATTTGCCTAAGGAAGGGGATGGGCACAATAAAGCTTTGCATCTTATGGTCAAATGTGAAGCGCATTACGTAAAAAGGGTCATGATTGACGGAGGCTCAAGTGTAGATGTATGCCCTCTTTCTGTTCTACAACAACTGAATATTGACACTAACAGAATTCGAACGAGTAGTATCAGCATCAGGTCTTTTGATGGTTCAAAAAGAGACACTATCCGGGAAATCAAACTCACCATGACAATTGGCCCGGTTGATTTTAACATTGTCTTTCAGGTGTTGGATATGAAAACTTCCTATTATTTTCTTCTGGGAACGCCATGGATCCATATGGCCAGAGCTATACCATCCACCCTACATCAGATGGTCAAACTCGAATATGACAGGCAAGAAATTGTTGTTCAAGAGGGGACGACTCGTCCGTCTACAATGACCCGTCCATTCCGTGTATCGAGGCCAATGAAGGATGTGAATCCCTCATATATCAAACATTTGAGGTGATTGAGGTAGACCAAGTGGAAGAAGGAAAACCAATTATGAATCCCCATCTTTCAGCCACATCTATGATGGAGCTTCACTAATGTTGAGGAATGGCTATGAACTAGGAAAAGGATTAGGATCATTCCTGCAAGGAATTGAACCCATTGCTCCCTATTAGAAGAAAGATACTTTTGGCTCATGTTTTAAACCAACATCAGCTGACATAAACAGAGCCAAGCCCCGGAAAAAGAATGGTTGGAATCTGTCAAAACCAATCCCTCACATTGCCTACTCTTTTGTCAACCCACAATTTGAAGAAGTCCAAAATCTTTCTGCTCAAGATGACATTGATGAAGTTTGCCAGGGTCTCAAGGAGATGTTCTATGGAATCAATATGGTTCAAGTTGGTGAGGGCTCTAGCCGTGCAAGTGTTCCTCTTATTGTCCTAGATAACTTGCTCAAAAACTGGGAAGCAACTCCTCTTTCCATCAAGAAAGAGTCTTGGTAGTCTATTTTGTTGCTTTTTCTGTATTTGGATTATTTTCAGGGTTGTATCCATATACTTTAGTTTAATTGCTTTGCTTTGATGTTAACCCTTCTATCCTTTCAAATTCAATGAAATGAAGTTCCAGTTTCATAGTAGAATTTTGTCTTTCCTTTCCCTAATTTTTGTTAATTTCTCATAATTTTCAGTTTCGTTAATACTGGCTTTAAAAACATGACATGCATGCGGAAATCATGCCCAGATCTTAAAAAGTTATCTAATCTTGAAATAATGAATCAAGAAGTTGAGTATGATGAAGATGAGGCCTATAAGGAAATAAAAAGAGAATTGGATCAATTTGAGAATAAGCCTAACTTAAATGAAACTGAGGCTCATCTGATGAAGGAGGTATGTGAACAATTTAAAATTGAGCACCACCATTCTACTCCTTACCGAACCAAAGCTAATGGAGCTGTTGAAGCTGAAAATAAGAACATAAAGAAGATTCTTAGGAAAATGGTCCAAGGGTCTAGACAATGGCACGAGAAACTATCTTTTGCTCTGTTGGGATACCGGACAACTGTCCGTACATCAGTTGGTGCAACACCCTACTTGTTAGTTTATGGAATTGAAGATACCTGCTAAAGTTGAAATTCCCTCTCTCCGTATAATTGTTGAAGCTAGGATTGAAGACACTGAATGGATGAAGTCACGATTGGAACAGTTGAGTTTGATTGATGAAAAGCGTTTGGCGACAATTTGTTTTGGTAAGTTATACCAACAAAGAATGGCACGTGCTTACAATAAGAAAGTGCGCCCAAGAAAATTTGAGGTAGGACAGCTTGTTTGAAGCGCATCTTTCCACACCAGGAATAAGCAAAAGGAAAGTTCGCCCTGAATTGGCAAGGTCCTTACCTCGTCAAGAAAGTATTGTCGAAAGGAGCTCTACACTTGGCAGATATAGGAGGAAAGGTGACAGACATATCCGTCAATGCAGATGCAGTCAAGAGATACTATGGCTGACATGCCTCTATTGGGGCATTTGGTTTATACTTAGCATTCTCAGGTTGGGATGAAGAAAGGCTATCATTCTCGCTACGCAAACACTGGTCACCCCTAGTTAGCCCTTTGAAGCCTTATTTATATTTCTTCGTGTTTACCTTCTTTTGGAACCAATGTACTATATATATATATATATATATATATATATATATATATATATATATATATATATATATATATATATATATATATATATATATATATATATATATATATATATATATATATATAGTACTTTATTATATATATATATATAATAAAGTCATCATCAAAACAAGTTCATACCATCCTGAACTATGTTCGACTTGATTCCGAAAAGATACGTAGGCAGCCTCTCTCTGAGGTTCAGTCACACCAAACAAAAAATCCACATTTCCCCAATATTCAAAGAAACTGGGGCATATTTTTATTTTATTTTCGATGGTTATCCCATCGAATGGTTCCAAAAGCTGTAATTTAGTTGAGTAGTTGTTCTTATCTTTCCCTTTTAAGACCTTATGATTTGCTTTTAGAATGCTAAGTTAGTACACTACAGGTGGCGCTTCAACCATTGCAAACAGAGAAAAACAAATGAGATAGTCTTATCGGTGAAAACCCTCAAGGGCACTATAAGGCGATGGCGAGTTAAGAAAAACAAACGAGAGAGTCTTATTGGTGAAAACCCTCACGGACACTATAAGGCGATGGTGAGTTGAGAAAAAGGCATATGAGAGAGGTCAATTGGTGAAAACCCACAAAGGGCATCGTTGATCGATTTTAGGTCTTCTTATATACCGGCACAAGCATGGTTAAAGAACTCAGTTTCAAAGAGAAGTTTACAACAGATTTTGAGAATTAGACAGTTTAGACGGATCGGGCATCCAGTCCAAAGTGCATGTGATGTTCATTGAAGTCAGCATATTCCTCCAGATAAGTTCTTTCGTATTCTTCCCCTGAAACGGGCGCTTCTCGATTAAGGTGTAATGTTTATTATTCACCTACTTTTTTTTTCTTTTTCTTTTCTTCTTTCCTACCATTATTCTTAAGTCCCTTTCAGTTTAATTTTGCCAAAGCAAAGCAAAGAGAAGGCCACAAAATCGGTTACACTTTCCTCGTTATATGAAGCAAAAATTTTTGGGGCATAAACAGTATGGGCACAACCATAAAGCCGACTTTGATATTCCTTGTCAAGCAAAAGGCTTGAAGGACTTAACAATGTTTCAAGGGCAACAAAAGTTACTCATCAAAAGTTTTTTGGGGAACAAAGTTGTTTGCACCATAGACACAAATGGTAATAGGCGCAAAATAGTCAGGTGTTGATGTTGAGAAAAAAAAGATCTTCAAAAAATAAAGTCAGAATTTCTCGGCAATTTGTACGATCATCGACAGGGTCCTAACAAGTGAAATGAACGCAAGGTCAAGCCGCTCAAGGAGTCAAGGCCACAAACTGACCACCATTTTTAAAAACTAACGAATCTTTCTTTGTTTAGAACAGGAACAAATTCGCTTAGTGAAACAGTTCGTGGAAAGACGAACACCACTTCCGACGGAACCTCATTGGACTCTCCATCTAAGTATACTCCATCACTCTTCTTTCTACTTGAACTACACATGACCCGATTCCCTTATAACCCGGGATATGTTGGCTGCCTGAAACCAAGGCTCGGTCACCTTTTTCTTCTATCATGTTTTCCTTTTCAAATGATAGTGAGGTCAAAAATCAGTCACCTTTTCATTTTTCTTCGCCTGAAAACTCTTCATGTTTCCAAGTAAAGAGGGGCATGCTGTGAACACCTAATTTTGAACCACACCCAAAGTCTATACTAGTTTAGTATAAATATTTCTTTTACGATTAATCTTAATATTTTTAAAACTTTTATCTTACTCTTTATAGGTTTTATTTTAAAAAAAATATAATAACTATATATTCACATTCTTAGAGTATAAGTTGTGCCAGGCATACGCTGTAAAAACGGCAGAACTCATCATCGAGTGGTGGAAGAGGAAGAGAATAACCTACTAAAAATGGGTAGTTGATAGAATGCGTAATACCCGGGGTTAGTGAACTTGTATTGAGTCATTCCCCGCCGGAACAATATCGATGTGAGAAGGAGTGCATAATTTAGATCGCAGTCATATATTTGCTTCGATCCCATGGCTGATAATGCCTTATCAGAAGCGGGGTCAGGCTCTATTTGAAATTCATTCCTGACCGACAAGTTCCGAGGAACTATCTCCTCCATTGTGGGAAAACGAGCGTCCTCCGTAACAGGGGTTCGCCGCTACCGGTAGGCATAGTTACCGATGAAGGGGTGGCATCAGAAACTGTATAAGAAGAGTTTGTCATTTCTGCAAGAGAAGTATGTACAATAGAACCAGAAGTAAAGTATCAACGAAAAAGTATTTAATCAACGAGAAATCTAGAACTGAAAAAGCAGAGGCAAATCAGAAGCAAGGGTTAGAGAAGAAGCAGAAGAATAAGCAAAAGTACCAAAGGAGTAAAAAATGTCGAAAAAGTCTCATTTTTGAATCTCCTTTCCCCTATTTATAAGGTATTATGACGCCGAGATCGAGGCAAAAAGACTGTCAATGACGCTAACAGAGGCACTAAAAATGACGCATTGCATCAGGAAGACGCATAATGATGACGTGCATGGTTATGATGTCATCCTACGTTATCCACGCCAACCATAACCTTTGATTTGATCCATCATCGAAATGACCTCGACCGATTTAGCCCGTTCGCCACGGCAGAATACCTTGTGATTAGATACGGGTAAAATTTGCTCATCGAGGACTCCCAAGAGGACGACCTCAATAAGTAGAGGGACTAACCGTATGGGTCAAAATTAGATCTACTTTAGCACATGCACATGGACGTGATGAGGCCTAGGTCGGAACCAAGTATGGTTCAATAGCGAGGAGTTGCCCAAAGGGAGAGACCGGTACCGAGAACAGTTAGGATATTCCTAGTGCGAGGGAGAATATTCTATTGAATATTTCCCCACTTTGTACCTTTTTAGGATTTTCTAAGGGTATTCATTATAAACAGGAAGAGAAATGAAACAAAAAAAGGATTTCAGAACTTCTATAAAAGAACCTCCTATAAAAAGGTTGACTATCACGAATATACACAAAATTTGTCTTGTCTCTTTTGTTTGATTCCATCATACAACATTCTTTTTTAGTTCACAATATCCAAGGGCACATTGTTCACTACTATTGCAGGCTGTCACACGTTGCCTCTGAAGGAGGAATCTTCCACCTCACCCAACATTTTTGTGACCTATTGCTTCTTATTATATTAAATGTCAATTACCACATTTATTACATGCATTCTTTCTCATATTTATATCCAATCATTGAGCATCAACTCGACATTTATTGTTAGATTTCAGATCTAGAATTTATTAATTTTAACTTGGATTCACCCCTTACCCATTCATTAAATTGATTTAACTAAAAGGGCTTAACACTTTTTAGTCAAACAACATCATTGCCCCTTGTCATCACATTCGTCAACCAAACAAACCCTGGAAACTTTTATATATTACGTGAAATGGTGATATTGAAATTCTGACGAATATCATATGATTTCTGAAGTATGAAACTTGCAAATAATGTGTGCCACACTTGGTAAGAGAAAAATATGTAGAGTTGATTTCACCTCGGGCTATACATGGACCGGGTTGGTTCAATTTTTATTAAAACCAAACTAAACCAACTATATCGGTCTGATTTTGTCGAATTATTTGGGGTTTTTTAGTTTTCTTGTTACATGAATAATATGTCAATCTTACTATGTTAAATTTTTTATAAGTTAATATATGTCTAATAAAAACTAAAAGAATTGACAAACATATAATTTATTAAAAATTTTATGAGATAATTTTCTTTTTAATACATGATAGTTATTTTTAGTTTGATAATATATTTTTGTTGATTTAGTAATTTTTCTTACTCTAAAAAAAGACGGGACACTCAACGTTGTAATCTAAATAGGACGACCTCCCTCCTGAACTAAGATGTACATGTTATTCTATGAAAAATGCCTTCCCAAGACGCTCCACCACAGTAAAGATGATCAAGTGATGTTGCATTCTGTGCAACAGATGACAAACACTCCTCAGTTCTCCCACCATCAAAACCAGACCGTTTTCAGGGAAGAACAAAGAGCAGACAATGATGTCATTAATGAAATCTTTACTACTGACGATTCTTCTAACAGGAGCTAAGAGATAAACAAGAATTTACTAGTTAGGATACTACACAGAGCTGCAAGAAAACGAGAGAAGTTTATCAGTTTCGCAGTCATTTGTTTAAAACTTCAAATGATTGCTGATGACTTCATTCTTCAACCAGGAACAGTTCAGACGTTGCCCTTGGAAGGATCAGTCCATCAGACTGACCCCGAATCCTCTTCAAAAAACACTAAAGTTCTTATACAACTTAAAGCGGGAACCATGATTTGTGCATCTACCAGAAGTATTGAATTTAGTCACAGGCAGAAAGTCCAACCGCCACCGCCGGCCCCACCCACACCCGCACAACCCAAAGGTAAGAAACACCTCACTTGTTTATTCTGGCAGGATCAAATTAAATACGAATCATCCTATCGTAATTGTATGGTTGTAGTAATTATCCTACTAAGCCACCCCAAACGTAAAAACATGAGCTTGTTCAACCTCCCCAGAGACTGAGCAGCAAGGCTTAGACCTCCTACTACATTTTTTTGCTATCACAATATCCATCCTAACATCAGTTTGAGAGCTAGGTGGTTTCCTAGAATAAAGAGGGGGAGAAAGGGAGGGGAGGTTGAGAGAGAGAGAGAGGCAGGTTGCATTATTTAATTTACCTTCGAAAAGCAAGAACCAGATTGATTCATTCCCAATCCCCTAGATGTCACATACAAAGAGAAGAACAACTCATTCACATGATTGGATCTTCAATAGGAAGACGCCGAAAGCCAGTGTCCTTCAGAAAATATTTTGAACTGACCAGCATCGCTATCTTATGCTCCACAAAGCACAGTAATGACCAAAGAGCCAGTTATGGCACAGAAAGATTAAAGTGAAAAGTAACACAACTTTTTTCTCTCCTAACGACCAGTCTTGTCGTCTTTGACACTCTTGTTGTCTTTATCGCTAGTGCATGGGGTGTACTGGCTAGTAGATGATGGTGAATACCCAGGAGCACTTGGTGAGTACCCTGCACTTGGACTGAAGACGAGAAAAAAAGCTTTTAGAAACAACCATAAATCACATTGCATGATCGTCTTGTAAAGTAAAGAACAACTAACCTGTACTGGGGAGAACTCGGACTATAATCTAGGCTTGTACCAGAGTTGTATGGGCTGAATTGAAAGGAAAAAGAAAAGGAAAAAGAGACTATTATTTCACTAAAAAAGGATCAGGTAATAGTGTTCATTAACTTCAGAAAGCAGCATGGGACGTACTAAAGCTTAAAAAGAAGTAAGACCATCTAGTTCCACCAAGATTTCAGGCAGTTAATCAAATTACAGAAACACATGCACATCACTCACCTGCTGGGCAGTTAATCAAATTACAGAAACACATGCACATCACTCACCTGCTGGGACTATAGGTTGGGCTTGAAGGAGAATATGATGGAGATGTTGGAGAGTACGATGGTGACGTTGGACTGCAACACGACAGTATTTAATCACGTCATTAGTAATATAGTCAAGATCCCAGTCTGAAATCCACCAATACAAAACCCCCAACGACTTTGGAAACCAATTAGTTCTAATGAAGCAGACTCAAAAACCACAGATAACAACCTAATTAAGTAGATGCTACAAAAGTCATGAACTATTATCAAACATGGCCAAATTATGAACAATTCCTGCCTCGGCAAAAGAATAAAAACACCTGTGTCAAACTAAAGGTTATTTACCTGTAACTTGGAGATGACGGGCTGTATGGACTAGACGGAGACAGCTTTGGACTGGTTGGCGAATATGCAAGGGAGGGGCTGTATCTCGCCGAGGGATTGTAACTTGGTGATGTAGGACTATAAGATGGTGATGTTGGGCTGTAACTGGGAGATGTTGGGCTGTAACCAGGGGAGGTAGGACTGTATGCAGGAGAAGTGGGACTATATGATGGAGAAGTTGGACTATAACTTGGTGAGGTGGGGCTGTAAGAAGGTGAAGTGGGGCTGTAAGATGGCGAAGTGGGGCTGTAAGATGGCGAAGTGGGGCTGTAAGATGGAGAAGTGGGGCTGTAGGCAGGCGAAGTGGGGCTGTAGGCAGGCGAAGTAGGGCTATAGCTAGGCGATGTTGGGCTATAACTAGGAGATGTAGGGCTATAGCTCGGAGATGTTGGACTATAACTAGGTGATGTGGGAGAGTACGATGGACTGGTTGGAGAATATGCTGGACTTGTCGGACTGTAGCCAGGAGAGCTGGGGCTATAAGTGGGGGAAGTGGGGCTGTACCCCGGGGACGTGGGGCTGTAACCTGGGGACGTGGGGCTGTAACCTGGAGAGGTTGGGCTGTAACCAGGGGACGATGGGCTGTAACCAGGGGATGACGGGCTGTATCCAGGGGATGAAGTAGGAGAGAAAGCCATCTTATCCACATAAGGAGAAAATTGAGCATCTGTAATGGGTGACATCCGCATATTTGGGCTCAGCAAATAATTTGGAGACATCATGCCGTCATGATATAGGGGCGTTCCACTGATAGGTGAACGTCCAGGCGTCATGCCAAATTCAAGACCACCTTCCATGTAGCTAGGCAATGGTATCTCAATAGCTTGTTTCAACATCTCCTCATTGAGGTACAAAGCACAGCCTCCTGTGCCAATTGGTGCAAGCTGACCTAACATGATATTTTCTGTGACACCCCTCAAATAATCTGATTCTGCATACACAGCAGCATCAAGAAGGATGTCCACTGTCTCCTCAAATGAGCATCTCATCATGGGGCCAGTATCATTCCGGTTAATACCATGACGAGTGATGGCCATTAAATGGCCACGGTAGGTCATGGTATCACACAATATGGCCAGATGTCGGTAGTTCACATAGGATCCATCAAAAGATATGACGACCCTCAACTCATCCAGCAGTGATCTTCGGACTGCCTCAATTCCAAGAACTTCAATAACTTCAATCAAGTGGTTACTTGTAGTTCTACTTGCATCAACATCTTCATGTGTCATGACAGCCAAAAGATTCACACCTTCAGTGTCCAGCATCCATTCAGTTTCTGCTTTAAATCCTTCATTGTCATCAAACTTCTGTACCTTACTATTCTTTATGAACACCTTATTAATATCTGGAATTCCCCGGAGAGCCATCTCCGTAAGCATATTACTCTCAATCTTCTTAAGGAAGACATCATCCTCAGCAGATTCATCCAGTTCACCTTTTGGAGCTTCATCATTCATAATGCGAATTCGAAGGATCAGCTTTTCAGCATTATCATCATTAAAGATGCAGGTCAAGTCATCATCAAATTCAAGGTTGATCTTTTCAGCAATGTCAGCCATGCTAAGTTTCTTATCCACCATCATTTCACGATTTAACTCTATGCGAAGCAACCATGGAGAGATTTTGTCAGGGTCGATCTCTTCATCTGGCATTTCATAATACGACTTGACGAATTCAACATCCTCCTCAATGAGGGTGCTCATGGGGTCTGGATCATACCACACTTCTGTGGCTTGTGTTACGCTCCGCAAAGTAGTATATTCTAAGGCACACTGGACAGTCTTGGCCCTCTCTTTTGTTTTGCCTACTTCAGGTTTCAAGTACACAGATAGAGAGGGTGTTTTGATTTTCTTGGCAACATTAATGATCTCTCTCAACCTTGGCACACCCAGAGTAACATTCTTAGCACTCACACCAGCATAATGAAATGTATTAAGAGTCATCTGTGTGGCAGGCTCACCAATTGACTGTGCAGCAACACAGCCAATCATCTCTCCTGGTGCCACAAGGGATTGCAAGAAGCGAGACTCTATCTCACCAATTACCCAGTCAAAAGCCTCCCGACTAAGTCTATACTCCTTCAAAACCCTTTTACTAGCCAAGGCACTCCGGAGCAAGATATTGAAGAAAAGAGTAGCATTCTTCTGAGCTTCCATGCTTAGGTAATCATCGCCAGGGACAACCTTAAGCCTCTCCTGTAACTTATCAACAGCTTCCACAATCTCCATAGGATGCATATCAGACCGCCTTCGAAAATCTATCTTAAATGTCTTTTGGGCATTCAAGACAAGCCTCTGAATGTTAACAGGAAGCGGCCAAGAATTGTCACCTGTTACAGCAATCTCTGTCCCAAGCTGTTTTCTATCAGCTTGAAGTTTCTGAACCTCTGCATCAAACACACTACGAATCTCCCGAATAGTTTTTAGATCTTCAATAGCTTCTGGCAACATGTAACTTGGGTTCCAGTTAGGATCATCGATCTCATATGCATACAGGTCATCGAATGTTGATTTCTTTGCTTTCAGAGAATCCAGCTTCTGCGTCTCAATCCAAACAGCATCCATGCCATCTTCCCCATACAGAAACTGGATAACATCACCCAATGAATTCCTAACAGTACCATCATACTTGACCATGATATCCTCCATGGCCTTCACTAATCGCCTCTGGATGTACCCGGTCTCAGAAGTTTTCACAGCAGTATCAATTAGACCTTCTCTACCACCCATAGCATGGAAGAAGAACTCCTGCGGGGTCAGTCCCCGGAGATATGAATTCTCCACAAAACCACGACTTTCTGGACCATAATCATCCTTGGTAAAATGAGGTAGAGTACGGTGTATGAACCCAAAAGGAATACGTTTCCCTTCAACATTCTGCTGCCCCACACAAGCAGTCATTTGAGATATGTTAATAAAACTTCCCTTGGACCCAGCAGTAACCATAGCTTTAAGATTGTTGCTTTCTGATAAACTCTTCTCGGCACTGCTTCCCGCATCATCACGAGCTTTATTCAACACCTAAGATTAGGAAGACAACATCATTCAAAATATATCACATGAAAGAAAGAGGATAAGACAACATCATTCAAAATATATCACATGAAAGAAAGAGGATAAGATGAATGCCCATTTATAAAAGGTACCTGGTTCACTCTGTTCTCGAATGATTCCATCATAGTTCTCCCTGGTTCAGCTTCTAACTGCTTCTCTTGAGCAGCTTTGATAAGTTCTTTGACTTTGCTTTTTGCATTCGAGATAGTTTCATTAATTTTCTCCATGGTTGAAGCATCAGCAATTGTGTCTCCTATCCCAATGCTAAAAGCATTCTGAAGAAGCCAATAATTAACCAGCCATTGTGTATGTCCCAGAAACTTACGAGCAGCATCCGGCCCGACCTCCTCCCTGTTTACAGGGGCAGCATTAACTAGGGAAAAAATGACGACTATTCTCCACCTACTGTAACATAATTATAGAGCCCATATTTTGCATGTATAATCTCATCTACATCAACATTCAACAAATGACAATAACCTCACATAACACAGAAGAAAAGCAAAACACCTGGTGCATCACAAGACTGTGGTCGGTGATTGACAAGCAAAAATATTTATTTCCTCTGTCTATATTTGTATAACCTGCCCCAAGTGAATGGGGTCATATGCAAATTTGATATCAAAGCAGGAGATAAGGACAGGAAGAAAATAAAAGAAATAAAAAACTCTCCAAATGCATACCATATAACATGAATCAGACTTCCCGTGGACGTCCCAAGGGTCTTTTTGCAAAGAGTACCAGTTAGCAACTCCCCTTTCTCTATTCTAACTTGAGTATCTCCTGGAGTTATGGGTCCTTTTTCTGAATCATTATGCCACGCGGAATATCGTAGAAGATTTATTTGTTTCGGTATGATGAGGTTAAACACTTGCTTCCCGGTCCAAAGTGGCCTTGGTTTCAGAATCGCCGGCGCGGGTACTTTCCCGTCAAAATCCTCCCACCACATTAAAATGTTCATAAAGACATCCTGCAAACCAAAAGTTGCTCAGTCTTTACAAGATTATACAAAATAAATAAAAAATTGATGGAAAGAATTCTGAAACGGCACATGGATATCACCTTCTCTATAAAGGTATCTCTTTTAGTGATTTTTCGGCAACCTAAAAGGGTATCCTGCACAATACCCATTACAGGCCTATTTGCCTGGGGTGAAACAATACACTTAGGGACCATCATAAGCTCCAGCACTTCTGCTCTGGTTTCAAATGACTGGGGAACATGCATGTTCATTTCGTCACCATCAAAATCAGCATTGTAAGGAGAAGTAACAGATAAATTCAACCGGAAGGTTGAGTATGGCATGATCTTGATCCTATGCCCCATAATAGACATTTTGTGTAGACTGGGTTGCCGATTGAAGAGAACAAAGTCCCCATCATTTAAGTGCCTCTCAACCTGCATTGGCAGCACTAGACATTAGGGAAACTGTTTTAAAATAAGAAGTCTCTTAATAACTTGGAAATGAAAGAAACTAACCTTATATCCAAGCTCAAGATGCTGATCGCTGCTCTTCTTCAAGTATCGGAGATCAAGCCTTTGGCCGTCATCCCTAATTATATACTTTGCCCCAGTTTTACCAGGAGGTGGATGAGGTCCATATTCGACAAGCTCCTTTAACCTGTTTCAAAAACCAGCTTCAATGAGCACAAACATACACAGTCCAATTTCCATCTCTGTTTAGGTTGGTTGGTGAGTGGAGTTTCATTTTACCAGAACAAAAACACACCTTTCAATGTTATACGGTGTCACTGTTTCTGGATAAGTGAGATTCAGAGCAATACTCCACGGGACTCCCAATTGATCAATGTTAATAGTTGGATCAGGAGTAATAACTGTCCGAGCAGAAAAGTCTACTCTTTTGCCCATCAGATTGCCTCTGATCCGACCTTCTTTTGATTTTAATCTACTACATATTGATTTAATAGGTCTACCTGATCGTTGTGTAGCCTGAAAAGATAGAATATCCAAGTTAGTAAGTAGATCTTGCTGAAGATTTCAAAAGATCCAACAGTAAGAAGGATACTCAAGAGAAAATCAGCATACTCTTGGTTGTCCCGGCAGATCATTGTCAAAATATGTAGCTATATGAAATTGCAATAACTGTGCGAACTCTGAAATGATGTGTGCCGGTGCCCCATTCCTTTCCTGCCTCTTCAAATTCTCGTTGTGACGAATAATCATGGCCAGTTGATGAGTTAAATCATCCTACAAGAAATTTTCACAGAAAAAAAAACTAACGCTTTGATTGGCACAATTTTCTAGAATTTCATTGAAGGAGCAGGAGAGTGAATACCTCACTCCTTGACGAAGTATCCATCATTACAGAAGGTCGAACAGGTGGTGGTGGTATAGGAAGCACTTGAAGAATCATCCAATCTGGGCGAGCATACTCGGGTTTTAGGCCAAGCAACAGACAATCTTCGTCAGTTACCCTCTTCAGAATGCTCAGCACCTAGAAGTTGAGGAATAACAAGAGGCACGGTGAGAGGTAGTCCCAATCAAATGAGAACACCTAGTAGAAACATTTATATACCCTTTCAGCAGAGAGTTGTTGCTTCCTTTCCACTGGTTCTGGCATCTGCTCTGGGTCATCACTCTTTTTCTTCTGAAGCTTATATTCAGCAACCATTTTCATGCCATCTATTGAAATTTTTGGCTGCTGTGCACCACAGCCACCTCTACTCTTCTTGACAGGTGCTTCAGGCTCTTCGCCTCGAACATCAATTTCGTCTCCTCCTTCACACTTTGTTTTATTTTTGCAAGCATCCAGCATCTTTTTCAGCCTGTTTTTAGGATTCCTTATTCTCATGGCTTGCTTGAATTTAGGATCGTCCTGCACAAAATCGGAAAACGCACAGATTCAATAATCCATCCCAGAACAACATTGAGCATCAAGAAACAACCTTTCTAGATAATGGATGCAGAACAATTCCTTCCTGATGAGACATCAAGATAACACCACTTTTTTTTTCTCTTCATTCATCAGTTAGATCGTAAAAGAAGTAAAGCTGTCATAGTTTTAAACATAACTTCGATAAATGAATTATGCTCCGATTTTCACTGTTCAATAAGAAACATCAAAGCGAATGAGTTTGACTACTCTTTAGATTGGAAAAATTCATTCTCTCCCATTTAACCAAAATTGTTTGGCAACATCTGCAATCTTTCACAAGAAATACAACAGTCACTAAAGTACCAATATATTTCAACTAAGACATAGAAGCTACCCACCTAAGAAGGGTCATGTTGATGCAGTTGCAAATACGCTTTTTGAAACTTATTCAGCTACTTTTTAAACCTCTGCTTGTCATTTTTCACAGAGGGAGAAACCATTGGCAAACCTCAATACTCACCAAATTTAATCGCTTATCCACTTATAACTTAAGTCATATTTAAGAACTTTAAAAATCACCCGCCACGATATACATAGGCTCGGCAATTCAAGTCAATATCATCCTTCTTCACCTAAATACTAACTTTAGTATTTAGCTACGCACCAGAATCTCATCGAATGCAAATTTTCAAACTTTTTCCATGATTTTTACCTCATCTGCCAGAATTTTCGAGCAGTTGAAGCAGACGCAACGAAGGATACTAAGTACAGGTTTCATAAATCCGATATGAAACATAGGTTTTGCTAGCTCAAGGTGACCAAAATGCCCTGGACACTCTGCCATGTTCGCCATACACGTCTCGCACTTCATCTTTCGATCAATTGTCCCGAGTCGAGGATCGCTCAAACCTCCAGGCTTTGGTTTCCCTCTCTCCGTAGTCTCACCATGCTCAATGTGCACCACTGACATTTGTCTCTGCAATTACGTTAAGAAAGAAAGAAAAAGCCTAAATCAATTTCGCTCAAAAGAAACCCTAGATAATTCAAAGAATTGAATCAAGGTGTGGGAAATTTACAATTTCGTCGGGGCTGACAATGCCGAACTGGACCACACGGACTTTGGCAACCTCCGCCGGCGAGAAGGGGAAGCGCAAATCCATGGTGGCGGAATCTAGGTTTCAACTTTACAACAGTAAAGAAGAAAAAATTAAACGGTTGAAAATTTGTTTTTTGACAATCTAAAACTGGTTTTTTGATTTATCGATGTGTATGTTCCTATATTAGGAGTGTATTTTTTAGTCAATTTCACTTGATTAGTAGAGATCTGAATTTACTTGCGCTCTTCTCTCCTCTCGACTTGAGATGGAGGCTCTGTATAACAAAGTCAAGAACGAAGGCATATAAGGGTATTTATAGAACAGCCACCGACCTATGGCGCAACGAAAGACTCTGATTGCTAAGTTGCGCCAGGTAGTTTTGACAGCTGAAGGCCCTTGCTAAAGTGCGCTTTTAGGAGTAGCAAATGATAAAAGAAAAAAAATATATTCCCAAACCAAAACAATGTGATGGAAAATATTTACCTGGATGCATTACAGTATAACTGCATAATTACTATCTTTTTACACAAAATTTATTACTTAAAAACAGTTAGTTGATATGCATTTATCCTTAGCTAGCGTATCAATATAAATTTAATTAAAATTTAAAAAAAGAATTAGAAGTTATGCAAAAGAATACTTTTTAAAAAAAAATAAAATTATGTTTGAACATGCATTTCACTTAGAAAAAAGTTAAAGTTTTATGGGGAAAGAAAAGATTTTCATCCAAAGCTTTCAAATTCTATTATTTTCATAAACAAAATAATATTTTCAAAAAAGAAATTGAAAAAAGTAAAAAGAAATCATGTCCAAACGAGAGCTTAATTTATTATATAACGATGGTAAATTATCATAGTTCATGAACGCGTATAAGTGTATATAAGATTTTTGTATTGCCAACATGAACGATATTATACCATACGTTATGACCAAAAAAAAAATCGCAACATAGAATTTACATTATATTATTTGTATTAACGTATTATCCTTATAGGAAAAAACTATTTGATTTTCTCATATAAAGTTTTGATTAATAATTTCAGTTTTATATATTAAAATATGCATATTGGTGTTGCATGGCTTGTATAATAAGTTATGTGTCATTTGTCTGGGATAAATGCAATAAAAATATAAACAGTATATACATTAAAATATTTATTAAGACAAATATATCATTGAACAATAATCCTTATACATATATATTTTACAAACCACATTTCATACTTATTAATTTTAGTATACGCGTTGTCCCTCGCGTTAATAAAATAAATTTTAAAAATTAAATAGATAATATTTGAAAAGATGTTATAATATAAAAATAACAAAATTTTACAAACTCCAAAATAATAAATACTAATAGGATTAGGAGTTTCATCTCTATAATAGTTCTTCCTTTAGTTGTTCCTCTTGCTTGTTTCATTGTACAATGAAGTTATAGAAATGACATTTTTATTTAAAAACAATAACAACCTAGTGTATTTTTACAAGTGTAACATGGGAAAGGTAAGACACAACTTACTCCTATTTAAAAAATATAGAGAGGTAAGAGTAGTGTCTGACTCAAAGATAAAAAGAGTTGTTCAATTTTACTTGAGGACTTGGGTACGTACATTGCATATATATTTCATGTTACTTATTATAAATTTTGTGTTAGATAGTTTAGCAATAATTATATTTTTTATCTATATTTTATTTATTTTACGTTACGGTTAAAATTATAACCCTATTCTATTGATAACTTAGTAATAACGTATGCATCCGAACTCGATTATTTTTAACCATTCTTATAATCTTTTTGCTCGACTGCTATCTTATTTTACCTACAATTTCTTCCTAAATTACTTCTTTTACTCACCGTCGTACATATATATATCCTTTTTCTATTCCTATTTCTTTGTACAAAATATATATAGATCAACTCTGTACAAAATAATTATTGATCACATTTAAAAAAGTTTGTATGAAATATATATTGATCATATTTAAAAAAGCTTATCATTTGTTGAATCTTGTAGAGTAGCAAACGATCTCGATGGTTTCTCTTTCCGGTGCAAGTTAGCATAACGTGCACCAACCATGGGTGATAGGAGAGGACAACCTTCAACTCAATCTCAGGCAACCCTGTCAACACAAAAGTATGCGACGAAGACTACAGTCAGAGGAGCTGGCAAAGCAGAGTAGGTTAAAGAGCAAATTAGCGAAGGAATTACATTTCCAAAGAAGCATCTCCGGCAATTGTGCAGAAACCTAACATGCAAATTGAGGTTGTGACACATGCGATGGAGAAATAGGGTAAATGGTTAGATGTAATCCACTCCTCAAGTAGCAGTAGAAGGCAATCTTTGGCGGTGAAGTATAATTATAGGATGAGGTAACATGTAAGATAATTGAATCGAGGGCTTCCATTTGGGACAATTTTGATATTTCAAAATTTTCAAATGCTGGTTTTAAATTAGAATATGTAGACCCAATTCACTCTGGGGAGCATCGGATTGGGGAAATTAGTCTGGATAACATTAACACTGAGATTGAATATTGGAAGAATGCTATTAGGTACTTACCTCTATTTATAGTACTGAACGGGTTCATTCAAAAGCCGTGGGGTAAAATTGGTATCAATAAAATAACCATGATGAAAAATGGTATAGTTATGGTTCGGGTTGACAATGAGGAAGGTAAGAATGAAATCCTACAGGGGGGGGGGGGGGGTATTTATCACTTCGACAACAAACCATTCATTGTTAAGGAGCGGAATCAGGATAAAGTGTTTTCTCGGGAGGAACTTCATTAAGTTCCAATATGGATCAGGTTGCCTGGACTAGACTTCAAATATTGGAGCGCTTGAGGCCTGAACAAAATAGGAAGTTTGATTGGGAAACTACTGATGGCTGATAAGAATACAGAGAAGAAAGTGGGGCTTGACTTTGCCATGTTATTGGTGGAAGTGAATATTGGGGCTCAATTACCTAAGGAGATATACTTTAGAAATGAGAAAAGTGTTGATGTGACTGGAAGCCATCTGTGTGTGATACATGTGATAAGTATGAGCATACAACTGATAGATGCGGAAATATTAAAGTGACTAAAAAGACAAAGGAAGCTAGGGATGGGGAGGAAGCTTATGGAGAGAATCCTCAAAACTGTAAGGAGAAAGAAGATGAGATAAAGAAGACAATGGAGACTAATAAAGCAGGTAGAAATAAGGGTAGAGACAATTTTGAATCAAGGATTGCACGGCACAAGACACAGGGGGAAGAATTCAGAGTACAAGTGGATGGTGCTCAGAAAAATGGAGGACGAGTTCATTCTTCTAAGCTTAGGAAGTCACCCATAGTAGGAAAAGGAAGTAATGGTTGTATCCAACTTATTGCAAGCATTGGGCAAAATAGGTACATCAACTTCAGGGATGCAGAAATTGGTGTTCTGAAAGAGGGGCTTAAACGGGTTCAATAAGCAGAAGGAGGTGAAGCTCCTCTGCAATGAGAATAATATAGGGTTGATTGGTCTATTAGAGACCAAAATAAAGATTAATAGAGTACCAGAGATAGCAAGAACAATGTTTGTAGGATTGCAGTTTTCTACAAATCATGAATTTCATTACAATGGTAGAGTTTGGGTGGTATGGAAACCTGACCTCTGCAATGTGACTGTCAAAGGGAGCACAACTCATGCTATCACTTGCCAAGATACATTTTTCCTTTACAGTTAAACTTTTATGATAACATTTGTGTGTGCTTGTAATATAAAAGAAGATAGGAAAGAATTATGGGATTACCTTTGCTCCATCGGCAGAGGTAGTAATATTCCTTGGATAGTGTTGCGTGACTTTAACGAAATCCTCCATACAGGGGAATATGATAGGGGTAATCCAGTAATGTATGCTGAAGGGGTGGATCTTGCAAACTGTATAGATAGATGTGGGTTATCAGAGTTGCCTAACACTGGTGGTCAGTACGCCTGGAGTAATAGGCAAGAAGTAGACAGGGTATTTTCCAAGATAGATTGAGTATTTGTCAATGGTGAATGGGTAGATGTAATGCCAGGGTGCATAGTCAACATCCTACCAGAGGTTGTGAGTGATCATTGGCCAATTAGAGTCTCAATCATACAAGATCAGCATGTAAGGGAACTTTCAATATTGTAATGTTTGGAGCACATATCCACTTTTTTGGAGATTGTTAGAGAAAGTTGGAATGAACAGGTTTAAGGTTAACAATATTTAAGGTGGTCAAAAAACTGAAACATTCAGAAGTTGAAACAGATAAATAAGCAGCATTTTAGCAACATCCTTAAAGATGTCCAAGTGGCAAAATCCGTATTACTAGATGTCCAAGACAACCTACAACTGCAACCACAGAATCATATTCTTCAGGCAGAGGAGAAAACATCATATTTGAGGTACAAGGAAGCCTATATTCTAGCAGAAAAGCTTCTTCTACAAAAGAGTAAGGCTACTTGGATTAGACTTGGTGATGATAACACCAAGTATTTTAATTCAGTGATCAAACAAAGGAAGTTGCTGCAGTCTGTTACACAGATACAATATGAATATGAGATCACTCAAACAAATCCTAATGTGATAGCAGGTGTTTTTGTTAATTTATTGAAACGTACTAGGTGAGGTGGTAAGCAACCCCCACTTCCAACCGAGAGGTTGTGAGTTCGAGTCTCCCCAAGAGCAAGGTAGGAAGTTATTGAAGGGAAGGATGTCGGGGGTCTATTTGGAAACAGCCTCTCTACCCAAGGGTAGGGGTAAGGTCTGCGTACACACTACCCTCCCCAGACCCCACTAAGTTGGATTATACTGGGTTGTTGTTGTTGTTGTTGTTGTTGTTATACTAGGTGAGGTGGGAGGAGCATGAAGACATGCTTATACAGGATTCATGAGAAATGGCCCCATTGTTGAAGTAGAACAACAATTGAATCTAATGAAAGTTTTTATTGAGAATGAAGTTAAGAAAGTTATGTTCATAATATGTATTAACAAAAGTCAAGGTTCGGATGGGTATGGAAGTGGTTTTTTCAGAGATGCATGGACCATTGTTGGTAATGAAGTCACAGAAGCAGTTTTTGAGTTTTTCCAAAATGGGAAGCTCTTGAAATAGATTAATGCGACAATGATACCATTGATTCTAAAGTTGATAGACTAGTGAAGGCTAGACAATTCAGGCCAATATCATCTTGTATGGTTTACAAGTGTATCTCCAAGGTGTTATGCAAACAGGTTACAGGGTGTTCTGCCATTAGTGGTGACAGACAAGCTGCTTGTGTTCAAGGAAGGTCAATGATTCATTGTATTAATATGCCATGACTTTCTACAACATTATAAGAGGAAAACTTCACCCAGGTGTATGATAAAAACTGACCTACGAAAGGCGTATGATATAGTTAGATGGGAATTTATTGAAGAAATGCTAAAAGGCTTTGGATTTCCTAAAAGATTTGTTAAATTGGTTTTGAATTGTATGACTTCTACAAAGTTTTAAGTGAAGGTAAATAGGGAGGGGTATGGATATTCCGAAGGAAGAAGAGGTTTGAGGCAAGGAGACCCATTGTCTCCTCTATTATTTGTCATGGTTATGGAATATTTATAAGGGTGCGAACTGAATGTCCCAGCTTCCAGATGTGCAAGAGTTTGGGTCTGACACACCTAATTTTTGCAGATGATCTAATGATCTTTTATAAAGGAAATGAATCTTCTATTCAACAGTCATGGAGGCACTTCGACATTTCACTATCACAACTGGTCTTGTTGCTAACTTGGACAAATCTAACATCTTCATTACAGGTGCAGATGAGGAGACCGGGGACAGACTGATTACGAGAACTGGCTTTTTAGCATAAGTGTTTCCAAAGAGATATTTGGGACTCCCACTCTCTCTCTCCCCAAAGAAATGGAATAAATTGAAGTGCTTGCAGTTAATTGATAAAATCACTGCTAAAATGAAGTCTGCCTCTGCTAGACATTTATCATATGATGGCCGGCTGCAACAAAAACAACAACAACAACTACCCAGTATAGTCCCACAAAGTAGGGTCTGGGGAGGGTAATATGTAGACAAGCCTTACCCCTACCCCGAAAGGGCAGAGAGGCTGTTTCCAATCGACCCTCGGCTCAGTGAAGGAAAGGAAAAACAAAAACAAAAACAAAAACAAAAGAGCATTAGTAACTTCAACAGAAATAGCGTAAATAATTATCTAAACATAAGAACCATAAAGAAAATAGCATGCAATAATATCAGACAACAACAAATAACTACCATAAGGGAGACACAATCCAATACACAAATCATCTATAGATAGCACTGCCAAGCCTCACCCAGTCCCTGGTGAGGAGTACGAAAAACCCTAGGGGCTCCTACTCTACAACCCTCATACTAGACCTCCAGACTTTACTATCAAGGGCCATGTCCTCAGAAACTCGCATCCTAGCCATGTCATGCCTAATCACCTCTCCCCAGTACCTCTTAGGCCTCCCTCTGCCTCGCCGAATGCCGACTATCGCCAGCCGCTCACAACTCGCCTCTTAACCTCCTTGTCTAAGCCCGCTTGCGGCGCGTAAGCGCTGATGACGTTGAGGACGCAACCCCCAATAACCAACTTAATAGACATTAACCTATCATTCACTCGCCTAACCTCGACCACGGACTCTCTTAGATCCCTATCAACCAAGATGCCCACTCCATTCTTACCTCTCACGACCCAGAATACCACAACTTAAAACCGTCTGCATTCCTCACCTTCGACCCTTTCCACCTAGTCTCCTGGACACATGCTATGTTAACCCTCCTCTTCTGAAGAACCTTCGCCAACTTAATGGACTTACCCGTCAGAGTGCCTACGTTCCACGATCCTATCCTTAATCTATGGGCGTCCGCTACCCTCTTCCCACCCTTGCCTCCGACCCTACCCGCAGAACCGCTCCCATGCCCCCTGCTCGCCCCCACCCCCAAGGACATGACCTTACTCTACCATCCCCCGCCGCGGCCACTATTCCCAACCGATTACGAGAAACAGTGATGCACCCACGTACAACAGCGGAATATGCAAATGGATACAAGCTAGGAATCGACAAAGTAAACCACACACAGGGTGCTTAAATAGAAAACGTAAAAGCGTGTACAGAGTAAAAAAAGGGGGGTCGGGAGGTACCAACTCCCGGCTGCAAGTTATCAATTTAGTATTGTTCTCCCTCCACAACTATGGGTTAAGTGAGTACATGGGGTTGATATGAAAAATGATCTTGATATCTGGGAATACACTCCTGCTGAATGAAGTTGGTATTGGAAAAAATTGCATCAAGTCAAGCAAGGAATAGCATATTGGTACATAAATGGAAAATATTCTTTGTCAGGAAATGGACAATACTCGGTCACACTTAGCTACTTGGCTCTGCTAGGTGTACGACCTATCGTGGTAGTATCAGAGTTGATATGGAGTAGAGTGTTGAGGCCAAAGCATAATTTTATGTTGTGGTTAGCAGGACAACAGGAAATGCTTACCAAGGAGAGAATGATTAAGATGTGGATTGCATGTGAAGACACCACTTGCTGTTTATGTGACATTGGTGAACTGGAAACAACACAACATATGTTTGGGGCTTGTCCATGGGCTACTACTATCTGGAAAGATATGTATCAAGCTAGGTTGGGATAGGCATTCTACGAGGGGAAGTAATTCAAAGCATTATGGGAATTAGGAGAAATCATAGGAAACTATTTCAAAAGGAGGTCCTCACAACTGCACTAGGGGCTACTGTTTATCATACCTGGACAACGAGGAATTGAAACATCTTCAGAGACATTCGTGTGAATAAGGAGTTTGTTATACAACCGATTAAAGAGGAAATTAGGGAAAGAATAGATATGTTACCAGGAGCACATAGGGCACGTAGATATAGGTTGTTCATACAGAGAATTTATAACTAGTTTCTGTTGCTTGGAGGTCTTATACTATTGACACTCTTCATGGAAGGTGGTCAAAGTATATGGTGCTCTTTAGGTGTATTCTTTGTTTTGTTTATGATAATATTTTACATTTATTGTCAAAAATAAATAAATTATCATTTGATTATTTTTTAATATTTTTGACAATAAAAATAGATTTTGTTAATATACTTCAAAATCTACGTTCTTATTATTAAAAGAAAATAGGACGTCTCAATTGCTTTTTAAAGTCTAAAATCATGTCATCTCAATATGAATTATCATTAATGTTTCTAATTTTTTTTAAAATCAAAACTATGACTTACTTGCACTACATCTTACGTGCCCTTAAATATTAGACATAAAATTGTTGGATCAATTACTTACTTTAATTTCATTTAAGACACACATTTATTTACTTTTTCCCCCATAGAATATGTACCCATGAAAAGTAACATGTTTTATATCTATATAGAGAGAGAGTTCAAATAAGAAAAAGATATAAGGTAAAATTTTAATTGATTTTAAAGTCTTAAATTTTAAGATTTTTTACCTAGTTCAAATGGGAAAAAATTTAATAACTAAATTTCACTTGATTACAAAAAACTAAATATTAGGAGAATAATTAAATAAATATTTTGTTTAGTGTGAGTTTCATTTTTAAAGAATAAAAAAAGCTAACAATATTTCAATAAGGACCTTTGTATTTAATAAATTATATTATAAAATGTTCGGTTATATTTCTCGTATATTAATTATGTGTTGTGACCAAATGTTACTAGTCTACGAATAAAAAATGCCATGGAATTTGGATACACCAGTGTGTTAACAAACTTGAGAATGGGATAAATCTCTCGACAAAGTTGATAATGGCGTGGCCTACACGAAAGGAAGAAACAATTCGGTAGATTTTACTTCTAGGCCTTGATGAAGGTTTGAATTTTAATTATTTAGAGATTTTAGATATTAAGTATATTTTTAAAGTCTAAATTTTAATTATTCAGATCTTAATCACTAAGTGTACTTATTTTTTTACTTAAAAATTACTTAATGGATCTGAATAGATCTGTATGATTCAGATCTATAACAGAGACTTAATTTCATTAAGATGTTATTACATATTCATTATTAACTGCTACTATGACCTACTATTAATACCACCACCACCACCATACTCAACTACTAGCACCACTACCACCGCCGCCGCTACCTTTGCTACCACCACGCCACCATTATTCTCAATCATAGCCGCCATCATTATCGACATCATCACCACTATCCCTCACCACTATCACCACCACTTCGACCACCATCATTATCCACAATCAACACTCATCCACCTCAACTACCACAACTGACCACCGCATCACCATCAACTACCACGGACGACATTGCCCATCATCATAACCTACCACCGCCCACCCACCACCTTTCTCAGTCACAACAATTACCAACATCCGCCATTATTAACTATCACCACCCACAGCTACCACCAAAACCATCATCATCCTCAAATCATAATCGCCACCACTACAAATCACTACTAGCTACTATCATGAACCATCATCGTCAACCAACACCACCAAACACCACCTCTAGTCAGTATTCACGCATTAACCACCGCCAACAACTATAATATTTTAAAAAAACTATATATTTTATTGATAAAATATGAGATTTGTTAGTATTTCATTTGAATTTTATGTTTATTAATTTTGAAATAAAGATATATTTATATATTCAGATGTTAAAAATCAAACAGTTTTAATTATTTTGTATTCAAATCTTAATACACATGTTAATATATTCAGATGTGTATTCAGATTCATATGTCTTAATCTTAATACACATTTTGATAGTCAATTGTGTATAAAGCCATTGTGTGTTTCAGTCTTAATTTCTGTTGGAGCTTAATTACTTCTTTTGCTAAATTCAAATTGTAGAAATAGGGGTGATTATCGGTTGATTCGGTTCGGTTATGAATATTATCGATTTTGCTTATTGATTATCAATCTACAAATATTATAACCCGATAACCAAACCGATAAGATATTAGTTATCGTTATTGGTTAATCAGTTATCGATCATTATTGATTCGGTTATCGGTTTATTCAATAAGATAAAAAAACTAAAACAGTTTCGCAATGTATAAAAATATTTCAAGAGTAAAAACTATTCTATTTCACAAGAATTTAACTTTACTGCAACATCCAATAAAATAAACACTAACCAAAGTTTCTATATTTCATTCTTCAACCCAAAATCAAGCAGGGTGTAAGGTCTTTGAACATTAATATCTATCTTTTTAATCCAGTACAACATTATGTATATAGATTAAAAAGTTTATTAATTATAAAATACAAATTTTATAACAACTAACACAAGATAACTATGAATTATGTAACTCTAGTATTTATGTACTTAAGGTAAACTAGTAAATTAGTTAATCCTTATTGGGTTACCGATTTTATCCAATATTAAAATTGTCAAATCAAGCCTGAACCAATAACTCAATAAAAAATTTTTTTAACTCGTTATCAAACCATTAACCTAATAATTTAATAAATAATTAACAACTCAAATTATCGATTTTACATATATGCTAAAAATAACGTGAGTTGGTCAGTTTCTGTTTAATGTTTTTTTACAACTAAAGTATCTTATTAGTTTTCAATGTAATTATTACGTCTAAACTCTAAACAACGTTGCCTGTATATAATTGCATCGGCATGTGCAATGTTGGCTAGTTTGCATAATTAATACTCAAAATCAAAATTACCCAGAAAAAATTAAAAAGAAATACTCACAATTAAACATGAAATAACAGTAAGTTCAAACATTAAACCAGGATTAATATCCTTGTCCATGTAACCAAAACAACCCTAAAATCCACCCAAAAAAAAAAAAAAAAGAAAAGCGTAGACGGAAAGGGGAAAACTTTCTTGCCGCCCAGCTTCTAGATTACCAGACTTTTCAACGCCTATCCAAGTCCCACGGGAACGCGGTTTTGAAACTCTGCAAACCCAGATCGTCGTCCCCTAATTTCCCCTTCTTAAAACCCCCTTTTTCTCCTCTGAACCCTCTCACGATCAACAATGGCGTCGATCTACAGTTGTAAAGAATGCGGTACAAACTTCAATCTCCACACCACCTACCTTTACCCACCCGATTTTTACTTCGAAGCAGGCAATAAAGGTACTCTATCTTTCTCCGCCGTTGATTCCGCCAAATTCAAGTTCGAAAAAGAAGATAAAATCAGACCTTTTTTTGAGACCATCAATTACTGGGGTATCCAAAGGAAAAGGACCAAAATGATGTGCATGAACTGTGGGAAGCTTGTCGGATATGTGTATGATGATGGGGCACCCATGACTGATAGTCCGGGTCAGTTTCACTTTGGCCCAAGTCAGGTTATCCCTAGAGCCCCGAGGTATAGGATAAAGAACAAGGCTTTGAACATTACTTCTGAGACTTGACTTGTTCTTCAGTTTTTAGTCAAAATTTTTAGATGCAGGGATTTGTATACGAATTTCGAGAGATGTATGATGCTTGTGTATATGAGATTTTTCTTTACGTATTTCCTTTTTGTGATTTGTTCTCTTTCGTGTAAATACTCATGCTGGCTGAATAAAAAGAATTCATTTTTTAGCCTCTCTCTCCAACTACTTTAGCAGTTGAGTTTAAATTCCGTCTCAAAAAGAAATAAACGGATGAAATTAAGATGGAGTCAGAATTTTGAATGGCTATTAGTCATCTTAAAATTAGTGAACTTGGGAATGCGTTGACCTGTTTTGCTTAAATAAGATGTCTGAATAGCAATATCATGTTACAACAACAACAAGGTTCATACGCAGACCTTACCCCTACCCTTGGGTAGAGAGGCTATTTCCAAATAGACCCCCGACATTCTTCCCTCTAAGAACTTCCCACCTTGCTCTTGGGGAGACTCGAACTCACAACCTCTCGGTTGGAAGTGGGGGTAGCAATATCATGTTAGTTTACCAATAAGTAATTTGATGATTTACCCTACAGACAACGATTTCTTTACAGACAATTGTAAGTTTACTACTGAGAAAGCTAGCAATGAATAGTTTGTCGACCCATTTTGAGGTTATTTCACAATGATTTTGCATATTTGATGATTGTACAATGTTCCGCATTGGCTTCTTATTGTAGTCAAAAGGAGCCAGTGTTAACGCCATGCATAAGTTTTGGTCTGTAGTTTTTCTTCTTTCTTCCCTGCCTTCAATAATTTGGCCCTTGTCCTTCCTCATGGTGAGACCTTCCCTGCAAGATCTCTTGGCACCATTCTGTTGATTTGTCCTCACAAATACCAAATACAATACAGTTATTTGTCTGATTACTGGTAGATGACATTCAGGGTCATTATAGCATGGCACAATTGGATGTTTGTCCGAGATTTCCTTATTGAGATCAGGCGTATGTGTGCACTAATATTCAGAATGTTACCTTTTTTGAACTAATATTCAGAATATTTGGTGATGCGTTTTCCGATTATCCACTTCAATGGCTGCCTAGAAACTTGTTGAACCTCTCTGGCTTCTCTTCTAGTCTAGCTATATAAAAGGATAACTATTGTGGTCATGTAGTAGGCAAAAAAGTAGAGCGATCTTGCTTCAAAATATCATCTATTATGAAAGAATGAAACAACTGCAGACGTTTTCATTTAACATGCTTTTTCAGCATTATCTAGTTTAGGTGACTGTAGACTACCTTCTCCGTTGGAGCTATGGCTGTTATAGAAAGATAAACAAATTACTGTTCTGAGAAGTCCTGACCATTGGCCTTGCCAAATTTTCGGACAACTTTATTCAGAGTTCTTCTTCCGAGAGATGCAATTTTACGCCAATTTGTGGAGGTTGAAGATCTTATATGTACTTCCCTTCCCTAAATGAACTAGGTAGCACCCAATCCTTAAGATACTGGGTGTGTGGTTCCTCCCCTTACTAGACGTTATTAACTAACTACGTAAGTGCAGGCTAGTGGTTTAAATGGCTGGCGTCAATGCTATTCTATTGACGTTATTATAAAAAAAGGAAAATACCTAAAGTTTGCCAGAATCTTATTTAAAGACTCCTTCAAGGGCCATCTAGTTCAAAGTTTTGGTAGCTTCTGCAATATGACTCGCTGGTTAATCCCTGTTATCTACTCAGTCTTTTGAACATCAAATCTGTAAATCCTCCAGCATCTGGCCCAACATATTATGCTAGACAACACCTTTTTTTATTGTATACACCAGTCAATTATCCTTCTAATTTTTTTTGTTTCTGCATATGGTGGACCATCCAAGAAATTTTGGTGCTCCACTTGCTTTATGTACCGTTCTCCTGATTAGATCATTGTCAGTCATGTTCATGGATGAATATCCATTTTTGTTCTCTGTTTATTGGGGAACGTTGTACAATAAGATAGGAAAAGATACCCCCACCCCTTGTACTTATATGAGGCTGGAAAAGAGATTCTCAGCCTACTATTTGCGACAACTTAGCTTCACTATGAGTAAGATCCAACTTTTGTCCCTATCTCATCCTCGCTTTCCTAATCTCAGTACTATTTCTGTTAAGGTGAATGAGGAATTTATACTATTACAGTTACAGAGATCAGACAGAAAAATAATTAGAACGCAGTTTCTTTTTCTTGTCTTCAGAATCCACATAAGAAGGTGGTCAGGCTCTGTCTCTTTCCGGTTCATTGAAAACAAGTAAAGCAAAAGTTGCAAAAGGAGGAGGTTAACCTTCACTTCACCTATACTTTCTTAAAACAAGCTAAGGGTAGACAAGCTCACTCCTTTACGTTGAGAACATAGTATCTTGTCATCATCTCAACTGGAAACTTGTATATCTCCTTCTTGTGAACAGCATTTCTTTCGTATTCTCTATTGCTGTTGAGTTATGTCCCACGGCAGTGGGCTATGGGTGCCTTGGTTTCTTTATATGGTCCTGGGCAATCCTCGCCTCACAAGCTAGTTTTTGAGGTTGAGTTAAATCCAAAGTCCATTCTTATCAATTGCTATCTTGGATTTAGTTTTCTAAATATATTGTCTTATTATTACTTGCTATAAATACTTCTTTAATATTCTCTATTCTTATCGTCGATTTAATTTTCTAAATATATTATCTTGCTATCAGTGCTTCTTCCATCTTCTTTAGCCGAGTTTCTGTCAGAAACGGTCTCTCTGCCCTTCCAGGGTAAGGGAAGGCTGCGTATATCCTACCTTTCCCCAACGCCACGTGTAGAATTACACTGAGTTATTATTGTTGTTGTTAGTTGTATTTGATTATCAAAAGTAGTAAGTACATGAAATAGAGGTGGTCAAAGATTTGATTTTCGCCCTGGTACTTCTGCATCAAGGAGGAGGACTATGAACACTTAGAGGTGTCCTTGATGGGATATGGCGATTAACGAGAATGATGTGGTGGGAAAATAGAGTTGGTATAAAGGACTGGTTAGTCTTAGTAACTTCTTAGTAACAGGACAAATCCAAAAAATACAGTTGACAATTGACATGTTAAGAGTAAAGGGTCATTTGGTTGGAATATAATTTATACCGGTATAAGTTATATCAGGATAAGTTATGCTGAGATTAGTTATGCTGGGATTTTTTGTTTATTCATTATTTGGTATGTTGTATTAAGAATAATAATTGCATAATTTCTAAGAAGAAGGTATAAGTTATACTAGTGCTAATTATCCCACCTTCTATAAGGTATAAGTTATCCCAGTGTTAACCGGGATAACTTATACCTGGTTTGCTAACCAAACAAAGCATTAAGGTGGTGGTATTAAATTTGTATACCATCCTTACACCTTCTTATAGCTCATACCAAACGACCCCTTAAAAGTGCAATAATAAACCTCCTATAGTGAAGTACATGGAACACGGGCATCTGAATGCCCAAGTCTTTTGGTACATTCTTTTCTGCAACCAGTTACATGCCTCCAGCTTTGCCGTTCTCTAGGCAAATTTAGGCGCTCATACAGTAATATTTAGTTCATTTGCTACTTTGCTTCTGAAAGTTTCTTCTTGTGTGGGATCCTCAAAGGAAGTGTCTTATGATTGAAATGGTTGTTTCAAGTTTATGAATTAGCCTGTGTTTTTATGAAAACTGTGCAACTAATAATGGTTATGTTACTGGATAATTGATCTATTTCAGCTTTCAGCTCATCATCGTTCTCCACAGTACTTACTAGTTGAATCTGCGGACCATATTAATTCGACGGTACTCTTCCTTAGCCTGCATTATTAAATCACTTGCGTAGACGGCATATGATTATTTTACTTTGTATGTCAGCATTTTACCCAATTCTAAAACGGAGATACTGTATCTACATACGTGACATTACTCACATCTAAAAGGCCATCAGTAAAGTGTTATCCTGTCGTGGAACCGATATCATTGAGCAGCAATCAGTTGTGCCTCATAATTTCCAATCTGAATTGGCTGAGTACTATGGTAGTTGAAGGTAAAATTCTATAAACAATTACATCATGTATTCAGAAAAAAAAAAATTGGGTTTATCACCGACTTTTACCCGGACATGATTGGTGCATAAGGTTCTAATGTTGACCTATCAAGAACCAGCCAATGGGTACCAATTAAACTGAAAGCACAATAAATTAAACCTGGACTATACCTAATCATAAGTGGTTGGTATCCAATTAATCACCTCATAAATCAGAATTTTTTGTGATGCATTTCTCTAATTTTCACTTCAATCACCGCCTAATCTTGTCCAAGGTCGTTCTTAATAATTCCGGTAAAATTATGCTGACTAAGATAACTAGAGTTAACGTGATAGGATAAAATCGATGCTGAAGTAGTTCTTCTATTCTATACTCTCATTTATTCTTAAGCAGAGATCTCGCGTTCGAATCCTGAATATGAAACCTTAATAGGATTTTTTTTTACCTCCACTGCCTACAAATTTGAATTTAATTGAGCCCCAACATGATCATTGGACATTGAAAAACCAAAAGAAAAAAAGTTTCTTGATTTGAGGGATTGCGCATATTGTCCATCGCAACAGTCAAAAATTTGGAAACAATAATGTTGCTTTTTAGAAGAAATTTGCAGCATGACACACAAAAAAACAAAACAAAAACAATGGTGGGTCAGTGATAACGTCATACCAAATTGCTGAGATAAGGATAATGAAAAGCCGTTTTATTAGTTAAATAAGCAAGTGGATCAGAAGTCTTCGATCGGAGTCATATTCTATTGACATTTATTTATTTATTGTAAATGTAAATATATATCCGCAAGTTTGCTAAAATCAAGCTTAAAGACTCCTTCAAATTAAGTTCTAAGGCATCTATCTCAAGTATCATCAGCAATTTCTGCAGCATAGCTCTCAGGCTAATCCATGTTATTTGTCAGACTCTATTGAACATCAAACCTGTAAGTCCTTCAACATCTGGTCCCAAATAACTCTATTCTTGTACCTTACTGAAATATTTGTGATTCTAACTACTAGTCTAAACTCGCTCCCTACAGAAGAGAAACAAGTTCTGCTGGAACTTACAGTCATATTTAGAGTTTGAAAGTTTGGTTTGAACAATAGCGATCACCAGTTATTCAGCTTCAGCATATATTTTGATCATCTTCTCATAATCTTGAGCTCAAACTTCTAAATCCGGCAAGAATCTATTGGATAATAGTTGTTGAAATGAAGCAAAGGGAAGGTAAAAGTGTAGCTTATGGAAAAGATCAGATGAAGAAGAAGGCTCCTCCACCTCCGCCGCCACTACCAGCATGGAGGTTAATTTGTAGCAGGAAACAGCTATTTAAGCCGATGGCAGCACCAAGCCTGACCCAACAGGAGATTGCTAAGTATTGGAAGCAGAAGCGCAAAACTGAAGAAGATCATTTCCTTGATGCTATTAAGGCTGCAGCCCGTATTAGGGCACGCAATTTCTCGGTAATGTTTCATATCAATTCCATTAAAATAGTGTTAATACGTGTAAATTCGTACAGTTTCTGACAGATGAATCAGAACTATAGGAAAAAACCTTAGTGTTTTAGAATTCAGGGTTTTGATTTGTTTCCTAATCCGTTTTGAACTAGTTTGATTCAACATGAAGTTTAAGAAAAAAGAAAAAAAATTTAAAATATATAATTTTAAAAGTTTAAGGGGTAAAAAATTTGTAGTGTCATTACTATTTGTGTGACTATTAAAGCTAAAATAAAATAGTAAAATAAAGAGTTTAAAGTTAAATTATTTCAAAATTTAAAAATGCGTTTGAACAACCTAAAAAGGTAAGTAGTTCATTTAATATAAAACAAAAAAGAGTACTTGGTTAAAGTTTATTTTTTCTCATTGCAAGGATTCCTCATCCTGATCTATGTCCAGCTTGCAACTTTGATAAAGCATTTACAGCATTTTTATAGTCAGTTTGGCTAAACTTCTAAAATTATTTTATTTTAAAAGGTATTTAAAAATATTTTTTAATGAGAATTAATTTGTATTTGACTAATTAATTTAGAAAATATTTTTAAATAATAATTAGTGTTTGACTAAATTTTTCAAAATTAATTTTAAAGAAATTTTTAAAAAAAATACTTTTCAAAAAAGTATTTTTTGACCAAGAAAAATGTTGGCCAAACATGGTATTAGAAAGTAGGAGACATGTCAAATCACAGAATATATGAGTTCGCAGCTTTTTCATACTCAAGACTAGATAAATAGTACGTAAGAAATATTGAGTGCTCCATTTTCTTTGCGTGTTTTCCTATCAATAAGATTCCTTCGAAGTCATATTCATAAAAAGGGCCAATAAGAATAGTTAATTGAAGAGGACGATGTCCACAAGGAAAGGTTATTACGTTGCATTATTATACACACTATAACACTAAACTTGGATTCTTCTTATGGGCCCAGTAGGCCACTACAATATTGAATGATTAAATATATATTTTGGATGAATATCCGGCGGCCATTGTTGGTTTCTGTCTCGTATACAGCAACAATCCAGTATAATCCCATATAGTAGGATTTGGGGAGGGTAGTATGTATGCAGACCTTACCTCTACCTGGGGTAGAGAGGCTGTTTCCAAATAGACCCCCGGCATCCTTCCCTCCAAGAACTTCCCACCTTACTCTTGGAGAGACTCGAACTCATAACCTCTTGATTGGAAGTGGATGTTGCTTACCATCAGAGCAATCCCTCTTGTCTCATATATATATATATATATATATATATATATATATATATATATATAGGAATATAAAATAAGTTGAGAAAAGATACCACTCCCCACCTCTTGAATCTTTAATGAGATGTGTAAGCTGCACTTTGCGATATGTACAGCTAATGACAATGACCTGACTTTTATTACCCTTTTTTTTTCCTTGTCCCTATCCCTGTACTATTTCTATGGACACAGTCGAGATGAATTTGGAACTTATCCTACTCCATTAAAGAGTAGATTTTGACAGGTCAATTAACAACACTATATCTTACTACATGACACCCCTTAGGTTGTGGCGTAAATACAAAATAATTTGTGCACCGGGCTTTCTCGTAAAAGAGAATGTATTAGCAGCGTCCTAATTAGTATTTGATTAATTAGACTCCAGTATTTCTCATTAACTTGCTTCCGTATTTCTGTTGTATTAAGGAGGAGAAGTACAAACAGTTTGTGGATTCCTTAAAGCAGGATGATGAAGATAAGGAGAATGAAATGGCAACTGAGAACATCTCCAAAATTGATGACAACATAAAGGAGAAGAGAGTTGGTATAAAAGACTGGTATGTGCTAGAGACTTTTAACACATTTTAGATCATTATGTTAGCATTTGTTTTAAAAGCAAATGCCATTTCGTTTGAGAATTGCAGGTGGACAAAGAGCAAATATGCATATCTAAACCAACCTGCTGTGAAGTCCATGGAACGCCTAGGTTCCACTTATATTCCACAACTGTATTGCTACAAGGCTCCTCCTCCACCAGTTACAAGCACTTTCGGCATATTCTAAGACAATTCAATCTACGTATAGTCATATACCCTATATTTGTATTGTGCTTAAGTTTATATCATTGTTTACTACTATGTCTGATCCTCAAAGGAAGTGTCATATGATTAAAATGGTTGTATTGGTTTTATGAACTACTCTGTTGCTTTTGTGAAACCAATGTCAATAAATAATGGTTTATTGTTGGATGCTCAATCAATTTCAGCTTTCAAATCATCAAGTTTGTGTAGAACCAGATCTGTGCTGCTTTTTTTTTAAAACTCTGTTGCCCACTCACATCCAAACATGATGTGACATTTTACCTATTATAACTACTATTAGAAATCCATGTTTCAAACTATGGTCTTAAATACATGTCTATCCAAATGTAACATGATAGTCGTACCATATCAAACCAAACACCCCCCTTCCCCTTTATCTGTATAGATTGAAAGTCATTTCTTGCGTTAGCTGCGTTGTATTTTCCCCCTTCTTCTATTGCAAGACACTAGGTTATTTTAGGGAGCTGATGTAAGTATCTCTTTGAAGTGATGGATATCACTGGTGAAATAATTCTGATGCAGAATTCTTTTGGATAACAACAACAATAACAATAAATCGAGTAAAATTTAGAGAAGGTAAGATGTACGCGCACCTTACCCTATTAGATCTTTTGGTAAGTAAAGGCAAAATAATTTTGATATGCTCATAGAGGAGTCAATTTTTTGGGGGTTAGGTATGTCATCTCTAATCGCCGGAAAACTCATTTCCACGCGCCCTCACGCGCCAAGCAGAGTAAAAGTTTTCCAACGAGATATGTGCACGCGCCGAGCGCATGAGACCCCTTCCAGCAATTTTCCGACAAACTTCCTTCAGGAAAGATCATTCGCACCTCAATTCCTAGTCAACCAGTGCTATCCCTGACAGATTCCGGTGACTTTTTTATTTTCCGGCGAGCTTTTGTGTTTCTAGCGAACAGTAATAGTGAAACAACAACTTCCAAACAATTTTATGACCTTTTCCGGTGTAAATATTATAATGCCATTCTTATTAGAAGCCTTAGACTCACAATTCATTGGATCGAATGCATTAAATTTAATCCAGATGGTTTTTTTACTGGATTATATTGAGTTCCTTCAGTATAAAGCACGTAAACAGACATCTTCAGGATAAGCCTCCATTGTTCCAACAAATAGTAGCATGACTGGTGTCTCCCAATCTTCACCTTCTTAGTCTTGGGTCATTAATTCAGGTGCATCTGATCATATTTTTTGTAACAGATCTCTTTTCACTAGTATCTCATATTCTCAACCTCTTCCAACAATCACAATGGCCAATGAGTCTCAAGCCATGGCAACTGCAATAGTTCAAGCAAGTCCACTCCTTCCTTACCTTTAGACTCAGTTTTTTATGTTCCTGGTAGTCCTTTTAATCTCATACCGTTAGTCGCTTAGCCTAATCACTTAAATCTGCTGTTTTATTTCTTGATGGCCTTATTTTTATACAGGAACGCAGTACATGACAGATCATTTGTACCGTATGTGAATCAGATGGACTTTATTACGTTATCCTTGTAAAATCACATGGACTCGCATCTTGTCTTTCCTCCAATAACTTGTCCCATTACTGATTCACCAGATTTATTACATAAATGGTTAGGACATTCTAGTTTGTCAAAACTTCAGAAAATGGTACTTGTCTCATCTCACTTGTCCACTCTAGAGTGTGTCGTGTCAAGTCGGAAAGCATACTCGCTCCCATTTCCCGCGGCGTCTTGGTAATCGAGCAGAGTCACCTTTTACTTTAGTCCATTCAGATGTTTGGGGTCCTAGTCATGTTAGTTCTACCTTAGGATTCCGCTACTTTATCAGTTTCATTGATTTTATTCCATGTGCACTTGAATATTTTTGATGAAAAAACGATCTGAGTTGTTTTCTATTTTCTAGACCTTCCACGCTGAAATTAAAAATTAATTTGGGGTTTCTATCCACACATTTCGTAGTGATAATGCCCTAAAGTATTTGTCTCCCCCATTTCAGCAGTTTATGAACTCCCATGAGATTATTCATCAAACATCTTGTCCGTACACATTCCAACTAAGTGGGATAGCTGAAAGAAAGAATTGATATCTTATTGAAATTGCCCGTACCGTACTCATACAATCTCATATTCCATTGCGTTTTTGGGGGAATGCAGTTCTTACATCTTGTTATCTTATTAACTGTATGCCATCTTCAGCTAACCAAAGTCAAGTTCCATTCTCTGTCTTGCACCTGACCCTGTTAATATTGCGGACTTGTCTCCTCTTAATCAACCGATTTCACTACGAAAAGGTATATAATCCACGCTTAATCCTAATTTTCATTATATCGGTTTAAGTTACCATCGTCTCTCATCATCCCATTGTGCATTTATGTCATCTTTGCCCTCAAATTTGCATCCCTAAGTCTATAGGTGAAGCACTGTCTCATCCCAGATGACGACATGCTATGATTGATGAGATGTCTGCTTTATATACAAGTGGTACTTAGGAGCTTGTTCTTCTTCCTTCGGGTAAATGGACAGTTGGTTGTCATTGGGTGTATGTAGTCAAAGTTGGTCCAGATGGCCAGGTTGATCGACTTAAGGCTCATCTTGTTGTCAAAGGATATACTCAGATATTCGGACTCGATTACAATGATACTTTCTCTCATATGGCTAAAATTGCATCAGTCCGCTTTTTCTATCCATGACTGTTGTTTGCTATTGGCCTCTCTATCAGTTGGAGATTAAGAATATTTTTCTTCATGGTGACCTTGAGGATGAGGTTTATATGGAGCAACCACCTGGTTTTGTTTCTCAAAGGGAGTCTAGTGGCCTTGTATGTCTAGTGCGTCGATCCCTCTATGGTCTAAAGCAGTCTTCTTGAGCTTGGTTTGATAAGTTCTGCATAGTTATTCAGGAGTTTGGCATGACTCGTAGTGAAGCCGATCACTATGTATTTTATCAGCATTCTGCTTCAAATTTCTGTATTTATCTGGTCGTTTATATTGATGATATTGTTATTACCGGCAATGATCAGGATGATATCAGTAAGTTGAAGCAACATCACTTTTTCAGATGAGGATCTGGGCAGATTAAAGCATTTTCTGGGTATTGAGGTCACTCAATCCCGCTCAAGTATTGTGATCTCACAACGGAAGTATGCCTTAGATATTCTTGAAGAGACAAAAATGAGAATGGCAGGTTGTAGACCTCTTGACACTCCAATGGATCTGAATTTTAAACTTCTGCTAGGACAGGCGAAGCCACTTAGCGATCATGCAAGATATAGACGGTTGATTGGTAAATTAAATTACTTTATAGTGTCTAGACCTGACATTTCCTTTCCTATGAGTGTTGTGAGTAAGTTTTTGGATTCTCCATGTGATAGTCATCGGGATGCAGTTTTTCACACTCTTCGGTATATAAAATCAGCTCCAGGCAAAGGCTTATTGGTTGAGGATTGAGACCATGAGCAGATCGTTGGATACTCAGATGTTGATTAGGTAGGATCATCTTCTGATAGACATTCTACGTCTGGATATTGTGCCCTAGTAAGAGGAAATTTGGTGTCTTGGAAGAGCAAGAAACAAACTGTGGTTGCTTGGTCTACTGGAGAAGCAGAATATCGAGCAATGACTATGGCTACATGTGATCTAATTTGGATCAAGCAGTTGCTTAAGAAGTTGAAATTTGGTCAGATTAGTCAGATGAGACTTGTGTGTGATAATCAAGCTGCTCTTCATATTGCATCACATCCAGTGTTCCATGAGAGAACTAAACACATTGAGATTAACAGTCACTTTGTTATAGAAAAGATACTCTCGGGAGATATTTAAGTCGAATGATAAGCTTGCTGATATTTTCACCAAGTCCTTCACCGGTCCTCGTATTAGTTATATATGTACCAAGCTTGGTACATATGATTTATATGCACCAGCTTGAGGAGGAGTGTTAGTTTGATAGTTAAATAGTAGTAAATAACCCTAATCTCATATATATTAAGAGTAAGACATGTATCATCTGTATATATGACTCATGTATCACTGTCAATAATTAATCAATAATATTTTCTCCGAAAGCCATGCATCAAGGAAACATGCGCCATAACGCCATCAACAACCCAATGTTGCACTCAAATATGAAGAAACCAGCTTGGAGTTTAATGATTAAAGGACGTAGTTGGAGAGAGAACTTTCAATGAGTATCAGCAAAGAGTAAGGGTGTAAACTGGCCTGGGCCCTGACCTAAACGGGCCTCACGGGCCAGGCTTCGCGATCCCGGGCTTCGTGTGGCGGGCCTGGCGGTCCTGACGGTTGAGATCAACCCGTGACGGGCCTAAGCCCACAGTGGTCCTGGGCCTGGCGGACCTGACAGAGTGTTTTTTAAGACAATATATTGTATAGTAGTTATTAGTATAGTGTAGAATATATTTTATATGGTGTACTAAGTTATTAGTATAGTATATATAATATATATTTTATTGTATATTGTGTTGTAGTAATTAGTATATATTGTATATTATGTATATATTGTATTGTAGTAATTAGTATATATTGTATATTATGTATATAGTGTGTTGTAGTAATTAGCATATATTGTATATTATGTATATATTGTGTTGTAGTAATTAGTACATTGTGTTGTACTAATTAGTATATAATGTATATTTTGTATATATGTATATTCCCTATATATTTTCTTGTAGTATATATATATATATATATATATATATATATATATATATATATATATATATATATATATATATATATATATATATATATATATATATATATATATATATATATATATATATTGTATTTTTTGTATATATTTTATTAATTATATTTTATATTGTAGTATAGTTTGTATGTTATATATATATATTCTCGTATATATTTTAGTGTAGTATATATATATTGTATATATTGTATATATATATATATATATATATATATATATAACATACAACCTAAACTACAAGAAAATATATAAGTAATAACATATATACATAAGATACAATATATATATATATATATATATATATATATATATATATATATATATATATATATATATATATATATATATATATATATATATATATATATATATATATATATATATATATATATATATATATATATATATCGAAGTAAAGACAAAGAAATATTGAGAAAAAAGATATTCAAGGATATGTCTTATAATTTTTATTGACCAAAATGGCATATCTTTCTTAGTTTCCTTCCCCCAATGAAATGAGCACAACAAGGTACTACTACCACCATTAAAAGGAAAAAAAACTACAAGAAGATGTGCCAATGTACAAGTTACATCATAATCTACATTGTATCTCTAACAAATCTCATAAACTCGTCAAGGTTGGGAGGAGGTTGTGTTGGTGGTGGTGGAAACGAAGCTTGTTCATCACCACTTCCGGGAGAAGCCGAATCCTCCGAACAGTTAGATAATCACAGTCATTATTACTTCTACCAATATTAGTAGTAATAGAAATCCGATTAGGTATATGAGTAAATAAATAGCGCAAATATTGTTCATATTCATGTTTGAATTTATAAATATCGGCCTTAGCTGTTGTTCGAGACCAACCTTTATAAGTAGGATTAAAAACTCTTCTAATATAATGAACCCAATTAGGGTTAGAAGCAAAAGTATAAGGTAAGCACATAACAGTAATCATTTTTGCTAATTCTTCACGATTTCTATTTGGATCGTAATATAAAATACCTTCGGTGACAGTGTTAATTCCTGGTTGAACTAGATTTGAACCTGTACTAGGGTTAACCGCAGAATCTACACTTGTCTCCTCTTGCTGCGCTTGCATTTGAAAAAATCTAGCCCTATCTGTAGGGTATATTTTTATGTGCCTAACCAAACTACCTGTGCCTCTACGGTCTCCAGTAAATTTATGAACCAGTAATTTCCCACAAGTTTTACACTTAGCCTTATTTATTTCTCTTACTTGAGTAAAAAAAAACAAACTAGTGATGTTTCTGCACGTTTAGCATGCTGTCTACTAAAAGTTGGAGTTCTACAGGTGGGTGTGCCGGTGCATTACTTGAGTTATGAACATGACTAGTATGTGTATCATCTAAATCTGGTGCTTGGGTTTCATCATCATCATTATCATCCTCATTTTCCTCTAAGATAGGTTCAATAGGATAAAGAACATTCATAATTTCATCATCTAATCTATCACCTACTGCAACATCATGTAGAAATTCACTATCGGTAAATTGGAAAAAAGGGTGATCACTATCAAGCATTACGAGAGGCGGAGTAGGAAGTCTAGGTTGGCGACTACTTTTAACTTGCTTATATTTTGTAGGTTGGGAGCCGGGGGAAGGGTAGTATTATGGCCACTACTTTCACCGGTTTTACCTTTTCCTTTACTGAACATTTTTTTCAAAGAAAATATCATACTAATTATAATTATGCAAACTAAACAACACAAAAATATATTATTAAAACGTAAGAGTTGAAACGAGTTTACCGGATTGCCGAACAACTTCTTGAAAATTGAAAATCGTTGAACACTTGAAAACTCCAATTCAACTTCACAATTTTTCACGATTTTTCAACAATAAATTAAGCAATTGTAGTAGAAAGATTGAAAGAGAGATTGAGAGATATTGATGAATTGGTGAATAAAAATGAAAGAATGGGGGGCATTTATAGTTGAGATATGGGAAAAATTGTAATTATATAAAGTTTGGGGGCCAAATAGCTATTTTATAAAGTTCCAAACGGCTACTTTTGAAAAGAGCCGTTACTGATTTTTAAAATTTTTTTAAAAAAAAGAGCCGTTGGGCCCGCCTGGGCCCGCCAGGATCGGCCCAGGCCCGTCTGGCGGTTCTCACTTCTGGACCGGCCAGTCACGGACTTATAGGACTGGTAGGCCCGGGACCGCCAGGACCAGCCCACCAGGACCGCGGGCCCAGTTCAGACCCGAGCCAGTTTAGGCCCGGGCCCGTTTACACTCTTAGCAAACAGCTAACAGTCTAGGGGTCAGTCATGACCGTAAAAAGATCAAATGTCAGAAATGAACGCATTAATAGCTTCATCTGTAATTGAAACATCTTATTCTGGTTCGTTTTTTTAAGCTAATCCTTAAACCAGCTTGCTCATCAATAACAAAGTTTTCTACAACTTTCAGTGTGGCAACTATTTCTTCCAATCTTTGACTGAACAGTTACAAAAGAGATTGATCCGGTTGGCCTGAAAGGGTTAAAAAATCAAGATTTCTTGTCTTCTTTTCTGGAGAAAGCAAGCAAGATTTCTTGTTATGGCCCGATTTATTTTATTCTGTCAACATTTAGGACAAAGGATAAAACGTCAGCCAAGAAGGTAAAAATGTAAAGATTCTTATTTTCTGTTAATAAGAAGAGATGTGCTTAGTTCAGTCACTTAGACTAAGTATTATGGCTTCTAATGCATTTTAATTACTGATAGAACATTCGTCTTTTCCTTTTCATTTTGTTTATTAGTTCCGAGACATCATTGTATCAAGATTAGCGCTATCCTGTTTAACTCCAGGGTCATACTGACAGGAAATTTGGGTATTCTACGGAACGAAGTGAAACTTTTGATATTTCAGTTGTATAATCGGTAAGATATTCTAGCTAACAACGGAATCATTTGTTTGAATGTCAAGTACCATTACAATAACGTCACACCAAGTTGGTGACAGAAAATCAACAAAAATAAGAATGGCTAAACCAGCGTCTTCTAAGAAGACTATGATATGGTCATGGAGTCCAAAAGTACCACTCGATACTCCATTTTTCTTTTTGGTTTATGGTAAACCCCTCTTAACACCCACGAGCCAAAGAGTTGTTTTTTTCTCACTTTGCTTCCTTGGTGACTCGAACCTCCGAGCCCATGATTAGAGATGGATGGCCCTGTCCATTAGGCTATTGTCCTCGTCAAAGTACCAATTCTGATACACCCAACAGGTTGTCTACTGCTTTTTAAGAATGACCTTGGATCGAAGGGACTAGAAGTACGGATAAGGCTTCCTCCCTTTGTTCCAAGGTTTGTCACTGTCATCAGGCCCATTGAATCTTTTCCTACATTGCTTCTTTCAAGTTTCAAACAACTATCAAGCATCTATAACTCCTTCAGCACAGATTTTCCTTCATATTAACAGCTTCAATGATTCAGCCGTTCAGTCACCTTTTTCAGTTAGTCGAGGGCTGAATATTCAGCAACAGTATGGATTGCATGCCGGTAATTATCTCTCTCTAATTGAAGAAGGTTTGACCAATTTAAGGACTAACTAACCGAAATAGCAAAATCATTATGCAAAATAGATATACTTGTGCTAAATGCACACATATCTATGAAAGCTTATAAAAGATGGTGATCAGAGCAACTTATACCATTTGATAATGGAGCCAAAGAGAAAATATTGCATGATTGGGACCTTCTTCAACACCTCGACCTTGTATATCTTAAGCAAGCCACTGTTAACCTTGTTCCAGTTGGGCACACCACTAATGTCATCTAATATTGGAGAATACTCTGCAAACAGACCCTGACCTTATCATCGCTATGAATAGACTTTGGTTTCATGTAATTGTGATCAATCAACTCTGATGACCCTAATATATAAGGTAAAAAATGATAATCATCTAGTCCCCAAACTCCATGGGACCCAGCAGGCTGTAGGCTATATGTTAATTGCAACTTCTGCATCACCTCCAAGAACATGACAAAAACCCTTGACACTAGAGATTGATAGTCCTCTTCTTTCACAACTCCTAGTCTAGCAGCCAAGCTGCAAAATTTGTTTCATGACTGTACCTGAACAAGTTAGATAATTAATAAGTCAGTTTCAGAAAGGTTACCTATCTAACATATAACCGTCAGCTTTTAAGTTCTAAAATAATTCGAGAAATGCATAAATACTACAAAAACAATCAAGCAAAGAAACAAGGCAAACCACTGTCTTAGTCTTTGAATCAGCAAGACTGGAATTATCATATTTACGTAAAAGGAGTTGTGTCAACAGAAAAGGACGGAGCGATATATGAGCATAGGGTGCAAAGACAAAGAAGAATATTCCTAAATGATAGCAGAGTGCAGGTATGTCAAAGCTCCAATTCCAATTATTTATGCGACAAATTCAGCAAGCATGATGATACTAAAAGCACAGTGATCCGGCGAAGAATTTTTTATTTTTTATCTCATTAGGACAGACTAAACAAAAATAAAGTAACCATAGCAAGAACACGACTACTTTATATTCCATGTTTACTCATCTACCCTAGCCAAAATAACAGTGAGATATACCCTACAAAAGGATTGACATTTTGTTTTAATTTGTCCTCTTTTAGATTATTTTGATTTCTTACTGGAGTTAATCATTAAATCTGAAAAATCAGTTTGATGGCGCATGATTACGAACTTTCTAAATTAGTTTAATCTTAAAGTATAAAATGAAAATCGAAACATACCAAAATTTATTTGGCATTAGTACAACTGTTTGCATCAAATTACATGTGATACAAAAATAAATTGCAATCACAAAATAAATATGAAGAAACATAATCTTATTGATAAAATAATTCGGATACAATCTTGTTTCTCCCTTGATTCTTCTCTCCTGATAATCTTCGTTATTTGAGGGCTGAAGCAACGTATTTCCAGAACGTAAGGATGATGCAGAGCTCCTAGGTTTATCCGGTTTCTTGAACAATTTCATTGTCAAGAAGTATTCGGTCATATTTTGATCTCTTTGTGAGTATCCCGTGAGTTTATGTAATTTTCTTTGAGACCCCTCTTTAAGAGAATATGTATCCCTTTATATAGGTGTGAGTTAGGGTTCAGGGTAAAGTACCCTCCAAGAAACCCTGATAGACTCCTAGGATTTCTAGAGTCATGTAGTATCTTTAATTTAGGATTTGGCTTGATCCCTTAAAATTTCGATGTCTACAAATGCTTCCTACTTCAAGGTTTGTCGGGGTGTAGGCTTGCCACACTTTAAGATGAGACTTGAAATACTCGACAATCACTACCTTTTTCCTTCTTATTTTCTCCCTTTTCTCCACACCCAGAAAACCAGCTCAAACTCAAAGAAATTCACCCAAACCATCAGAAGAAATCACTTAATAAAATAGTCTAACCTTAAAATGAAAGCCTTAAGTGCTATTTATACTAGGGAGGGTATAGAGCTAACAAGACCTAAATATCCCTAAGTTATCACTTATTATAACTATAGACACATTACATGTAGTCTTCAATCGATAGCCATATTATGCACGTATAGCTAGTGAAAGATACCTTGGCTCGTATCACTAGGGCAAGGGCTTCACCTGCCTTACGCTAGAGCCGCCCTTGCCTCTCTGTAACTGATGCTCCCAGGCAGCGAAGATAGTGCAGTTTGAGGATATCTTTGGCATCACAATAATATGAAGTCCCATCTCTCTAACTGATGCTCCCAGGTAGTGAAGATTGCAAAGATTGTGCAGGTTGAAGATATCTTTGGCATCACAATAATACGAACCATAATTCTTCAGAGTCGCCAGTAACATTCTCTCCAATCGCAATTTATCAACTCCGCAGACTTGAAAAGAATATGGAAGGTACAGATCCCTAAGTTTTTTCACCTTCCACAAGACATTAGGTATGGTCATCACATCATTTACCTGTAAATCAAGAGTCCACAAGTTTAACAATTCGCCAATAAATGATGGCAACTCCTTCACGTAACAATTTCTTAGGCCTAGGTATATCAGATTAGAAAGTTTTTCAATTCCTTCAGGAAGCCGTTTCCCCTGAAATCTAATATCCTCGAAGTCCAAGACTCTAAGTAATCTGAAATTCTTGAGACTAAAGGATCGAGGCCACAATAAATGTTACGCGGCGCCTTCCTAAGATTCTTTGGAAGGGAAACGTAAGGCTAAGAAACCGATGTCAGTACGATTGCTGTCCGCCAATGAGGTCCCTGCCGCACGCTAGACTAGATTGTCAGTGTCGTGCGGGAAAACCAATGTCACGAGCAATTGTGGAAGCTGAGAGAGAATTGAGTTTTGAATGATGATGATGATCTTATTGATGACTGAAAGATGATTACAAAAGATGCGCTGTCGAGGGGGAGAGACACCAGTAGTGAAAATGCTTGCTTGAAAATGTTTGATTGCTTGATCCTCCTAATAATACTAAAAAACTAAAAACCAAGATTACATGACTGGACCTAAGAAATCCGTAAAAGCATACTGAATGAAAATGTAGTAAAACTAGCCTAGAATTACAATGAAAGAAGACTTAGTTTATTACAATGTAGAAACAAGTCTGATGGAAGCAACTTTGTCTTGCGGGTTAGGGCCTGCACGCGCGTGCTGCGGGTGCGTGCGACACTTGTTGTGTTTGCCTGAGACTGGGCGCTGGAGCTTGACATCGGGATCTGTGCGCGAGGTGCTACTGTAATGGGCCTACCGCTGGACGCCAACAAGGCATCAGGATCTGTGCGTGCATCATTGTCAGTGCGCGCGGCGCTGTTGTTATTGGCCAGCCACTGAGCGCTGGGGAGATGTATCAGTGGGGAGACAAAGGCGCATGTGCACTTGTCACTTGGCTTAGCCAAGACCACAGGGCCGACCATGGCGCTAGGCATTGTGAGGCTTGCTAGGTTGCCATAGAGCACGACCAAGGGGTCATTGGTGTTGGAAACACGTTCTCAAGGCTTTATACTAAAACGTGTGTTCTTATGTGTTGGTTTTGATGAATGACAAACAAGCGCAAATTGATATATGCGAAGTTCAAGTACAAGTGCACAATTGGTGGATAACGAGATTCAAGCACAAGACAAAGTTTTATAGTTTAAATGAGTCGTTCTTAATCGTAATCTTGATCGGACAACTTGACTCATGACATGGCTTCTCTCGTAAAATTATTTTTACAAAATCATGCATATTTAATTTAATGCTAAATGATTTTAAATCATGCATATTTACTTTAGTCAAAATGATTTTTAAACATGCCTCTAAAATCTGGACTAAGATAATCGATTATGAACTTATGATAATCGATTATGTTAAGCCAAGACTGCATGACAATCGATTGTGAACTAAATGACAATCGATTGTGTTAAGGCAGTGAGCATCAGGTCTTTTCAAATCTGCATGACAATCGATTGTGAACCTTATGACAATCGATTGTGATGAGGCAGTGTCCATCAAAGTTTTTCAAAACTCAGAATAATCGATTGTGAAGTTAATGACACTCGATTGTGAAGAGACAGTGTCCATCAGATTTTTAAATGATTTTAAATCATGCATATTTACTTTAGTCAAAATGATTTTTAAACATGCCTCTAAAATCTGGACTAAGATAATCGATTATGAACTTATGATAATCGATTATGTTAAGCCAAGACTGCATGACAATCGATTGTGAACTAAATGACAATCGATTGTGTTAAGGCAGTGAGCATCAGGTCTTTTCAAATCTGCATGACAATCGATTGTGAACCTTATGACAATCGATTGTGATGAGGCGGTGTCCATCAAAGTTTTTTAACGCTCAAAATAATCGATTGTGAAGTTGATGACAATCGATTGTGAAGAGACAGTGTCCATCAGATTATTAAAAGTCACAAAATAATCGATTGTAAACATATGACAATCGATTGTGTTGAGGCAGTGTCTTCCAGACTTTTTCAAAATTATTAAATAATCGATTGTGAGTATAAAACAATCGATTGGCAAGAGGCAGTGTTTAAAATGATTTTCAAAATCTGATAAATAATCGATTGTTAACATTGCACAAACGATTGTGAAGCTGACCGTTGTCGTAAAGTTTTCAAATACCGTGAGGTAATCGATTGTTGATTTTGTACAATCGATTGTTGATATTAAAATCTGAAAAAGATTTTTTGAACGTTGCTGAATAATCGATTATTGATTCTGTATAATCGATTGTTTTACGTAAAATCTGGAAATAATTTTTTAAACGTTGCCAATAATCGATTGTTAAGCGTAAAATCTGGGATTGATTTTTGGAACGATTGGCAAACAATTGATTGTGGCTTCTTGACAATCGATTGTCACACAGTAAAATCAGCAACTCTTAATTGGCAATTCGGCAACGGTAATGCAACGTTTTTCAACTATAAATACAGCTTCATTTCAGTGTTTTAAACACAACAACACACAACAACTGATCATTCTATTGCTATAAGCTTGCATACTATTGTTTATCATTTTATATTCATTTCATAAAGCTTTTGAGAGCCAAAGTCTTGTCCATAGTTGTTGTGATCTTGAGCTTACTTCTTTTACTCATATCTACTCATTAAGGAGTGTTTTGTTTGAGTGTTTAGTGTTTTGTACACTTGTAAGAGAATTGTGATTCTCTTGTTGTAAGGAACTTGTGTTTCCTTAGTTGAAGTCTTGGAGTGTTGTATCTCTGAGCAAAGGTGTAAAGGCGTGTGTCCTTAAGTTGTAAAGGTTTGTTGAGCACCCGTAAGCTTGACAAGTTAGTGGAAAATCTCGAGAGAGTCTCTCGAGGACTGGACTAGCCACGTGTTGTGGTGAACCAGAATACATCGGTTCGTTCTTTCCTTTTGTTTATTTAACGCACTTAATTATTTCCTGCAAATTTTAATTTCCGCAAGTTTACGCTAAATTTTATCATTGCGCTATTCACCCCCCTCTAGCATTAAGCGTAATATCTAACAATTGGGCGTGTATGGAAAGCAACCCATGACATTCTCCCCCATCTGAGTTGGCGCCGTCCTCGGAGCCTTGTGATAAGGATGATGCTGATGATGATGAGTCTGGTGGCTCATAGATGGGAGTTTTGCGCCCCTTTGTTCTTTGAGAGGAGTCTGGTCAAGTCTCTTTTGAATCTAGGGGTTCGGGTCGTCTACTGTGTCTGAATCATCATCACTAACTTCAAACACTAGTCTTACCTACTCGACCCAGTCTGCATGCTCTTTTTGAGTCGTTTCTACATCAGCCTGGAGTTTCTCACTGAGAAGCTTGTAAGCGTCGCTCTTCTCAGTAAGCTCCCAAGTCTCAGCCTCGTGTTGGGTTAACTTCTCTCAAATTCAGAAAATTTTTTTGTGGTGAAGCACCGAGGCTTACAATCACATAAAGAAATGTTACGACTGTTTGAAACTTAAATCTAAGTACATAATAAAGAGGCATTCGAAATTAATCTATTTAACGCTTGTTGAGCTTAGTTAAATAGGAAGGGGGCTTCCACCTAGTCTATCTTGGCCTAGTCCTCTCCGATCATCAAGCACCAAAGATAGCTGGCAATCCGTACGAGGGCAGAGAGAACTTGGGCATCCTCCGGGATAGATGAAATGATTGAGCACTTTCAGTCAGGGTCTGTACTTGGAGTTGGGAATTGGTCTACCAATCTTGGACTTGAAGAAGACTTGTTGGCTCCTGAAGATGGTACCTTCTTTGGTACTAGTAAGTCACCTAATTTGATGACATCCTCCGAGGTAGTAGAATCTATATCATCGAAGAAATTATTATAAGAATCTTTTGCCCCTTGAGGCCCCTCGTCTTTCATCATATAGGCCTCGTCGATCATGGAGTCTGAAAATAAACCCGGAGAGATCTATCACCAAAAATGCATCCTTTGAGGAACTTTCCTCTCCTCGAAGAGTATCGACCACGATCTCCTTTTCGACCTCTCCAGCTTGGGGCAAAACAGAGACACCCTTCTCCTATTCGATGACCTTGGCCACTGCCCCCTCAACAACCTCCCTGTCTTGAGGCAATGCAATTTTTCCTCGCATATAAGTCACCAGTTCGAAATTCTCTTCTTCTTCTTCTTTTTCAGACTCATCCCTTAGCTGGTGAACTCAGTCCGAGGGTAGAGCGTCAATGCTTTCCTTGGGTTTGTTTGTCAGTCTCCTCTTTGGTTTTTTCTTCTCCGAGTTTGGGGAACTTGGAGCCCCTTTTATTTTCTCCTCTTTATACTTTCTCGGAGTAGGTGATTGGGGGAGGATATCTTCATGCCGACAGGGGCCTAATTTCAATATCGTTGGAAACGCCTGCAAAGGAAGGAAAAGTGAGAAGGAACACAACAAGAAAATTAAGTATCACTCATTCACCAAAGGAATCTCACCATGGTAACGGGCCTCTCACCGGTCCTTTGAAAGTTCACGCCACGCACGCTCAGAATAGGACTTCTGTGACACGATGTCCTCGACCCACTCCTTGAGTCGAGGAATTGCACCCGGCAATCCGAGTAACAGTTGCACCATGAAATATCAATAAGAAGGGAGGAAAAGGAAAAGTAATAAATGAAATCTTGAAGGCAAGGTTATACTTACGTTTCATGTTCTACTTTTTAGGAAATGGCATATTCTCGACCGAGATTAAATCCAAGGCTTTTACTCAAACGAACAACCAGCCTCGATTCCGATCTCGTCTATGCTCGATAATGGGGCCTTAGTGGCTCGATGGGTAATTTTTCTTAATTCCCATCGATAAATTCAGGGACTATATAGACACATGAAATGATCGACGTTAAAAGGACATTTCTCGATTTTGCTTACGAAGAAGCAGAGAAGAATTACTATCCTTTGGAAAGAAGGATATTACCGAGGGTCACCTTGTACCTCTTACAAAAGGCGATGATGACGGGGTCCAAAGGGACCAACGTGAATGAATAAGTATAAACACTTAAAAAACCCTCCACGTGGGTAGAAATCAATTCTTCGAGCGTAAGCACCACCACATGCTTACTGACCTAATCGCAATCTTCCTTAACCTTTGAGAGGAGATTGTCGGTGATCGAGCATATATATCTTGAGACCGTCTTGCACCGACCTAGTACGGAAGAGGTTTTCTCGACCTTGAAATCATCACTGGTCGGGCACCCCGCAGGAATGTACATCTTCAAGGAGGGGTCCAATGTATTTTCCTCAGTAGCAGCAAATGGAAAACTTTCTTCTTCAATCAATCGTGAAGCAGAGGGAGCTTCTTTTTTAGGAAAGAAATTTGAGGTCTTCGCCATTTTTTTTGGAACGTTAAGAGAAAAAAGGAAGGTAAAAGGATATGTTTGATAATTTCGGAGGAAGAATAGAAGTTCTTATAAAGAGATTTAAGAGTAATTAGAAAATTGATATTTGGGGATATAGAAATTTCTAATGTACGAGGGAAGAGGTTTTGAAAGTAAAAATTGAATAAGATTATAAGGAGGTATTTATAGTTTGCAAACAATGGTTCAAAACCTGTTATGGCTGACCAACAAATGATGCACATTTAATGCTTTTAAGACATGACTGACGAGATGTTTCGTCAGTTTTGTCATTTTTGGCGCGAACTATTGAGATGAAGATCGATGACTCGTATAGTTTCTCGTCATTTACTCTCCAAAAAATGAGGGGACTATCTGTTTATGGTCGAAACTGGAGATTTATGTATTGCGTCACAGATCAAGACTAAAATGTAATGGATTGAAGATTGACTCCGGGTTCCGAACCAAGGTACGAAGTTAGAACATACATATTCAAAGATCATCGAGCATTGACTCCGGAACCGATTCCGACTCCGAATAAGCTCGAGGAAACATTATCGTACCAAATAACAGAAGGGCGAGATATTTGCAACTGGTAGGATATCACGACGAAAATATCGATATGTATCAATGAGAAACCGATTAATTAGCAAATAATGAGATTCCTTACCTTTTATAGGATTGTATCCAAAAGTAGGACTCCCCTACTATTTGATTGGGGTCCGATTATTCGTAACACATATTGTAACAGGCATCCAAAAGCAATATACTGTTGTTATTAGTTCTTATTATCTTATCATTTTGTTCCGGCATCGATCAAGACACGTTTTGCCTCGAGGTGTGACCAACTTTCAAGGCCAAGATTGTTCAACTTATGTGATTTGCATTTACTGTTTTATCATTAATTTCAATATTAATCTATTTTTCTCAATTTTTATCAAGTTAGATTATGTATCATTAAAAATTACATTTGAATTTAATTGTTATCCGATTTCGAGGGTAAAATTTTGAAATGAAGAAGTAGTTTTTAAGAGGCATGCATAATTAATACTCCCGCCGTTTCAAAATAAGTGATTTTTTGGCTTTTTTGTGGTTCAAAATAAGTGATTTTTTTAGATTTCAAGAATAAATTAATTATTTTTTCATATATTGTTTTAGAGTAAATCGTGTTGAAATATGTGTTAGAAGTATTTATGTGAGATAGTAAAAATTAATATGATTAATTTTATTACTAATTAATATTAAAATATATATTTTTTAATTTGTATAAAAATATTTAAAAAATTACTTATTTTAAATCGAAAGAATAATAGGTAAGTAAAAGTGAAGGGTGGAAATAAGAAATTTTACTTGAGAGTTGTGAGACCTTCAGGAATTCATGTGCAGACATGCACGTCCCAAGGCCCCACTCTATCCAAAAAATGCTCAGAACATACTGCTACTCTCACTACCGACACCCTATTGCACGTAACAACAGCTCAAAATATTTTCTGATACAGATACAGTAATCTGTGCAGTATCACAGAGTTCACAATTTTTTTAAGCGGCCAATTGAGCTCCATTGAATCGATTGATAAATTCACACTAAATAGATTCACTAAAAGATTAAAACGTCCTAGACCAAAAAGGCTTAAATCTGTTATGAAATAATATAAAAGACAAGAACAATAACTCAAGAACAAGAGCAAATAGAGAGAAGAGTAGAGACAGTTCTTCTTATTGATACTTAGAGAATGTTAGGAGTGTATTACAATGGTAGAAGACCCCTTTATTTATAGGAAGGGGGATGATTTATCTACCAAGAATAGAACTCTAGAATCTCTCTAATTATAGACATTCACCTTAAATAGGAGATTTCATAACACTCCCCCTTGAATGTCTATTCAACAATTTGCCTCGTTAAAACCTTAAAACCAAAACCCAATGGGAAAAATTAAAGAAAGGAAAAAGAGTACACATGTTTGAATATGCGCCTATTGATTGCCTCGTTAAAAACCTCGCAAGGAAAACCCAGTGGGACAAAACCTTGTAAGGGAAAAAGAGTGCAACGCGCATTAACTCCCCCTAATGAGTACATCAATTTATGTTCTTGAGCATTTGCATTCCAATCTTGTGCATCATCTTCAAAACGATCTTTTGTAGACGTTTGACAAATCAACCATATTGACTTGAATAAATATTCCGTACCTTGAAATCATCATTCTTGATAGATATGAACATCTTCATATAATGTCGTGGAATAACTCTTCAATATCTCCATAGATGCATTCTCAATGCCATCATGCTTATAGTTATAGCAAGATACATATGTACACAAATTGTACTAAGGATGTGGTACTTCAGGACCAAGAATTGCATATGCTTCAAGCAACTTAAATCTTTCAAGTTAAGTCATATAAGCCATATAATAGACTTTAGATGCATATCAAGTTTTCCATGTCATGCTAGACAAATAAGATATCGAAAACTGACTATACATACCTTTGACTTTAAACTTTCAAGCATTTGAACTATAGGTTCAAAACTACATATCTTTCATATGGAATCAATTCTTCTTGAATTGTATCTCTTCCATTTAGTTACTTTCTTTGAGTCAGCAAATGCGTATAGCATGCTTTGCAATATGTTGCAATTGAATTATCCCTTTTATGAACTTCAGGTTCATATCATGATATTCGGGGATTTACATATACAAATGATAATTCATCCCATGTAACCTTTTCTCAAGTGTTTATCATGTATCCCCCTCATGTTAGAAAAACTAACTTGTTTCCTCAACTTTGGGAAATCATCTTTGTGCATTATCATGTCAATATACACGGCACATTAATAATAAGATGAAATTATTTGGTTCCTGACCTTGAACCACTTGTGAGGGGAGAATATAATATACTCTCGTATACAACGTATATCAAACTGATATATATAACTTTGTTCTCATAAGAAACAGTTTAGCTATTAAGTGGAAGCACTCAATAATTATCTTGCTAAACCAACTTTGATATAAACTAACTTATCAAGATGAACTGTCTTGAGTAGAGAATCTGGAAATTATGCTCGAAGTTAGATTACTGAGCAATTTACCTCGCAAGCACCGGCCAGGCTGCGGGTTAATAACAATTGCGCATGTAACCATTTCATAGATGCATCATATGTGGTATACATGGCAGGTGAATGGGCCCATATTCACCTTTGATATTTCCAGAATTTATGGGCTTCAACCCGAACTCTTTAGTTGGTCAGTTCATTAATGAGAACAAGTGATACAAGAGAATTCGTAAAGAACTTTCTAGTTCTTTAATATTCACCCATGTGAATTTGCACATCATACTTAAAATGAGATGGCTAACACGAATGCCAACTGAATAAATTATCAATATTGGTAAACTTCAAATTTACACCATGACATGTGCACTTATCAATAAACTTCGGGTTTATTATGACATGGGTTTTTATACCAATAGATATCCACTTTATTGTGGCATTATTTCGTTTGTGTAGTACAAACTGGAGAACAAAGCGGGTAGCTTTTCATATACAAATTACCCCGCTACAAGTTGTAGTAATAGGAGATATCAAAGCCTTCCTTTATTTATAGTCTCAATATAATCAATCGCTTTCGCGTGTACTTTGGAAACTGAATAAGTTTCTTTGAGACTTACTACAGCACAATACTCAATTGTGTTTCTCCAACATAGTAATAATTGGCTCTTCTAGAGCTCTCAATTAATTTTGTACTACCACATATTCATCAACATCCATGTGGTGAATATCTTTCTTAAAGAGAAAGTTATACCATTATGGTCATGTCAAACTTATATGCAAGATATGTTTCTTGCATTATCGTTGTCCTTTAATAGTCATATTTCCAAAATACTTTGGCGTACAATAGGTACGTGACCAACGATCATTCATGCCATATATCATCTCAAATCTCCTTCTAGGGGTGAGTGTGGTATCATCTCAAACCTCCATCTAGGGGTGAGTGTGGTATATTTAATACCAATTTCATGTTCATATTCTTCCAATAATGAATATGTATTCGTGAATCAAATGTTATCACATTCACTTCGAGGATATGTGATTTTGTTATCCTTTTCAAATCTATAAATGCGTCAGGCATTTGATTTGCTATTCTTTGCAAATGGATAATCTTTTGTGCCTCTTTCACAAATAGAGGTATGTGGATCAAGATGAGATAATGATGCATTTTTCCACAAAATTTCCCGTTTGGTTTCACCAACTTCTCCCCCTAATTTTGGGAAAAGTGTCTCATCAAATCGACAGTCTGCAAATCGTGCAGTAAACAAGTCGCCTGTCAATGTTTCGAGGTAGCGAATGATGGAGGGCGATTCAAACCCAACATATATTCCTAACCTTCTTTGCAGACCCATTTTGGTGCGGGATGGCGGTGCTAAAGGCACATATACTGCGCATCCAAAAATTCTTAAATGGGATATATTGGGTCCATGACCCAAAACCAATTGCAACGGGGAATATTTGTGTCAATTCGTCAGTCAGAGACGAACTAGCATTGCTGTATGCAAAATGGCGTGACCCCAAACCGAAGTGGGCAGCCGACAAACTAAAATGCTGCATGCAAAATGGCATGAACCCAAACCAAAGTGGGCAGCCGACGAACTAGCATTGCTGCATGCAAATGGCGTGAACCCAAACCGAAATGGGCAGCCTCGTTTTCATGAAGATTTCAAGATTATTCTCATCTATTGTCTCAATATGATATCCATTTTGAATGATATCTTTAAAACTCAACAAGTTCTTCTTAGACTTGGAGGAGAACATTGCGATTGATATCATTAAAACTCAACAAGTTCTTCTTAGACTTGGAGGAGAATATTGCATTCTCTAAGATAAACGTCGTGCCTTTGGGCAGAGTTACAGTTGCTCTTCCGGAGCCTTCAATCAATTTAATTCCCATGGTTTGACATACAAAAGAAATGCACGAACATAAGAATAAACAAGTTCAATTCGTTTGTGTCACATAATATTTTCAAAATCTGTTGATGTCAGTTGACTAAATAAATCAGATAGTCGATTATATGTTTTCCATAATCGATTACTATGCAGTTTGAAAATTTCAGTTTAAGCACTTTCATAAAACAATCGATTGTTAAACACACACAATCGATTGTTGAACATAGACAATCGATTGTTGGTTATTTTTGAAAAATTCCAGACCTCACTGTATAACGACAATCGATTGTTAGACATAGACAATCGATTGTGGATGATTTTTGAAAAATTCCAGATTACACTGTCTAACGACAATCGATTGTTAGACATAGACAATCGATTGTTGACTGTTTTTGAAAAATTTCAGATCACACTGTTTTAAGACAATCGATTGTTAAACATAGACAATCGATTGTTAACTGTTTTTGAAAAATTCCAGATCACACTGTTTTAAAGACAATCGATTGTTAAACATAGACAATCGATTGTTGACTGTTTTTGAAAAATTCCAGATCACACTGTTTTAAAGACAATCGATTGTTGATCATTGACAATCGATTGTTTTGCAGTTTTTATGCGAAATATGAGATAACCGACTAGTTTTTCAGGTTAGTCGATTACCTCTACTGGAAAGTAAAAATATTATTGATATTTGAGCATATTGATACATTCTAAAGAACTAATACTAACTTTATATCATGAACTAACTAATACGAGCTAATACTAATGGCTATTAGTTTATTCAAACAAGTAAAATAAAATCAAATAGCTCCATCTTCTTTCATCACGGATCCATCACCGATTAGGTGGTCTTTCTTCCCCTCGGGTTGCTCAAAGAAGTCTGCCACATCCAAGTGGGTGATGTCAAGGTTGTCGTCAGAGACAAAATTCGTTTCAGGGCGTTTACTCTTTCGAGTTTCTTGATAAAGGTCAACCAAATGTCATGGTATACGGTAAGCCTTTGACCAGTGCCCGTTTCCACCGCAACGATAATATATAGTTTATAAACTATTTGCTATTGGATTCTTATCGTATCGTGCTTGTGGCAGAGTGACCAACTTCAGGTTGTCATATCTCTTCTTTAAGCCATTCCACAAGATAGGTGGATCCTTGACGGTGAGATATTCAATCTTCAAACCTTCATCAAGGTGATGGCGCAAGAAAATCAAGGCCTTAGCACAGTTTCAAACCTTCATCAAGGTGATGGCGCAAGAAAATCAAGGCCTTAGCATAGTTTTGGGTGGATGCATTATTTCTGTCTTTAATGGCGTCTCCAAGACCCATAGCATCTAAGTGGATTTCAGCATCCAACACCCATGTCATATAGTTCTTGCCCGAAATTTCAAGGGCAACGAACTTTCTTTTCATAATGTCAGACATAAAACAAATTTACATCAAGAGCGTGTTCATACTTACGGGCTCTATTACAATTATCACATTCACTTGGATCAAAATCATGTGCTTTACACAATCTCATGTCAAATATTACTTTCATAAAGTGAAAGATTATTTTGAGAATCCTTATTGTCCTCATTACCACAATAATGACGATTATAACTTCGTTTATTGCCATGTCCACATCCATTGATACCTTTACGGTAATTAGTCTTCTTTCAGACTTATCACATACTGCTACCACATTCTCTAAAGGAAATGGAGCAAATTCAATTGGACGGAATTCTTTGCCGCGTCCACATTCATTGATACCTTCATGGTAATATTTTAGTCTTCTTTCAGACTTATCATATACTGCTTCCACATTCTCTAAAGGGAATGGAGCAAATTCAATGGGACGGATTTTCAATTATTTGCCCACGATCATACATGAATTTAATCATGGCAGGACATAGAGATTTAACCACTTCATGTGGTTATAATTTCTTACAAACTCCATTAGAGTTATAATCAAACTTTGTTGTCTATGTTTGTATATAAAATTAGATTATAGAATTCCAAGAATTTGAAAGGGAAAAATAAGTTACTTACCTTTAAGGTATACCAATTATATTTTCAATGTTTTCTTCCTTTTCTCTTTGTTTCTTTTCCTCCTTTCTTCATTCTTTCTTTGAAGCAAAACCTTGCACAAACAAAAGTTAAGACAATCGAAAATTAAATTAGGAAGAGGGAAATACCTCAGATTTCTCGAGAATGGTTCTTGAGACGGTAGAGTCTCGTGCTGATAACGTGTTATGAAATAATATAAAAGACAAGAACAATAACTCAAGAACAAGAGCAAATAGAGAGAAGAGTAGAGAGAGTTCTTCTTATTGATACTTAGAGAATGTTAGGAGTGTATTACAATGGTAGAAGACCACTTTATTTATAGGGAGGGGGATGATTTATCTACCAAGAATAGAACTCTAGAATCTCTCTAATTATAGACATTCACCTTAAATAGGAGATTTCATAACAAAATCCTTTAATTATTAAAATTTTTAGCTCCGCCGCGGTATCAAACGGTACACCCCTGATACAGAATTCATAATTCTATCGAGATAAAATACTTTAAATTGCTTTTAAACTTAGCTTAAATAATTATTATTTTTTTAAAATTTTGTGCGATCTTAATTACTTCCTCAATTTGGCACTTTGAATTAAAAATGTGGATGTACTCACCTGTTACGTGGATTTTTCTATCTATATCGTATTTTTTTGAAAAATAAAATATTTTTTTACCTTTTAAAGAATATTACTTTTTAAATAAATTTTTCTAATACAATTTATAATAAAACTTGGATATAACTATATTATTTAGACTATATATTTATTTTGGCCAAAAAATAATAAAATTTTAGTTAATCATTTTTTGAATTTCACGTGAAAATAAAAACTTAGACAATTGAAATAAATAATTAAGACATTTAAAAAGTTATAAAACATACACAGTTGAAAATTAATTATTTTACCTTCTATCAATATTCTAGATGCCTCTCGGTTAAAATAGAAAAGAGTAGAGAAGACGACCGCCTATCTACTTGAAAATGCGAGACAGTATCTACCTATGAAGATTTTATGGGAACTGAAATCTATGAAAAGATTTTGCAGATTAATAATGCAACAACTCCTTTTTCATAATAACTCTAAATTCAATGATGTAAATAGTGATTAAGAAAATACTTATACCACTCAATACGGAACAGTTCAATCATGGCAGCCATACTATACTCCATGAGTATAAATAAATTAATCAAAATGCATCAATAATAATTCCCAATTGGACATATGGACAGGACATATGTTGAGAGAACTTGTATTAAATATTAACAATTAATTGTATCTGTAGTCTGTAGAGATTCAAACAGAGCTCATAGCAGTCTGGACAAATCCAGTAGGAGTCCAAAATATCTTCAGGAATATTATATACTAGGAAATTATAAGCTGCTACATACTACATTTTACTACTTTTAAAATATAGAGCAGACCAATGCTACTGAAATATTATCAAATGTGTGAAGAGGAAGATCTTGGATTTAGAGGAAAATCAAATGCGAAAGTGACAATCTCCAATCCAGTTATCAAGCTTCAAATTTCTGGAAAACCTACAACATATACTAGATCAAGAGTTCGTCTTCTTCTTCTTTCCCCATTACGTCAAGAAAAGGGTTGATTATTTGACTTTTTGTATCACCACTAATGGGTTTATTTTTATTTCAATCAATATAATTAATATATCAATTACATTTATAGCTGAAGAAATTATAAATAACACGAAAAGGGAGATATTTTGATGTTCTTTTTTGTTATATTATGTCACAAATAAATATCATCAGTACATTTTTGGCCGATCGATAGGATAGGAAAGATGACATTGAATGCTACAAATAAATATATACATAATATGTAATAATTACATTATAAAGGACTTGAGGGGACAAGTCTTAGTATAGATTCGGCCGAATTCAATAATTTTTGTGCAAATAATATATTTATATTAAAAAGTTCATTAAGTACGTATGCATAATCCATTTAAAACCATTATTAGAACTAAAAATTATTATTTTAAAATATAAAAATCATAAAATTGAAATTCTGGCTTCGCACAAGGAGTAAGGACCATATTTCTCATCCCCACTCACCCCACCCCAAATTATCTAGAATTTTCTTTTAAGATTATTTCTAGATATGTACAATTTTTCGTTCCATGGTCAATTCACAATTTAATATCGTCAAGCAGCCTCCAAGAATTTCTATTAGTTACTGTAGGACTGACTCTTTGGTCTAGCAGCCCATAGTAATAGTTAATGAAAATTCACGTGAAAAAGCTGGAAAAAGAAACCAATGGATGATCTCTGACATAATCAGTTGAATTAATGGCAAATAAACTTTCCCTGGCAAATAGGTAATCAGTTTTAGCCTCTTGCCAACTAAATCCATCATTAATTTGTAGTTTCTACAATCTTCCGCTAGAATTGCATTCAATTGATTTCTTACTTCTACAAATAGTGCAAAATTACTAGCAAACTAACAAAATGGGATACGGAAATTTCGATGCCCTTGTCAAGAGAGAAATTAAAGCTTATAAGAAAAGAGCATGCATGCAAAAAAGAAAAGAAATAAGGCCAAATAGAAAAAGAAAAGAATCAAATGTTAGATTTCGTCATGCTTTTCATATTATATTTGAATTTTATTTTTTCTTGAAAGAAAGGCAAATAGTTTACTATAATTGATTTTGCTTTTCCTAAAAAAACATATAAATATCTTCCTTATTTGACAGATCTTTTTCTTAGAGAATATATTGTGACATGTATAAATGTGATGACCCAAAAAATCATCTTGTATTTTAGAACTCGATTTCGTGTTCCGACGCCTTCAAAATTTTATTTTATTCCTTCTTGATTTACTACACAATCCAGGCATGTTTTCAAAAAACCTTTTATGTTGAAAGTTGATAAAAAAATTAATCACTTTTGCTTTTAAAAGTTGATTTAGTTGACTTCGATCAATATTTTGAGTAAACGAACCTGGACGCGTATTTGACAATCCTGATGGGTCCATATCAAAATATGGGACCTGGACGTATGACCAGAATCGAATTCCGAGGTTCCTATCTCGAGAAATAATTTTTTGATAAAAATTGAAAGGTTGAAAATTAAATGGTTTTAACAGTTTGGTTAATGTTTGATCTCGTTGGTATCAGGTATGTATTTTGGTTCCGGTGCCCGATACAAGTTCATTATAATATTTAAGACTTGTCATGAAAATTTGATGAGAAACGGAGTTGGTTTGACGTGATTCAGATGCCCGGTTGTGAAAATAGAAATTTTAAAAGTGTTCTTGAGAATTTCTTTTGATTTGGTGTTAAATTCATAGTTTTTGATATTATTTTAGCGATTTGATCTCACGATATTATTTTAGTTTGGAGCCCCGAGGGTTTGGGTGAGGTTCAAATAAGTCACAGCGTGAAAATTTGACTTAGAGCATTGCTTGTTCTGCAATTTATGTGACTGTATCTAGTCTCGCGTTGCGAGATAACTATTTGCATTTCGAACATCCGCAGGCTGGCAGGCTCGCAATTGCGAGCAAATTATTTGTATTTTCAAAGTGTACCTGGACTAGCACTAGTTTGCATTTGCGATCAGAAGGTCGCATTCGCGGAGAACCAGTGTTCGTATTTACGGACAAATATTCGCAATTGTGAAGTGGGAGCTGGGCAACAATGATCACAATTGCGATCAATTGGTTGCATTTACGGAAGGATCAGAGTTCATATTTGCGGACATTTTGTCGCAAATACGATGAAGACATGAATGTGAAACCTTCCCATTTGCGATAGGTTCTTCGCATTTGTAGGGATTGCATTTGCGAACCCCAATACGATACCTGCAACTGATCAAAACTTAAATTTGACAGAGTTTTTTCTCATTTTTCAAATTTAGAACCCTAGTCCCCAGACCAATTCTTCCCTAAAACTTTGGTAAGTGATCCTAACGCACTTTTTTTTCAATTTCCCATCACATTTCATGAATTTTCAGTAAAAATCTAGGATTTCTATGATAGAAATTGAGGGTTTAGGTAGAATTAGGAATTTTTAGTAAATTGAGATTTAGACCTCAAATTAGGGCCGAATTTCAAAACTAATTACATATCCGGGCTCGGGGGTGAATGAGTTTTAATTTGAACTTCGAGTTTTAACCAAGCGAGCCCATGGTCGATTTTTGACTTTTCGGGAGAAATGTTAGGAGACCTAAATTTATGTATTGAAATTGATTCCTTTAGCAATATTTGATGTTATTAAGATAATTACGGCTAGACACGAGGGGTTCAGAGTTGGAATCTAGAAAAAAACGGTAATTGAGTAGTAGTGAGTGACATATGGATCGAGGTAAGTGTTGTGACTAACTGTGACTCGGGGGATTAGGAATCCTTGACTTAATTGCTATGTGAAAATCCATGTGAGTGGTGTATAGGTGAAGTGATGAGTACCTATGCACCACCAATTTATCTGTTTTGCCTGTTTTGTTGTCGTTCTTGTTATATTGTCTTTTCCTGCCTTAACTGCTACATGCTTTATTGGTATTTTCTTGCTTAATTGCTACTTGTCAGATATTGTTTTCCATTATTGAAGGTATTAGCTACCTAGTAGTTTCACTTTCTCATATTATTGGATTAAGCTGGTTTATCCGTGTTTTATCATATATTTTGGATTGATTTCGCTGAGTAGTATTATTTGTGTGATATTTCATAGTGTACAAGCTTTCTATTTGCTTTGGTTCGAGGTTTAAAAATTGTGAATAATTTTGAGTTAAATTGTGAAATTTCTGTACTTATTGAGTAATTGATGTTGATATGGTGGGATCGGGTTGCGCATCGTAGCAAGAGGAATAAGGGTGATATATATTGAGGAGGAATAAGGATGAAGTGCTATTATACGGTTAGATCGGATTGCACGCTGCAATAGAAAAAGTAAGGATGGATTGATATGAAGTAATAAGGGTGAATATTCATATTGATATTGATATACGGCGAGATCGAGTTGCACGCCGCAATATGAGGAATAAGGGTGGATTGATATAGTATAAAAAGGGTGAATATTCCTATTGATATTGATATATCATCGGATCGGATGTGCCGCATCAGTATTATGTGTTTATGTATCTTTCTTCTACTGTTTAAGTTATTCTGTAGCTTTGTGTTTCACTTAAGGATTGGTTATAGCTCGATATTAATAAGACACTTGAGTTCTGTATTCATTCTTGCAAGTTATTGTATTATTTTGTTGTCCTTTTTTCTGCTTTTATTATACACTGTACGTAGGTTTTATTGTAATTGCCCCGTCGTAGCCTTGTTACTACCTCGTCGAGGTTAGGCTCGGTACTTACCAGTACATGGGGCCAGTTGTACTAATACTGCACTCTGCACTTTTTGTGCAAATTTTAGAGCAAGTAGTGGCCGATAGAGAGGTCAGGTGCAGATAATTTCAGCTAGGAGGCCTAAGGTAGTTCTACTGGCGTCTGCAGGCCCAAGCGCCCACTTCTATGCTCCTACATTTGCTGTTCTTACTTCCCTTCATAAACAGTAGTATCTTCTTTCGAACCAATATTTGTAGAAAATCTTAGTGTGCTCGTGAATTGTGAAGATTCTGGATAATAATAGCAATAGTATGGGTAATAGTATATAAACAAAGAGGCTATTTACTTACTTCCGCATTTATTTCTACTTGTTTTAGCGTATTTACTTTTAATCACTGAAACATAAAGAAAATTGGTTGATAATACTCTAATGTTGGCTTGCCTAGCAAGTTTATGTTAGATGTTATTACGGTCCCGATGATGGAAATTTCATATTGTGACAATAAGTTGAGTGTCCCTCATTCATATACAATAACAATATATAACACCACAATATAGTCTTTAAGAGAGTCTTATTTAGGGGAAGAATTTATTCTTTCGATAAGTTTTATTCTCTTTTTCATATTAGTAGATTGATATAGGTTAATTGATCAAAATCATATGGAATATATCATGTACCTTTCAGTACAATTATCATAGTTGTCTAAAATATTAGTGTTGCTAAGGTATACTTTGTTACCTTCCGCTCTTTTTTAGGAAGAATAGTTGGTGCATTACTATTGTGGCTTTAAATCTAAGTGATAAAGATTATCAGGTTGAATCAAGAGGTTACAAGTTGAATGCGTGAAGGAATATAGTATAAGTCGTAGCTATTTGTGATTCTATGGTTTGTTGGTTGGTAGTCATCAAACCTCATTTTTAGAAAATAAAAGGAACTTTATTTGTTTTTGGACAATGTAAATGCACATAGACCATATATACTTATAACTTATAAGCTTCGTCGTTAATTACTATAAAAATGCAGTCTGGCGAACTGCTTGTACACTGCTGGCTATATAAATTCATTAATTTGCATTCAAACAATAATCAGCCTGGTGCACAATTAAATTCAGGAATAACAACTTATGTTCTCTTAGTATCGACAATTTAAAGAATTTTTACACTATTAAATTAAATTGACCTAATACAACAAGTAGCTTTCTGCATCAAACTTGTTATGATTAAAACAAAAGAGCAATATATACTTGTTATATGTAGCCTGTTAAATCGCACTAACAATATACAATTTTAACCGGGTTAATGTATATAACTAAAACCTAAGAAAGAAATAAAGAGAGAGCGAATGCGTGGCAGAGAAGTTGGATTTCTTCATGTCGTTGTTTCATTAGCGTATTCAGTTTGAAATGTATGAATTTAATTTGGTTGGACCCCATGAAAATAAATTTATGGGAACAGTTTGATGGCCACTCAAAAATAGAATCAACTTTAATCGCTTTCCTTCGTGGTTAAGACAAACCATGTACGAAACTTACTAGAATTATCAGTATTTATTTCTAGGAAGAACCATTATTTTCTTACATGCATGCCCCTAGCTACCACATTAACTTATTTACAACAAACAGGTAAGCTGTTATTGCATGTCAAAGATTCTAAAGGTGGAACAATGAAGAGATGTAACATAAAATATATTGAAAGTAGAAGATGATCTGATCCTTGAAGATAGAAAGAACAGAGAGTAGAGAAAGTGGAAAGTTTTGGAGAAATTTTCTGTTATTGCATCATACCAAACGTGTAACCTTTTACATTTATATATCTTTTATTCAAACTAACTCTAAAACATATATAATTAACTATTAACACTAAGCTAACAGTAATAAACTATGTACAAACATCATTGTTTATGTACAACTCTACACCTCACATACTAATTTCAACATTCCCCCTTAAGTTGCGTGATAAAAATTATTTATCATATTTATAACTTGCTAACCATTTCACTGTGTAGTTGCTTCCCAAGTGCCTAGGTCAATATGTCAGCTATCTGCTCCTTACTGGGCACATGAGTTGTTTTTATCATACCTGTTTGCAATTTTTCTCTAACAAAATAGCAGTCAATTTCTATGTGCTTTGTACGTTCATGATACATAGGGTTAGATGCAATATGCAGTCCTACTTAATTGTCACAGTATTACTCCATGGAAAAATCAACTTTCACACTTATCTCCTCAAGCAATCCTTGTAACCATTCTAATTCTGCTACAGTTGTGGCCATACTTTTATATTCTGTTTCTGCTTAACTCCTTGAAATTGTGCTTTGCTTCTTGGATTTCCAAGAAATCATTGAATCTCCAAGCTTTATGCAGTAACCTGTTATTAACGTTCTGGTAACTGGGCATGATGCCTAATCAGCATCACAAAATGCCATAATCTTACCACATAGTCTGATGCTCATTAATAGACCTTTGCCTGAGTTGTTTTTCACATATCTTACTACTCTTAGGTTGTTTCATAATAGGACTGCTATGATGCATTCATAAATTGATTTAGAATTTGAACTGCAAAAGTGATATCTGGCCTTGTGATTGCCAGGTACAGAAGTCTGCCAATCAACATCTGGTATACTCCTGTATCTTCAAGTTCATGATCATTCTCCTGTCTCCCAAATAGTTTGTCATATTCCACACTAGTTACCGTCACATTTTGATCAAGTGAAAATGTAACTGGTCTTGTTCCCCCTAAGCCACATTCTGAGATAAGCTCTAAGGAATATTTCCTTTGATTCATAACAATGTCTTTCTGTGATCTTGCAAACTCAATACCAAGGAAAAATTTAAGCTCTCCTAAATATTTCATCTTAAAATTATCATTCAGAATCTTTTTGGCATCTTGGATTAGATCATTGTCACTTTCTGTAATTAGGAGATCATCTATATATACTAATATGATTACTATATCTCTACCACTTCTTTTGGCAGATAAGGAATAGTCCAATTTACTTTGGCTAAAACCAGAGTCTACAAGGGTTGAAGTCAGCTTCAGGTTCTATTGCGTGCTAGCCTGCTTCAGACCATACATGGGCTTGAGTAGTCTACACATTCTAGTCCCCGCCTGACTACTAAAGTCCTCAGGCAAGGACATGTAATCCTCCTCTGAAAGATAACCATAGAGGAATGCATTATGAGCATCCATATGGAACAAGGGCCAAGCATGTTAAGAAACCAAGGCAACCACACTCCTAACTGTGACCATTTTAACCACAGGGGAAAAGGCCTCATGATAGTCCAGACCTTCCTGTTGAGTAAATCCTTTAGTCACTAGCCTAGCTTTATTCCTTTCTATAGATCCATCAGCTTTGTATTTGACCATATAAACTCACTTACAACCTATGGGAGACTTATTTGCGGGCAAATTCACTAACTCCCAAGTATTATTGTCTATAAGTGCTTGAATCTCAAGTTTCATAGCTTGAACCCAATTACTGGCAATGACAGCTTGGTCAAAGGAAATTGGTTCAATGATGGATGAATAAGAAGACAAGCAGGTTCGATAAGAGGGGTGATAAGCAAGAGTAGTTGATGGAATCAGTGATGGAATAAGGAGTAGAAGATGAGGGTTCGACTTGTTGGCTAAAATCTATAGGCCACAAGAGTGGTTTGGATGGTCTTCCAGACTTCCTTAAAGGAGCTGCAGAAGTAGAGGGCAAATCCTGGTGCTGGTGAGTTGAAGGTAAGAATGTAGGAGGGTCAGACAGGATAGGAGATGAAGAAGTAGGAGAAGAAATAGGAGAAGAGTGAAGTGTAGAGAATATAGAAATAGAAGAGTAAGGAGATAAAGGATGTTCAGAGGCAGTTGGAGGAACAAGAGAATCCAAAGTTGCAGGTGGTAAGGAATCCATACAAGCTGGAAAAGGATTATCAAAAGGAAAAGGTGGTGTACTGACAGGAAATGTAGGAGAGAAACTTGAAGGTAAAGAATGTAGGAACATAGATTTAGGATGCTTAAATGGAAATGTCGTTTCTCTGAAGGAAACATCCCTATTGACAAAGAAAGTCCCAGTAAAAATATTGTGTAATCTATATCCCTTTTGAGAGGTAGAATTACCCATGTAGATAGCAGGTATGGCCTTTTGTGATAATTTATCAGTGTTATGTAAAGCAATTGCATAACAAACACATCAAAAGACTCGAACAAAGTCAAGTGTGGAAGGATGTCCATGAAAACCCTCATAAGGAGATTTCCTAGATAGGACTGAAGATGACTGTCTATTAATAAGAAATGTTGCAGTTAGAATACATTCCCCTCATAATTTTAATGGAACATGATCTTGAAACCTAACAGCTCTAGCCATTTCAAGTAAATGCCTATGTTTCCTTTCTGCTGCTCTATTTTGTTGTGGAGTATGTACACAAGAACTTTGATGTAAGATGCCAAATGATGAGAGAAGAGTTGAACACTGGGAACTGAAGAATTCAAGACCATTATCGGATCTTATGATCTTAATTGTGGTAGAAAAGTAATTTTTGACAAGAGCAAGAAAAGATTTGAGTAAAAGAAAGACATCACTCTTCATTTTCATCAAGTAGATCTAAGTCATTCTTGAGTAATCACCTACAATAGTAAGAAAATACTTGTATCCATTGTAAGCATATTGTCTATAAGGACCCCAAACATCCATGTGTACAAGATCAAAGGACATACACTTTTCTTTTAGGAAAAGGAAACCTAGTTTGCCTTGCTAAAGGACAAACGATACAGTTTAAGCTGACTTTATTCAACAAATGAGTCTTCAATGAAGGAATTTTTTGTAATACTGCTACAGGTGCATGACCAAGTCTTTGGTGCCAAATAGAAGGATGTGTACATGACTTTGATGTGATATTAGATGACTCTAGGATTTGAATATTAGGATCTGGGGTTGCTAAAGATCTGAAGGAGTTGAGAGTAGGAGCTGAAGGTGCATCAGGCACTTTGACAGGTGGTAGTATCTTGGTAGGTTAAAGTATATAAAGTCCATCCTTCTTCTTACCAATCCCCCTCACCCTGCCATTGTAAAGGTCCTGAAAATGCAGAATTCGGGAAAGAATACTGCACAATACTTCAGTTCTTTAGTTAGCTCTGAGACAGATATCAAGTTGTATTTGAAGTTGGGAACATAAAGGATATTCTAAAGTTATAGGTCATTAGAAAGAGTTAATGATCATGTATGAGTTATAGAAGTAGTGTTACCATTATTCAAATGTACTTTACTAGAGTTAGAGACAACATAGTGGGATTCGGTTAAGATATCCAAGCTAAAAACTATATGATTCGAAGCTCTATGTCTATAACCTAGGAATTAGTTTCAGAACCTACATATATGCATGCATTAAGGATATCAACTGTACCTGGCATGTTTGCTTTTGCATCTATTGTTGAAGGTTCTTTGTCAATTAGCTTCAATAGTTGGTGATATTGTTCTAATGTAAAAAATGGTATGTTACTGGGCCCTCATGATAAACCATCTACTGAACTAGTTTCTTCAGATTCATCAATGCAGCTCACATTATTAGCTATAGTTCCCATGCTTCATCCTGAATTTCCCTTGTCAAAAGTTCTCCTTTTGTTAAACTTGTTGTTAGATGGATATTCCACCATCTTATAGAAATTTTCTTTCTTGTGACCCCCTATAAGACAGTAGTCACATTGCGATGCACTATTTCCATTATTTTTTCTGAACCTGTTACTTTGAATAGAGGCTAAAGCTGTAGAATCATTCAAATTAAGTTGTTGCAAGGCTGGTGCTACCTGAGATATTATGTTTGATTGCAAGCTTGGACTTTCATCCTTCATTATCAAATTGTATGCCTGATTGAGATTGGGAATAGGGACAGTTAATAGAACTTGACTCCTTGACTGTGCATATGTCTTATTTAAGCCCATCAAAAATTGTACTAGTCTTTGCTGCTCCGTGTGTTCAGCATATTACTTATGCTTGGTATAGTCACATGGCAATGCTACCATTGACCAATATTCATCCCATGCACATTTTAGTTTTGAGTAATAATTGAAACTGATAAACTTCCTTGATAGGCAGTACAAATTTCTTGAAGGAATTGATAAACTCTAGTTAGATTTTTCTTATCAAATCTTTCCTTTATGTCTATCGAAACACTATAGGCATTGGTTGGCTTATTATACCATTCACTAGCTCTTTAGACACTGAATTGGTTATCCAGGATAACACAAAAGCATTGCATCTCTCCCATTCATGCTCTAAATCACCATTATACTGTTCTTTCCGATAATTTCCATCTATAAATCCTAGCTTATTTTTGGCTAATAAAGCTACTTGCACAGAATTTCTCCAAGCTGTATATATTTGTATTCCTGTTAGTTGTTGAGGAATAAGTGCGCTACCTAGACTGTCTGAGAGATGCAATTACAGAGGATGCATGAGATGAATGTCCGTGAATTTTTCTCCATCATCCTTCCCGTTCTCAGTAGTTGTGTTCGTCATCGTCTAGGCTTGAATTAGTGATTTGAAGGTTGAATCTGCATCAATCTTCAAGGAAAACCTTTCATATTCCCAGAATTCACAAGTTCTCAAAAATCAATCGTAGACCCTAGGTAGATTCCCTAAATTTGAGACGAATACTCTTAATTTCTCACTTCTCTAATAATATTGAGTGATATTTATCTATATTATTCTTAGATTCTTCAAAGGATTGGATCAAAAAATTCCATAGATCTATGGCTCTGATACCATATTGAAAGGAGAAGAGAATCTGATCCCTGAGCTAAGATAGGAAGAACAGAAAGCAGAGAGAGAGAGGGGGAAAGTTTTGGAGAAATTTTCTGTTATTGCATCATATCAAACGTGTGACCTTTTACATTTTTATATATCTTCTATTCTAACTAACTCTTACACATGTATAATTAACTATGAACACTAAGCTAACAGTAATCAACTATGTACAAATATCGTTGCTTATGTATAACTCTACACTTCATATACTAATTTCAACAAAATATATAATGAAAGTGGCGTAATTTTTAAAGATATCCTGCCTTAATTACTGGCTGATATTGATATTTTATCTTAATATTACTAATTCTCATATTGTACAGCGTGGTATTCTAGAATTTGCGTAGCTTTATTTAGTATTTTATTAGTAGGATAACAGATCACTTATTCTCTCGCTGAGATAGGTGCGTCGACAAAATTTTATACATTACATATTCGCCGCCTGTCTACCGTTTAGGTGGCACCAGCAGCAAGAACCAACTAAGGTAAAGGATTTAGGTTGTTCCTCTGCTGCACTGCACTACTGCAGTCTCATTAACTTAATTTCATTGCCTTTTCGCACACAAAGCAAATTGGCATTATGCCGTGGTCAATATCGAGTTAGGAAGCAAAGAGAGACAAAAAGAACGACTTATTTGGATCGACCAGTTTTTTGGGATTGAGGAGATTTTATCTCCACGTAAAAGTTAGCATTCATTTATTTGATAGTTAGTTTTGTTATCCATAATAATATATGCATATAGGAATATGTACATGTATTATTTTCTGCAAAAAAAGAACGTCGAATAAGAAACACGTTATTAATTAGTAACATATATAAATATTTAAGTTGAAGTGACAAACCAAACTTTTACAATATTAACTACGTAAACAACCTTTTGTCTCTTCTTTTGGTTTTTATTTACCAGCGAAGAATGTACATCAAAAACAAAAACCCAAAAACTCTAGAGTTAAGCATAATTAATGCTCCAACTCCAGTATCCAACCAAATCAAACTAATTAAACTACAACTCAACTAGCTAAGAATAAGAGTTTATTTTGCTTAAAAAATAAATATATATAATTTCTGCGTTACTGATTCAAGCATTAATAATTACTGTATTGAAACTTATATAGTATTAATATTAGTATAACTTGTCTCTAGACCAAAACAATACCTAAATGTAAAAGATTAGTTTAAGCGTGCATGCTATCTTTTTTTTTTTTTGGGTTTTCCTTTAGAGACTGCTACTAGGAGTTGGATCACAAGCATCAGGTAAACCGAAGCATTTTTAGTTTTCTTGATTGCTGGAATTGTTTGTCCAATTCTTTTTTCAATTTTTCGTTTAATATAAATTTTCTTTGTTTCCCTCTATCGTGGCATTTTTTTTAGAATTTCAAAGGGATATATGTTCGATTAAGGTTTTTTCGTGAAACATTGAATTTTGTATTTCGTCTTTTAAGGAACCAAATTAAAGTGGAGAATTTGTTCAAACAAATAGGGGATACAAATTTACCATGAACTTTTAGGTAATAAAATAATGTTTTTCACTAAGATATGCTCGGGGGCGTATGTAGAAATTTGTATAAACAGTGATAAAATTTATAGATGTACATGAATTATAACTTCAATTATTATGTAGACAAAAAAATTTTAGTCTATCGATTTTGTTGAATTTTAAGTTAGAAAAGATCCCGGATTCAATTCTACTTCTTCATAATTTTTAACCATACACTTTTAAATATTTGCAAAAAAATGTGTGCTAGTTAAGGTTCCAACTCTAACCTTTTAGAGTAAAATTAAGAACATAACCAACATACTAAGAGACAATTTATGTTAAGTGATGTTATTTTTTTCTAATTATTTGTTCCTCACAATATTATTATATATATTTAATAAAAAATTCGATAAAACGATATTGCGTGACACCGCTTAACTAAGAGTGCATTCGCTCCTAGATTTGCTCTCCTTTAAGAAAGGGAAAATGAACGTACTGGGAAAAGGGAAGACTGTAGCTTTCATAATGGGTCAAATAGAGGCATTTGCATCTATACTCGTTTTTTGGGTCACATTTTAACTTGTGTCTGCTTTACAAAAAAATTCAAAGCATTCTTACTTTTTCGTGGTACTTTCGCATACTATTCTGAAGTAGCAATGACAATCACGCAAAACTTTGGTATTTTAGTGTCGAGCCTGAAGTAGACCAAGTGTGCTTAACTTAAGCATTCTAGCGCTGAAGTTTTGTTCTCTATTTGCTGAACTTATGCATTTTAGTGCTAAAATTTTGTTCTCTATTTGATAAACTTATTTTTGTTTGTAATTGCTGAACTTAAGTATTATAGTACTGAAGTTTTACTCTCTATTTGCTGAATTTAAGCATTTAATGCTGAAATTTTATTCTCTATTTGCTAAAAAATTTATTTGTAATTGCTGAAAGTTTTATTTTTGTAACTGACGAACTTTAATTCTGAAGCTGAAGTTTTTTTTTTTTGTTAATTAAGGATTTCCATTAATCATCAATGAAATAACTTTACAAAACCACAGTCGATCTTCAACTCAGCTAACTGTCTAGGGGTTAACATACTTACTATTTTTACTTTCATAACTATCTAGCACTCTATATGTGAAGGTATTGTAATATTTATCTAATTTTGAGGTACCTCTAACGTTACAATTATACACTATGTCTCTTAGTAAGGCAGTGTTACATCGGAATATTTTGTTGAAGACTCTTGCATTCCTTTCCAGCCAGATAACATATGCAAACTCAGCTGTGACTAATTTATTTTATTACTGACGAAATTTTTATTTTATAACTATCAAACTTCAAACTTTAAAAATTTTATTTGTAACTATCAAACTTCACTTCTATTCTTCCTTGATAATGATACAGCCATTTCTCCCGGCCAAAGGTGAAACCCCACAACATCTATTGATTAGTCATAACAATTACATTTAAGGATTCGATTCTTCTTGTTTTTTTATGGCTCCTTCGACAAAGAATTCTGTCATACAGCATCTTGTCAAAATCGTGCCAATGAGCTGAAGGGATTCCGGCAGGTTGAAGCTACTCGTCCCTTTGAAAAGTTGCAAGTCAGAGTCACCTTCTTCTCCAGCACACAATCTGTGCTGTGCGACTTTAGATATATAACTTTGAGGAAGAGAAGAAGGAAAAGAAAGAAAATTAAAATTGTTTAAAAAGTAAGTATAAGTAAAAAAAAATTTTAAAAATAAATTAAATGAAAGCGATCAAATAAAATGCTCCGTATAATTTTTACGGTCAAATGAATGTCTTAAGAATTTATTAAAGTGGTTGTTTAAAATTACTTACACGTTAAGCACCCAAAGGGTAAGGGAGCAATTAAAACGAAATCACCAGTTACTTTAATTATATTCCCTCAGTTAAATTTTAATTGTTCACTTTGACTTTACACTTTCTTTGATAAAAATAAATGAAGTATATATTTTGTAGTCGTCCGTAATAATAATAGCATTTCTAAAAAATTTGAGAAATGATTCGGAGGGAAAAGTGGTTAATGTTAAAGATAAAATGAGATAAAAAAATTATCTTTTTATTGATTTATGATAGTGAACAAATAAAAGATAAAAATTAATATTTTTAATATAATGAACAAGTAGAAGGAGAAGTAAAAGACCGAATATTTTCTTTTATGCTACTAGTCATTTTGAGGGGTATAAAAATGGTAAGGAGTAATGACACGCCTGACCCCAAGTAGCCACGTAAACTTTAGACCGTATCCCATGAAACCAGGTGAAGGTATGATGTGGCGCTCAATCTTCCATCTATTTAATACTGTTATAAATACACTTTTATTTAAGGTGAATGTCTTTAATTAGAGAGATTCTAGAGTTCTATTCTTGGTAGCTAAATCATCCTCCTCCCTATAAATAGAGGTGCTCTCTACCATTGTAAATAACTTCTAACATTCTCTAAGTATCAATAAGAAGAACTCTCTCTACTCTTCTCTCTATTTGCTCTTGTTCTTGAGTTATTGTTCTTGTCTTTTATATTATTTCATAACACGTTATCAGCACGAGACTCTACCGTCTCAAGAACCATTCTCGAGAAATCTAAGGTATTTCCCTCTTCCTAATTTAATTTTCGATTATGTCTGACATTACGAAAAGAAAGTTCGTTGCCCTTGAAATTTCGGGCAAGAACTATATGACATGGGTGTTGGATGCTGAAATCCACTTAGATGCTATGGGTCTCGGAGACACCATCAAAGATAGAGAAAAAGCATCCACCCAAGAATGTGCGAAGGCCTTGATTTTCTTGCGCCACCACCTTGATGAAGGTTTGAAGATTGAATATCTCACCGTCAAGGATCCACTCGTCTTGTGGAACGGCTTAAAGGAGAGATATGACAACCTGAAGTTGGTCACTCTGCCACAAGCACGATATGATTGGGCTCATCTGAGGCTCAAGGACTTTAAGTCCGTTTCTGAATATAATTCTGCTATGTTCAGAATTACTTCTAAATTGAAGCTATGCGGGGATAATATCTCCGATTATGATATGCTTGAGAAAACGTTTACAGCGTTTCATGCCTCCAATATAGTACTGCAACAACAGTACAGAGAGAAAGGCTTTACAAAGTACTCTGAACTGATTTCTCTTCTACTAGTGGCTGTGCGAAATAATGACCTGCTCATGAGAAATCATGAAAATCGACCCACTGGGTCTACACCACTGCCTGAAGCAGATAAGGTGCACTCTCATTATGCCAAACATGAAAAGGACCATGGTCATGGTCGTAAACGGGGTCATAGCCAGGGACGTAGACAAGGAAGAAATTCCAATGAAGTCCGTCACCCCCCGAAGAGAGATAACCGCCGAAAGCAGAAACGGGGTCATGAAGATCCTAAGGCAAATGGTTCAGAAACGATATGTTATCGTTGCGGTGGGAAAGGGCACTGGTCAAAGACTTGCCGTATACCAAGACACTTGGTTGACCTTTATCAAGCATCTCGAAAGAGAAAAGGCCCTGAAACAAATTTTGTCTATGACGACGATGAGGACATCACCCACCTGGATGTGGCAGACTTCTTTGAGCAACCCGATGGGAAAATAGACCACCTAATCGGCGATGGATCCGTGATGAAAGAAGATGGAGTTATTTGATTTTGTTCTACTTATTTGTATTAGTTAGTGAATAAACTAATAGTCATTAGTATTAGCTCGTATTAGTTAGTTCATGATGCAATGTTAGCAGTAGTTCTTTAGAATATCTTCAATATGCTCAAATATCAATAAAATTTTTATTTTTCAGTGGGGATAATCGACTAGCCTGAAAAACTAGTCGATTATCAACTATTTTCGCATTAAAGTTGAAAAACAATCGATTGTCGTTGACTAACAAACGATTGTCATTAAGACAGTGTAATCTGGAAATTTTCAAAAATCATCCTCAATCGATTGTCTTTGTCTAACAATCGATTGTCATTAAGACAGTGTAATCTGGAATTTTTCAAAAATCATCCACAATCGATTGTCTTTGTCTAACAATCGATTGTCTTGAAACAGTAAGGTCTGGAATTTTTCAAAATAGCCAACAATCGATTGTCTATGCATAACAATCGATTGTCTTGAAACAGTGTGTTCTGGAATTTTTCAAAAATAGCCAACAATCGATTGTCTATGCATAACAATCGATTGTCTTAAGACAGTGATCTGAAGTTTTTCCAAAATAGCAAATAATCGATTGTGTGTGTTTAACAATCGATTGTCAATGTTCAACAATCGATTGTTTGTAAGTAACAATCGATTATTTGAAGAAAACGTTTAAACTGAAATTTTCAAACTGCAAAGTAATGGATAACATATCTGATTTTGTTAGTCAACTGTTAGCAGCAGATTTTGAAAATATTATGTGACACAAAAGAATTGAACTTGTTTATTCTTATGTTCTTGTATCTCTTTTGTATGTCAAACTATGGGATAGCAAATATGGATATCTCACAAAGCGAACTTGGATCAACATCCAACTGTAAAAGTATTTGCCTAATTGATTCATGTACTACACATACAATACTCAAAGAAAGGAAGTATTTCTCTCAACTAAATATGTGTAAGGCAAACGTTACTACAATCTCTGGAAGTAGTAAATTGATTGAAGGCTCCGGAAGAACAATTGTAACTCTGCCCAAGGGCACGACGTTAATCATAGAGAATGCAATGTTCTCCTCCAAGTCTAAGAGAAACTTGTTGAGTTTTAAAGATGTACGCCGGAATGGCTATCATATTGAGACAATGGATGAAGATAATCTTGAATATCTCGTCATCACAAAGAATGTCTCCGGCCAAAAGAGGGTTATTGAGAAATTCCCGTCTTTATCTTGTGGCCTGTATTGGACAAGAATTAGTGCAATTGAGGCACATTCAACAGTAAACCAAAGGGTTACTGATTCCAATACCTTTGTACTTTGGCATGATCGATTGGGACACCCAGGATCGGTCATGATGAGACGGATTATAGAAAGCTCATATGGGCATCCGTTAAAGAATTTCAAAATTCTTTCGAATAATGAATATCCTTGCACTTCGTGTTATCAAGGCAAGCTGATTATCAGGCCATCACCAACAAAGGTTGGGACTGAGTCACCCACATTTCTGGAACGTATACAAGGGGACATTTGTGGACCTATTCACCCACCTAGTGGGTCGTTTAGGTATTTCATGGTCTTGATAGACGCATCCTGTAGATGGTCTCATGTGTGCCTGTGGTCATCACGCAACCTTGCGTTTGCGAAATTGATGGCACAAATAATTCGACTACGAGCACAATTTCCAGATAATCCAATCAAGTCCATTAGACTGGATAATGCTGCTGAGTTTACATCCCAAGCATTTAATGATTATTGCTTATCAATAAAAGTTGAACATTCTGTAGCTCATGTTCACACTCAAAACGGTCTTGCAGAATCGTTAATTAAACGCCTGCAGTTGATTGCAAGGCCATTACTTATGAGAACGAGGCTGCCCACTTCGGTATGGGGTCACGCCATCTTACATGAAGCAATGCTAATTCGTCTCAGACCGACGAATTACCACAAGTATTCCCCGTTGCAATTGGTTTTGGGTCATGAACCCAATATATCCCATTTAAGGATTTTTGAATGCGCAGTATATGTGCCTATTGCACCGCCATCCCGCACCAAAATGGGTCCGCAAAGAAGGTTAGGAATATATGTTGGGTTTGAATCGCCCTCCATCATTCGCTACCTCGAAACATTGACAGGCGACTTGTTTACTGCACGATTTGCAGACTGTCGATTTGATGAGACACTTTTCCCAAAATTAGGGGGAGAAGTTGGTGAAACCAAACGGGAAATTTTGTGGAAAAATGCATCATTATCTCATCTTGATCCACATACCTCTATTTGTGAAAGAGAGGTACAAAAGATTATCCATTTGCAAAGAATAGCAAATCAAATGCCTGACGCATTTACGGACTTGAAAAGGATAACGAAATCCCACATTCCCGCGGAAAATGTTCCAATCCGTATTGATGTCCCTGTTGGACAATCATCTAGTGTCATATCCAATGAGTCGAATGCACGCCTGAAGCGTGGCAGACCATTAGGTTCCAACGATCGAAATCCTAGAAAGAGGAAAAAGAACGATCAAAATGACACCACAAAAGAATCTCATGATTTAACAAATTCTGAGGTTCATGAAGAATCCATTGAGCCCGAGACTCTGGAAAATACGGAACTATCCCTAAATCCAATTAATATTGAGGCAAATATTAATCGAGTGGATATTGTGGTGGATAATGCCTTTGCTTATAATGTAGCATCTAGCATTATGCAAGAATGTGAGGATCTCGAACCTCAATCTGTTGAAGAATGTCGAAAAAGACAGGATTGGCCAAAGTGGCAAGAAGCAATTCAATCAGAATTGAATTCGCTGGCAAAACGTGAAGTTTTTGGCCCTATAGTTGAAACACCTAATGGTGTTAAGCCTGTCGGCTATAAATGGGTCTATTTACGCAAGAGAAATGAGAAAAACAAGGTACAAAGATATAAGGCACGCCTTGTTGCACAAGGTTTTTCTCAAAGGCCTGGTGTCGATTATGAAGAGACATATTCGCCTGTAATGGATGCGATAACCTTTCGTTATCTCATAAGTTTTGCTGTCCATGAAAAGCTTGACATGCACTTAATGGATGTGGTTACTGCCTATCTTTATGGCTCACTTGATAATGAGATATACATGAAAATTCCCGATGGACTCAAGGTGCCAAACGCGCACAACTCAAAATCTCGGGAAATGTTCTCAATTAAATTGCAAAGATCCTTGTATGGTCTAAAGCAATCTGGACGAATGTGGTATAATCGTCTTAGTGAGTACTTGTTAAAAGAAGGCTATATAAATGACGCCATTTGCCTGTGTGTTTTTATAAAGAAAACAACATCGGAATTTGTTGTACTTGCCGTATATGTCGATGACATAAACCTTATTGGAACCCCTATAGAACTCCAAAAGGCAATTGATTATCTAAAGGATGAATTCGAGATGAAAGATCTCGGAAAGACTAAACTATGTCTTGGTTTGCAAATTGAATATTTGGCAAACGGAATTTTTGTTCATCAATCTACCTATACAGAAAAGGTACTGAAACGGTTTTACATGGATGAAGCACATCCTTTAAGTACACCGATGGTTGTTCGATCACTTGATGTGAACAAAGATCCATTCCGACCACAAGAAAGGAATGAAGAGAACTTGGTCCTGAAGTACCATATCTTAGCGCAATTGGCGCACTAATGTATCTTGCAAATACTACAAGACCTGACATATCATTTTCAGTTAATGTCTTAGCAAGATTTAGCTCGGCTTCTACGAGGAGACATTGGAATGGGATCAAACACATATTGCGGTACCTAAAGGGAACTACCGATATGGGCTTATTTTTATGGCAAGAATTGCAGCCCGGATCTTGTTGGTTATGCTGTTGCTGGATATTTGTCCGACCCACACAAGGCTCGATCTCAAACGGGTTATGTGTTTACCTGTGGAGAAACCGCCATATCTTGGCGATCGACTAAGCAATCAATTGTGGCTACTTCATCTAATCATGCCGAGATAATTGCTATTCATGAAGCAAGTCGGGAGTGTGTGTGGTTAAGGTCGATAATACATCATATCCAAGACAAATGTGGTTTGAAGTGTGATAAACTACCCACAACTTTGTACGAAGACAATGCAGCATGTATAGCTCAATTGAAGGGAGGATTCATAAAAGGAGATAGAACGAAGCATATTTCACCAAAGTTATTCTTCACACATGATCTTCAAAAGAATGGTGATATCAATGTTCAACAGATTCGTTCAAGCGACAATATGGCTGATTTGTTTACAAAATCTTTGCCAAAGTCAACCTTCAAGAAGCTAGTTCACAAGATCGGGATGCGAAGACTTAAGGACATAAATTGATGTTCTTATCAGGGGGAGTTTAAGGCGCGTTGCACTCTTTTTCCCTTACAAGGTTTTGTCCCACCGGGTTTTCCTTGCGAGGTTTTTAACGAGGCAACCAATAGGCGCATATTCAAACATGTGTACTCTTTTTCCTTACTTTAATTTTTCCCATTGGGTTTTGTTTTAAGGTTTTAACGAGGCACATCATTGAATAGACATTCAAGGGGGAGTGTTATAAATACACTTCTATTTAAGGTGAATGTCTTTAATTAGAGAGATTCTAGAGTTCTATTCTTGGTAGCTAAATCATCCTCCTCCCTATAAATAAAGGTGCTCTCTACCATTGTAAATAACTTCTAACATTCTCTAAGTATCAATAAGAAGAACTCTCTCTACTCTTCTCTCTATTTGCTCTTGTTCTTGAGTTATTGTTCTTGTCTTTTATATTATTTCATAACAAATACTCTTTTCTTGTTGCAATTGTTGCTAAATAAGACTGGTCTGTTCATAAGTTGAATGATTATTTTTGTTCTCTGATTTAATGGTTTTTAAAAAATATTTTAAATATTGATAATAATAATATCTAATTAAATCAGAAAATGCAATAAAAGCTAAATATTTATAACTAAAATAACCACCGCCCATAGGTGAGGAAAATAATTTTTACCCCTGACGAAAAATGTTTTCCACATACTTTTTGGTAACTACAATTCAAAAAATTATTTTTTTTAGTGAAAGTATTTTCTTATAAGATGACTTTCATCTATCAATCATATATATATATATATGAAAGCACGACGTTTCGAAGTTTAATTACTGGTTGGTCCATCGTTACACTGTATAACAGTCCATTTATCAAGTTTTCGAGTTGTTGACTTGTAAAGTAAATAAAGTATTAAAATTAACTTGAATATTTTTAATAGTTTAATTATGTAAATATTGTTTACATGGTTAAGCATATGCAACTTAAACTCTTTTTTAGTTAACAAATAGAGCGTGCTGATTATATCATATGTTGAAAGCTGCTTTAATAAGTTGAACCTTTCGTCCACTGTTATGGCCGCAAATTCTGCCATCAGCTTAGCTATTCAGTACTTACTATTTTAGAACTCTGCATATCTGACTTTTATTTAGGTATTTCGTTTTCTTAAATAAAATTGATCAACCATTGACTTAAGAGATCTTTTTTCTTTTTTTTTTTCCGTAGGAAAAAGCTAAAAAATGTAGTTGGCAGGTAAGACTTTTGTTTATACTTACGTCGAGGTGTCTTTTTTTCTTTTTTTTCTTTTTTACTTCCATATGATTTGATGCATACGTCAATTAGTTAATCATCAAGATATTTTATTAGTTTGATAAAGGTTATATCAACATTTGATCTGTCCAAAAGAAAAACAAATTGCAGTGCATTTTAAAGATAAGTCCAATGTCCCCCTTTTTTTTTATTAGAATGCAAATGTAATACTCGAGAGGGCAAATTTCTCCCCTGCCGAACCCTTCCACTAGTCAACATGTAATTTTAAATATACAGAAAATATTTAGTTTGATGTCGATAAATGTATTTGATATATACATTTTTGTATAGGTCACAATCTTCTTATCACTGCAGTCAAACCAATCAATATCTCGACCAAACGGCAAGGCGTCAAAAGGCGATTGCAGTCAAAATAACACCTTTTAAGACCAAGAGCCTTCGTCAAAAAGAAGAGTTCGTCCTTGGTCGAACGACAACGGGTCAACATTTTGATAAGTCGAAATGACACTCTTTAAGGCCAAGGGCCTTCGCCGAAAAGAAGAGTTTAACCTCGGTCGAACGACGACAAGTTAGCATTTCGATTAGTCAAAATAATACCTTTAAGGCCAAGAGCCTTCGCCAAAAAAAAGAGTTCGGCCTCGATCGAACGACGACATGTCAACATTTCGATAAGTCGAAATAACACCCTTTAAGGTCAAGTGCCTTCGCCAAAAAGAACATTTCGATCTCGATCGAACAACGACGGATTAACATTTTGATAAGTCGAAATAACACCTTTTAAGCCCAATAGCATTTTCTAAAAAGAGGAGTTCGGCCTCGATCGAATGATGACAGGTTAACATTTTGATAAGTCGAAATAACATCCTTTAAGAACAAGGGCCTTCGCCAAAAAGAAGAGTTCGACCTCAATCGAACGACGATGGGTTAACATTTCGATAAGTCAAAATAAAACCCTTTAAGGCCAATGGCCTTCACCAAAACGAAGAGTTTGGCCTCTGTCAAACGACGACAAGTCAATATTTCGATAAGTCAAAATAACACTGTTTAAGCCCAATGGCCTTCGCCAAAAAGAAGAGTTCGACCTTGATCGAACGATGATGGATTAACATTTCGATAAGTCAAAATAACAACCTTTAAGGACAAAGGCTTCGCCAAAAATAAGAGTTCGACCTTGATCGAATGACGACGGGTTAGCATTTTGATAAGTCGAAATAACACCATTTAAGGCCAAGGGCCTTCGCCAAAAAGAAGAGTTTGACTTTGATCGAACGACGACGAGATACAATTTTTAATAAGTCGAAATAACATCATTTAAGGCTAAGGGTCTTCGCCAAAAAAAAAAGAGTCTGGGCTCGGTCGAATGACAACGGGTCAACATTTCGATAAGTAAAAATAACACCCTTAATGGCCAAGGGCCTTCACCAAAAAGAAGAGTTTGACCTTGAGCGAACCACGACGGGTTAATATTTTGATAAGTCTAAATAGCACCCTTTTGGGGCAAGGGCTTTTGTCAAAAAGAAGAGTTCAACCTCGATTTTGCAACGACGGGTTAATATTTTGATAAGTCAAAATCACACCCTTTAAGGCCAATGGCCTTCGCCAATGAGAAGAGTTCAGCCTCAATGGAACGCCAACAATTCAAAATGTTCCCAAGGCCAAGGGCCATCGGGTGGCGCAAAATCACTGGGACTCACCGCGCGAAAATTTATCTTATGTCTAAATTATGAAAAGAGAAAACAAAGATAAAGTACAAAATAAACAATTGCGAAAAATTCTCCTTTATATGAAGTCTCCGCACACATGGCCGGGGATTATATGAAGCCCAAGTCAATAAGGGAAACAAAAAAAGAGAAAGAAACAAACAACGAGAGAAAAGAAGAAGAAAAGAACAACGACAACCGACAATGAATAAAAATAAAAACACACAGAAAGCAGACAAAGAGATCATGCTTTCACTCGGCATTATCACCACCACCATCACCGCCATCATCTCCAAGGTACTCCCCCTCACCACCGACGTCCTCATCGGCCTTCGGATTCGCAGAGTCATAATCATAGTTGGCGTGATCCCTCGCGCCTTCATTCGTGCCTTTTCATATGCGGCCTTGGTCTCGTTGCCCGCCTACCACAAACTCCTGTACATATCCCTCTGGGCTTCAGCATGAACCTAAAGCTTGTGTAGTTGGTGGGGAACAACAATGGAGAAGGACCCGGTTTGAGCGAACGGTCGTTCCTTTTCAGTCTCCAGAGCTACAACTTGATCCCCCCAAACTGACGCTTCCGGGTCGATCTCACTAATGCGCTCCTCAAGACTCACCTTCCTTAATGTGGTTGTCGCCCTCTCCAATTCCTGCTAGGATTGGAGGCCATGAATGGTGTTCTCCGGAGCTGCCACCCTTGCCAAAGCCGAGGAACAAGCACTCTCAATACTCTCAAATCCAACAACCTTTCTCTCCAACTCGGCCAATTTGCCCATCCACTCAGCACTCATCGCCTTGACGTTGATCAGGTTCTGATCCATCTCAGATTACATCAACCTCATCTTCTCCTGAAAATGCTTGCACTCTGCGGCAACCCCTTTGCCCAACTCAAGTTCTTCATTTTTTGCACGAAGCTGCTTCTCGAGCTCGCTCTTGCTACTAATAGCCTCCATCAACTGACGATCTCTCTTCTCCAATTCTTCGCCAAGGGATCGAGCACCAAGATTTTCCCTTAACTGCTCATGCATCTCACGGAACTTATTGCAATGGCTTCGTTACTTATCCAACATCTTCAAGAAAATCTTGGCCCGAATGCCGGCCCGCGCATACTCTCGACTTCCACCAAATACGCTTGAAAAATGAGAAGATGTGTTAGAACCATATCACCAGGGAAAACGAGGAGCAACATAAAGGAAAAGTATAACGTACCCTCAAGCCCATAGAGGCTATCTCATTCATCAAATCAATATCAGGAACACTTCAGAAAGCCTCGTTCTCAGCAATGGAACACAAAATGTCGAACTGTGGTACCAAATCCTCCGTGTCCCCCAAGAGATTAATATCCGAAGAGATATCAAGAACACGAGTTAGCCGCCCCCTAAACTAGTAAATGGGTAATACCCACCTCAAACATCCTAACATTATCAGGATCGAGGTCCGACTCGGATTCATAGTCATCGATCAAAACGCCTTTCTCTTTTTTGGTAGATGCGGAAGAAGCACGATTAGGTACAGAGGACGAGGGTACGTCCGAAACAACAACGGGCATCATAGGAACTAGCTCCCAGACATGGCATGTTGATGATCGGCTATAATGGCAGTAATCTCCAACGTGGTAGACAGGACGGCTGGTTCCGCCCCTCCGGGAGGAATGGAATCAACCCCTGCCCCAGATCCCATCAAGGGAAAGTCGTCTAAATGTATCATGGTTGGGGGTGTTGTTTTAAATTCCACTCGCTGCCTCTTGGATGGGCCTCTCCTTCCTCAGCAGGGGGAGACTCACCCGTCAAAGGAGCGGCACAGGATGAGGCCCCGCCTTGAAGTACGACCTCTATAGGTATAATTGTGGCCGCAGACTCAACGAAAGCAACCCTCAATAAAGGTCGAGCAGCAGATACTTTAGTAGGATGAATAAATGATGTCGGTTGTGGAAAAGCTAATGGAAGATACTTCGCTCTCTGCACTCTCCCTGACAATGGCAAGCGACGCATGAGAAACTAGATAAAAAAGAAGGAGAAATAGCTAACAAAACAATATCTCACCTGTAAGAGGTTTGCACCGATATTTATCATAGAAGACCGACCATGTGCGAGCCCCTGCTGTAGGGGGGGGATAGCAGCCACCCACTCACGAATACCTTCGACATGTGGAGGAGGTAATTTCATAGCTGTATAAACATAACAAGATTTAATATGACAAAACAGGAAGTGGTCGAGCACCACTCCGACTGAAAAATATAGAAATTATGTGCGAAGTTCCACTTCTCAGGAAATCCTGTTGGATCTGCCACAAGGTACTCAGTCCGTACGTAGAAATAATTCTCGTAGAAACGGCGATTAGCCCTGTCGTTCATCTTCACCACCAGACTCTTTGACCCCCGATGATGCATGTGAATCATCGTACCATGAATAAGCTAAGGGGTGTAGATGTTGAGCATGTGCTCCAAGGTGACCTCACGACCAGCAAGCTCCGCGAATTTAAGTAATATAAGGAGCGGCTTGTATAGGTATGACGAAAGCTGAGCAGCAATACTTCGTAAAAACTGCAAAAATCCACCACCAGGAGAGGAAAGGGAAGTGTGTATCTAATGAGGAAGGGGTAGGCGTAGAACATGCAGTACCCGAGGAGATTGAAATAGACTATGTCATTCTTTATTGTCGACCGTATTTCAACATAATAGGGAATTCCCCATCGATCCTTCAAATCTGCAATATCCTCCTCCTTCGTCACTGAGGGGACAGGTTCCGGCTCCTCCCCGGCGTGACTGCTGACATGCTCTTCCAGGGCGGGGCAAGAACTCTGCTACCGATGGGACCTCCTCATCCTCCATTGGTTATACCCCTCTCCCTTCCCTTCCCACCCTCTCGGGTGGTCGAAGTATCATTTTTCAGCTCCGGAATTGGAATGGGAAGGTCAGCGCAAGGAGAATCACCAACTATTGTATCAATTTGGTGGAGAAAAAGGCAGAGGAAAGGAGGGACAACGGTTTTCAATTAACTGGAAGCAAGTAAAAATGTGAAGTATAGGGAAGAAAATATATTCGCAAAATCTTTTCAAGAAAAGAGCAGGTGAATGTGACATTTTAATGATAAGTTCCTTGTATTTATAAAAAATAAATAAGCACGAAATCCAAGAGTCACCCGTTGAATCTGATAGGGAACAGGGCATTTTGGTTACCCAGGAATGTGTTCCATAGCGACGGCAACCACGAAACAACGCTTTAATACTGAATGATGTCTCGGTTCAGAAATAATTATAACGGTCTGAGGATACCAAAAGAGCGCAGTCATCTCACTTGAAACCTGAAACAACATAACTGAGGGACGAGAAGTCAGATTTCTCTCGAATTCATAGCATTCACGATCCCTCTGCCTGGCCCGACGGAGGACAACTCTGATAGACGGAGGGACTAACTGTATGAGTCAAAATCTTATCACTATGGTCAAACCAATCAACATCTTGTCCAGACGGTAAGGCGGAATAAGGCGACACGATCCACCCTACATGCGGTATTCTCGACACCCGTCGAGTCAGAGAAAATAACATTCAGAGGACGACCTAGGCAAACCCGGTGAGAGCTTCAAACCAAGAAAATAGCCCAGGCCTCTTGACTATATATAGAGGAGAGAAAAACTTTCGATATGGGGACTCTCTAGGGAGATCTCCGGCTCTCCAGCTCCCTATCTGTCTCCCTTCTGTAACTTTCAGAGAGATAGAAAAGTGAATGAATCAATCTTCAACCATTAATGTAATATATAATATGCTCCTATGAAGGGGAATAATACTAGAAAATTTCAATAAGATCTCTTATATTCATCTTTTTTTTTGTACAATCCATCCATCTGGTTCATTGGTTTGGGAGTTACTATGTATGACTAAGATTTATCCCTTCATTTTCTTTGATTGAATTATTCAAAAGGTTCCATTATCTTTTGAGTAAAACATATTTGCCTCCTTATTACCTTACGCGGTAATTGATTTTGCGGCTCATAATAAATTTTATAGATATGTTTAATCTCCCAGGAAATATTTAATTTTCATGTAAGAGAATTACACTATTAAAAAAAAGGCAAAAATCGATTGATGTTGGTCGGTAATTGATAAAAATTGATCGAAATTGACTGCTTCGCGGCGGCTAGTAATTGTGCGATTTGTAGAAATCGATTTAGTTAGGTCAATTAAATTTCATAACCGACCGAAAAATTGACCAAATTCGGTTAGTTTAAACTGATCGGAGTTGGTCATTTGTTAAAATTATATAATTAAAAGATATACCATTTGAAAATCGATCGAGGTCTGTAGTGTGGCATGATATTATTCTACTACTAAATTATTGGTGCTTTTTGATTTAGTTTTTTTTTAAAAATTATTTATACTTTTTGGTCACATTTTTGCGCGTAAATAATCAACCAACATCGATCGATTTTCAAAAAAATAAAATTATCGATTGACATCGTTCAATTCCAAATATTAATATTAATTTATGTTAGTTTTTAGTAGTGAATTAAATATAACATATATGAAATCCTTATAGGATGACTTTCTTCTATTTAAATTGTGAAGTGTTATTTTGAACCATTATCTTCCGACCTTACCAGTTACCATGTCAAAGTATGATGTATGCACGTGATTATTATTTAGAGAGATAGTTTCAAGTAGTATATAAAAATACAAGAGATCGCACAAGTTACCCTAACTAAATAGTAGGAGTAATATTTAAAAAATATTCCGACTATTGGAGTATTGGTACTAATTAGGGGTGTGCATTCGAATCGGTTTATCGATAAATCGAATCGATTATTTGTTATCGAAATCGAAAAAATCAAAATCGAAAAAATCGAAACCTTATTGAAACGATAACGATAAGCATATGTACAAATCGATAATCGATAAGTAATTATCGATAAGGGTCAAAATCGAATCGATAAATCGAATGCATACCCCTAGACTGTAGACATTTGTAAAATAAGTAATTACCTATATGTGTAGATTAGTATAACATACAAAATGTATATATATTCCGCTACTATTTTGAAAGCGGCTATGCAATATCATTTTCCCTAATCTATACCCTTTCCTTTACCCTAAGTCCCTTACCTACTATTTCCTCTACCACATTTAAGGAATGATAAAGATCAAGGGAATGAAGTTCAAACTAATGGAAAATAAAATTAGCCGTGATGATGTATTTTGTTTTGTTTTATTTTTTTACACTGTTGGAGTGTTGGTGGCATACATTTGATCCCTTACATTAGTTTTGTTGTATGTGCTTGTTGATATAATTTTTATGTTATAAATGGTGTTCATCTTATTTTAGCTTCTTTTTGTCCATATAAATTAGGTGCGTTTATAGCGATATACTTTCCGTGGAATCCCGCAAATTTTCTTATTGGTGTAATCGATAATCGAATCGATAAGCCCCCAAAATCGATAAATCGAAATCGAAAAAATCGAAACCTTATCGAAATGATAACGATAAGCATATGTACAAATCGATAATCGATAAGTATTTATCGATAATGGTCAAAATCGAATCGATAAATCGAATGCACACCCCTAGTACTAATACTCTTTCCCCAAAAGTTATAATATCTTCAATCTTTCTGAAACTTAAATACCGGAAAGTGTCTCTAATTCATTTTCCTAAACACTTCTCCTTATTTAGAAGATTCCGATTTACCCTTTTCTTTCTTTTGACAGAAAAGCTAAACAGGCTGAAAAGCGAAATATCAGAAGTTCTATTAGGGTTAGACTTATCTTTATAGTATATTAATAATTATATCATCCAAATTCACCAACTTAATTTTTTAAGAGCGTCATTGTACTTCAGCTGTTCGAATATGATAAATAATTAAGACAAGGACTAGTAATATTTGATTCATAATCAAAATTATATTTTTGGACTTGTTATTTCTTGTGTTCCGAGTGCACATTCCTTTTCCCTCCCAGAAAAATATCTCTGCATAAATCTTCTATAAAATACACTGTGATCTATCAACCCTTCACCAAACCACCACTTTAATACTCCCAATTCTTATCTGCGAAAAAAAGGGAGAAATTAAATTCAAAAGCCAAAAAGGGAATGAGAATTGGATAAAAAACCTACTTATCAGAGTTTTTTTTTTTTGTTTTTTGTTTTGGTAGAATATGCCAGTCAATTTGAATTATTGTATTAATAATGAAGGGCAACAAGTTTTTTTCCCTACATGTCACGATAGGCTACCTCACATGTATTCTGATTGTTTATCTTGAAAAAATATCATATGAAATATACTCATAATCTATCAGTGCAAAGATACACTACTAGGGGTGGAAAACGGGCGCGGATCAAATATGGGTGGATAAAAAATAGATAATATAAAAATGGGTAATATATCTTGCTTGTTCATATTTAATACGAATAAAAAAGAGGTTAATCGGTAAATAATATAAGGGGCAAGTACACATGTAATCATTTTCAGATATGCAATATAGAAACTAGCCAGTATTTTTTGTTCTGAAATTTTAAACTAAAAATTTTAATTTCAGGATCACTTAGGATATTTTTATCCTGAAAATTGAAATTTTATAATCTCCCAATTTTGAGGAACTCGCGACTTGAATCTTTACAAATGTAAAACTTAAAAATCGATTAGTTATCCGTTAAATATTTATTTTTAAGTGGATAATATGCATCCGATTCATATTTGACTCATTTCTATAGATCTCAGTATCCAACATATTTTTCAGTGGACAATATGAATGACTAATTATTATTTTTATCCATTATACACTATCAATATACATTTTTATTTGTTATAAATATTTTTATATTACTAATTCTGCATATCATTGGGGGTGGTGAGAGGGGGGATTTAAGGGCGGAAGAGATTCATCTGAAACCCATTCGTCAAAAAATTACACTATATAGATAAAACAAAATATGTTTTTGTATCTATATATTATGTAGTAGATCCCTTAGCACATGTTAAAAGCATAGTTTGATAGTCAAGAAATTTTAAACTTTTGTAAGGTTATTAAGTTAATATAATTTTTTAAAATTTTTTCTATTCTGAATTCCTTAGTGTAAATGATGTATCCGCCACTAATATTATGATCCATAATATTTTATGTGACTAGAGGTTGCTATGGTAAATCAAAAGGTATTGAGAATTCTATAAAAGGCAGCCTCCGCAACATGACATTCCAACCGAGACCATTTCTCCTTCTTACAAAGAGGAACACGGAGATGACCTGAAGCTTTGTCATGTGATTTCAATTCGTGGATCACATAAACACTCAAATTTCAAACAAAGACAAAAAAGATATATATTTTTTTTTGTCAAAAAGAAACTTCACTTTCCTTTGAATTTTTTTGCAAAAGAAGCAAAATATCCCAATCATATATTTTTCACTTTCCCTTTTTATTATTTATTTTATTATATACTGTCAGCGTGAGAGAGAAAAAGAAAGAAACCTATAAATGCGAGCAGGTTTGTGTGGGTTCTTTTCGCTTTGGCTTAGCAACTAAGATTACACCTTCCTCTTAACTTCTTCTCTTTTTATTTATAAATGATATATACCCTTTGTTCTTTATATATATATATATACAACGCTGCTTTCAAAAGACTACATATTGATATCTGTGTATATAGCAGTATCCCAAACCCCCAAAGAGTTTTCTTGAATCGAACAAGAAAGATGGAGTTTTACGCATACCCATCTCGTGCTTTGCCTTCATCGTCATCATCCACTCTTTCTTCTTTTTCAGTCGGCGATTTGGTTGATAGGGCCAAAGATTGTTTCTGCCTTGCCGTCTCTACAATCGTTGGCAATGTTTTCTCTGCAATCTTCACCTTCTTCTTCGCACTAGGTGACTTTTTTTTTCATTCTTATTAACTTAATTTGATTTAATTGTGTATTTTCCTCTTTCTGTTGTGTGGGTTACATTTGATTTGCCCCAAATTGTTCATCCATTTGATGGCTTACAAGTCGATGTCCTGGTTAAATTTGTCCGGTCACTTTAAATTAGGGTATAAAAAAATGGACAGTTTTAAGCCTTTTAAGCCAATATTTGCCCTTTCTATTCAAAATATGATGGAGATATTTGGCTCCCTTCTCTCAATTATATCTGTTTTTTTTGTTTGTTGGTGATTGTGTTCCAAATGTTTAGGATGTTTTAGAGGAATCACTTGCTTTAATTTCTAAAGTTATTTTTCTTTTGTGAAGCTAATAAGGAGTGGATTTGATTCTTTGCAGTGGGCACCTTATTAGGAGCAATGACTGGAGCTTTAATAGGCCAAGAGACAGAAAGTGGATTTGTTAGAGGCGCTGCAGTTGGCGCCATTTCTGGTGCTGTTTTCTCTCTTGAAGTCTTTGAATCATCTCTATCGCTATGGCAGTCGGATGAATCTGGAATTGGATGTGTTCTTTACTTGGTAAGCGTTATTGCTTCTTTCTCACTGATATTAGCTGACTTATTACTTAACTTCTATAAAAAGAATAACTTTATGTGAGAAAACATTTCCCTTATAGAGTAAGATCCAATATGTATCCTGGTGTCGCACCCCATAGTGGTTTCATTCGACCCCCCCCCCCCCCCCCCCCCAAAAAAAAAAAAAAGTAAAAAGCTACAAAAAACAATGATAGAAATGTTAGTTCTGTTTCATGATCCATTGGCATATGATTAACTGATAAAACTGTTGAATTGTACAGATTGATGTAATAACAAGCCTGTTAAGCGGTAGACTAGTTCGTGAGCGGATTGGTCCAGCTATGCTAAGTGCAGTTCAGAGTCAGGTATGTTGCAGCTTCATTGGTTGACCTATAGATGAATTACCTGAAACTTGATTTACCTTCAATTATGACGCGTGCTTGTTGTTGGACAGATGGGAGCTGTTGAAACTGCATATGAAGAGATCCCTAACATTTTCGATACAGGCGGGGCAAAGGGTTTACCTGGAGATTCTGTTGAAAAGATTCCCAAGATTATAATAGCAAATGATAATGATATAGATGGTTCTGGAGAGAGAGTCTCCTGTTCAGTCTGTCTACAGGTAAAACACACCTATACCTTTTGTTTGCTCTTCCTCTTTCTGTTATTGAATTTACTTAGTCGACTCTGAACACTGTTTATTGTTCCATTGTTTCCAGGACTTCCAACTGGGAGAGACTGTTAGATGTTTACCACAATGTCATCACAAGTTTCACCTTCCCTGCATTGATACATGGCTGTTGAGACATGGATCTTGTCCATTGTGCAGAAGGGACCTGTAGGTGACCATACTCTTGTAAATTATATAACATGGCTTTTTTTACTCCATACTCTCTTATAGGATTTCTCTATTTCTTTTGGCCTCTCCTGTACCAATTTTCCTGAAAATATAATGTAATTAGAGTATGTGCTCCTTTGAGCTTGGTCCTTGTAGTTGATTACCATCCTGTAAAGAATTTTGAGCAATCATAGTGTACTCTACTTCCACAAAGCAGTACTTCTGTATTGGCGTGCCTCTTGTTTTGCGATCGCCTTGTGCAAGATAAGATCTACCTTGATCCTGATTACTTAACAGGACATATCTCAAGAACAGTATTTGGCTGACGAAAATTGACTAGTTTAATCTTTGTGTGGAATCCTATGCCTATTGTAAATTATAAACTGCTTGTGGTGCTCTATATAGACAAAAAATTTAGTTAAGTATTGAAATGAATATGTTTAAGAAGTGGTTGATTTTTCTCAATCAAGGAGGAAAGAATAATTGATCGGCCAAAATATCTTCATTCCAGGAATGTTCATGCACCAAACATTCTGCTGCTGATCTTTCAGCTTACACTTCTGCATAAATTCATACCTAAATTTGGTAGTTGCAGTAAATAATTTTTTTTTTTCAAGTCTCTACTTGGCAAGCGATATTTGCTTGGGCTGGCTGTGCGGATTGCAGGAAATTGAGCTTGGTCCATGATTATTGAATTTCATCAACAATTGTTAGACTTTCCCTTGACTTTTGCAACTTATAAAAGTTAGTTATGTACCTCTTCAGCTGACTTTTGGAACTGCTAAACATTAGAGTGCTGACAATTCTTCCTGTTTTTATGCTTTCGTGGCCTTTCTTTGTTTTAGTGCTTGACTTGATCAAGGTCCTTGTTTGGTCCTGTAAATACATCTACTTGATTAAGGTCCTTGTATCTATTTACTTGATTAAATGATGGCTGTTATACAAGTGGTTATTGGTTTTATTATGAACTAAGAGTAAAAATTATGGAAATTGTTTGAATTTTCAACATTTATAGCCCAAGGTTTTGGAAGTTGGGAATGCAGGTCTGGTGCCTTTATTGATGTTTGAAAAATTCAAATTAGTGTTATAGATGGCATAAAATTAGTGTGATATTAGTCACTTGACTCGTTCAGAAAGATAAATATGTAGCAATCATATCATATTGAATAAATCGAACACATGACCTTCTAGTCATGTAGTTCCGCCAAGGCTCTAATCTAGCAAGGGGTAAAAACAAAAAGAAAGGACAAGAACCCTATAAGGCTTCATTCTCCAAACAAGTGAGTTGAGTATCATATAATCTGGAGATTATATATAGTGTAAATACCAATCCAATTGGACATAAAGGGGAAAAGGCACTTACTGCTGGGGAAGGCCTTTATTGATGTTTGAAAAATTCAAATTAGTGTTATAGATGGCATAAGGAATGGCGGAGAGCTAAGATTTATGCAGCAAGTGGTTCGCACTGAAATGACTTGTTTATTCAAGAAGACAAAACTACATCTACAGACTTAAATGCCATTTCTTACGTGCAGGAAATGGAGCCTTCTTCCTAGCTTAATATCTGCCCTATAAATGCTTTCTTTCTGTTGAGTAACCACTGATTTTATATTTGGTGGGTCATCATTTTGGACATGTAAATGCTTCCAAATAAAGAACGTTATAGAGAGAAGGAATCAGAAAATGCATAGTGTTTTAAAAAGTCTTGTAGATTCAGATGGTCAAAGAAAGCTCTACGTCTCCTAACCTTGCCGCAAAACAAAACGATTAAAGAGTAATATCAAAATCAGTATAGCGTATATTGCGTTTAATTTCAATGGATGTCAATAAATGCCTATTCCGAGGCAGATTGTGCGTGGTTCACGTTTCATCTTTATTGTCGTAAAATAACGTAGTGCTAGTAATAAACAATCACAATTTGAATTGATGTATCAAGAAAACGAATATATTCTTTTTTTTGACATGAATTCGAATATGTTAACTATGTAACATAGTTACTGATTTTAAAAATGTGTACCAATTTTGCAACTGAAACATAGCTGCAGTATTTAAAGTAAATTTTATGGGTGGTCATCCAACTTTATGTTTATTACTCAAAAGTTATTTTTCTTCCTTTTGTTACGTAAAGAGTTATTCAATTTTGTGTTTATTACCCAAATATCATTTTTTTTTTTGTTATACAAAAATTATTTTACTATGCTCTAGTTATCACTATAATCACTTTGACCATATTTTACAAATTTTTCAGTAGAAATTTTCAAATTCCAGTTCTCCCTTTTGAATTTTACAACAGGAGCAAAATCAATGTTACTACCACATCCACACATTAGAACAAACCGCAGAACTACCACAAGTTATCATCATAAGAGCTGACACGGAGATACTTGACACTAAGGGGATAAATCTAAGAAGCACTGGTAGAAGAAGGTTTCGAAGTAGAGGAAATTGTTTGAAGGACTGGATCCATACGAGCATACAGTGACATTTGCTCATTGAGCAGTCTTTCTTTCAGGTCCTCCACTTGTTTCATGAGTTCAGTGTTCTCCTATATCAAACTAGCAACCTCTTCGTTCTGAGAATGACTAGAACCAGGTGCCATTTGCAGCCGACTTATCTGAGTCTCAAGGATAGCGTTCCTTGCTTTCAATTGCCTTATCTCAGTAGTAGCACTATTTTGAGCATTGATTAACCGAGAAATAGTTGAAGTGCTTGCAACCCCTCCAATTTTTTCTATACACTCACATTCTTCAAGAGTGTTTTTTAAGAAATTTTGCTTTTTGGCACCCAATTGAACTGATCCGAGAGGAACATTGAAGTGCTCGAAGACCTTGGTAAGAAGAACCCATATGGCAGTCCATGATTACCATCTTTAAAATCAACCACTTTGTTCATGTGCTCTATCATGATCCCAGACAGATTGATGGTAGTAAAGTCATCTAGTGCTTCCATGAGGAACAAGTTTGCACGAGCGATGATGGATTATCGCTCAGCTCGAGGCAGCAACACTTCGTTTACCATTTCAAATAGCAATTAGTAAATGGGAAGGAGAACCTTCTTTTAAAAATTTTCCTTTTGCTGAACCACTCTGCTCCTTAATATTGCATTTCTGAAGTTCTGAGTACAAACTATTTAAACACTAGATATCCCTTCAATGGGCACACCAAGAACAGATTCCAGCAAAGCAGTGTCGAATACCAATATCAACTCCATTTACCAAGATGCAAATGTGACCATCCTCAACCTTGTACAAGTCGGCATAAAAGGTTTGAACTTCCTCCTCATATACCCTAGCAGCATCACTTGTGAACAAATGTGTCGATTGTTGGAAATCACAGATTTCAACCAACTATCACATACCAGCCTCCTCCAAGACATCAGAAGCGAATGTACATCCCCATAGTACCTTTTAACTTCTCAATCTTTCTTTCCAAGCTCCCCGGATCATCTGCCTTGGCCTTCTTTTAGGAACCAGGTTCATCAGCAGTATCAACCTTTCTCTTAACAGTCTTGCGGACACCTTTCTTATTTTTATCAGACTTCATAGATTTTTCACCTGAGTCTTTCTCCATATTCTCAGTAGCAGCAACATCAACAAGCCTAGTCTGACATTTCAAAGACACAAGATCCCCATTTTGGTTTGAGAATACCATGCTTTTGTGACAAATTCATAGTCATTGTACTAGGTTCCTTTGCTTCTTCTTCATCCACACTCACAACCGAAACTAAATTCTCATTTACAACTTTCATGTCTTTCACTAATTGTCTCCTCCTTGATTTAGTCTAACTGTTCTTAAGAGCAGAATCAAGAGTCTCCTTCTTTTACAACCTTGATACGGGTCTCTTAGGAGTGGGCTCTTCACCAACAGCTACTCTACACCTAAGTAGACTGGCGATTGGTAAGTCATCGAAATCTTCTTCACTATCCTCATTTTGATTTTCAGATGCAGGACATGTCTCAAGCATGATTACACTTATAGGCTTAACATCTAAATTAGGAGAGGGAGGAGGGTAAGTACTGAGCTGGGGTTCCTGAGTAGGACCCGGAGCTGGATCCTCCGAAGGCGGATCAGGACCTCTAACAAGTTCCCCAGTAGTAACTTCATGTGCTGAAGGATCAATAGGCACACACTCGTTATCCTCATCAACAGGCTCTGATGCTTCCCCCTGAGTCTAACGACCATCCTCGCTTCCTCCGATAAAACCCCCTTTATTTGTGATGGACAACATATTTTTGATTGCTTCCTTTTCTTGCAGATTCATGAAAAGCTCAGGAGAGGCACCTTTGGACTGGGGTTCGATAACAATCTTTGTTGAGTCGATGACTTCATTTCCCTCAACCTGGTCTGCTTTTGACTTTTCTTGTATAGGAGAACTTGAGATTTTTTGATATTTTCATTCTCAGGAATATATTTGTGATATCCTTATTTTCTTGCGAGGTAAGAGCTGAGATCTCGGCAATACTTCATACGGGAGTTTATGCTTGGTGGATCTTGTGAGAGCAGAAACTTGAATGGGTAGGAGATGAGATGGATTTATACTTTTAAAAGTAGTATATTTTCATTATCATTTAGTTTAAAAACCTATACAAACATTTTTTATAACTTTTAAAGGCTTTAAATTAATTTTGTTCTGCATTTTATTATATAAATATCCAACAATTATTCTTCAAATTGTTTTCATGATTAGTTAATCCCCCGAACTTATTATTTACTCCAACTGTTATGTAATAATATAAAAGACAAGAACAATAACTCAAGAACAAGAGCAAATAGAGAGAAGAGTAGAGAGAGTTCTTCTTATTGATACTTAGAGAATGTTAGGAGTGATTTACAATGGTAGAAGACCCCTTTATTTATAGGGAGGGGGATGATTTATCTACCAAGAATAGAACTCTAGAATCTCTCTAATTATAGACATTCACCTTAAATAGGAGATTTCATAACACTCCCCCTTGAATGTCTATTCAACAATGTGCCTCGTTAAAACCTTAAAACCAAAACCCAATGGGAAAAATTAAAGAAAGGAAAAAGAGTACACATGTTTGAATATGCGCCTATTGGTTGCCTCGTTAAAAACCTTGCAAGGAAAACCCAATTGGGACAAAACCTTGTAAGAGAAAAAGAGTGCAACGCGCATTAACTCCCCTTAATGAGTACATCAATTTATATCCTTGAGCATTTGCATTCCAATCTTGTGCATCATCTTCAAAACGATCTTTGATAGACGTTTGACAAATCAACCATATTGACTTGAATAAGTATTCCGCACCTTGAAATTATCATTCTTGATAGATATGAACATCTTCATATAATGTCGTGGAATAACTCTTCAATATCTCCATAGATGCATTCTCAATGCCATCATGCTTATAGTTATAGCAAGATACATATGTACACAAATTGTACTAAGGATGTGGTACTTCAGGACCAAGAATTGCATATGCTTCAAGCAACTTAAATCTTTCAAGTTAAGTCATATAAGCCATATAATAGACTTTAGATGCATATCAAGTTTTCCATGTCATGCTAGACAAATAAGATATCGAAAACTGACTATACATACCTTTGACTTTATACTTTCAAGCATTTGAACTATAGGTTCAAAACTACATGTCTTTCATATGGAATCAATTCTTCTTGAATTGTATCTCTTCCATTTAGTTACTTTCTTTGGGTCAGTAAATGCGTATAGCATGCTTTGCAATGTGTTGCAATTGAATTATCCCTTTTATGAACTTCAGGTTCATATCATGATATTCGGGGATATACATATACAAATGATAATTCATCCCATGTAACATTTTCTCAAGTGTTTATCATATCTCCCCCTCATGTTAGTAAAGCTAACTTGTTTCCTCAACTTTGGGAAATCATCTTTGTGCATTATTATGTCAATATACACGGCACATTAATAATAAGATGAAATTATTTGGTTCCTGACCCTGAACCACTTGTGAGGGGAGAATATACTCTCGTATACAACGTATATCAAACTGATATATATAACTTTGTTCTCACAAGAAACAGTTTAGCTATTAAGTGGAAGCACTCAATAATTATCTTGCTAAACTTACTTTGATATAAACCAACTTATCAAGATGAACTATCTTGAGTAGAGAATCTGGAAATTATGCTCGAAGTTAGATTACTGAGCAATTTACCTCGCAAGCACCGGCCAGGCTGCGGGTTAATAACAATTGCGCATGTAACCATTTCATAGATGCATCATATGTGGTATACATGGCAGGTGAATGGGCCCATATTCACCTTTGATATTTCCAGAATTTATGGGCTTCAACCCGAACTCTTTAGTTGGTCAGTTCATTAATGAGAACAAGTGATACAAGAGAATTCGTAAAGAACTTTCTAGTTCTTTATTATTCACCTATGTGAATTTGCACATCATACTTAAAATGAGATGGCTAACACGAATACCAACTGAACAAATTATCAATATTGGTAAACTTCAAATTTACACCATGACATGTGCACTTATCAATAAACTTCAGGTTTATTATGACATGGGTTTTATACCAATAGATATCCACTTTATTGTGGCATTATTTCGTTTGTGTAGTACAAACTGGAGAACAAAGCGGGTAGCTTTTCATATACAAATTACCCCGCTACAAGTTGTAGTAATAGGAGATATCAAATCCTTCCTTTATTTATAGTCTCAATATAATCAATCGCTTTCGCGTGTACTTTGGAAACTGAATAAGTTTCTTTGAGACTTACTACAGCACAATACTCAATTGTGTTTCTCCAACATAGTAATAATTGGCTCTTCTAGAGCTCTCAATTAATTTTGTACTACCACAGATTCATCAACATCCATGTGGTGAATATCTTTCTTAAAGAGAAAGTTATACCATTATGGTCATGTCAAACTTATATGCAAGATATGTTTCTTGCATTATCGTTGTCCTTTAATAGTCATATTTCCAAAATACTTTGGCGTACAATAGGTACGTGACCAACGATCATTCATGCCATATAGCATCTCAAACCTCCTTCTAGGGGTGAGTGTGGTATATTTAATACCAATTTCATGTTCATATTCTTCCAATAATGAATATGTATTCGTGAATCAAATGTTGTCACATTCACTTCGAGGATATGTGATTTTGTTATCCTTTTCAAATCTATAAATGCGTCAGGCATTTGATTTGCTATTCTTTGCAAATGGATAATCTTTTGTGCCTCTTTCTCACAAATAGAGGTATGTGGATCAAGATGAGATAATGATGCATTTTTCCACAAAATTTCCCGTTTGGTTTCACCAACTTCTCCCCCTAATTTTGGGAAAAGTGTCTCATCAAATTGACAATCTGCAAATCGTGCAGTGAACAAATCTCCTGTCAATGTTTCGAGGTAGCGAATAATGGAGGGCGATTCAACCTCAACATATATTCCTAACCTTCTTTGCAGACCCATTTTGGTGCGGGATGGCGGTGCTAAAGGCACATATACTGCGCATCCAAAAATTCTTAAATGGGATATATTGGGTCCATGACCCAAAACCAATTGCAACGGGGAATATTTGTGTCAATTCGTCAGTCAGAGACGAACTAGCATTGCTGTATGCAAAATGGCGTGACCCCAAACCGAAGTGGGCAGCCGACAAACTAAAATGCTGCATGCAAAATGGCATGAACCCAAACCAAAGTGGGCAGCCGACGAACTAGCATTGCTGCATGCAAAATGGCGTGAACCCAAACGAAAATGGGCAGCCTCGTTTTCATGAAGAATTCAAGATTATTCTCATCTATTGTCTCAATATGATATCTTTAAAACTCAACAAGTTCTTCTTAGACTTGGAGGAGAATATTGCATTCTCTAAGATAAACGTCATGCCTTTGGGCAGAGTTACAGTTGCTCTTCCGGAGCCTTCAATCAATTTACTTCCCATGGTTTGGCATATAAAAGAAAATATACGAACATGAGAATAAATAACTTCAATTCGTTTGTGTCACATAATATTTTCAAAATCTGCTGCTAACAGTTGACTAACAAAATCAGATATGTTATCCATTACTTTGCAGTTTGAAAATTTCAGTTTAAACGTTTTCTTCAAATAATCGATTGTTACTTACAAACAATCGATTGTTGAACATTGACAATCGATTGTTAAACACACACAATCGATTATTTGCTATTTTGAAAAAACTTCAGATCATACTGTCTTAAGACAATCGACTGTTAAACATACACAATCGATTGTGAATCGATTGTTGAACATTCACAATCGATTGTTATGCATAGACAATCGATTGTTGACAATTTTTGAAAATTTCCAGATCACACTGTTTTAAGACAATCGATTGTTAGACAAATACAATCGATTGTGGATGATTTTTGAAAAATTTCAGATTACAGTCTTAATGACAATCGATTGTTAGACAAAGACAATCGATTATGGATGATTTTTGAAAAATTCCAGATTACACTGTCTTAATGACAATCGATTGTTAGTCAACGACAATCGATTGTTGATCAATTGTTTTTCAACTTTAATGCGAAAATAGTTGATAATCGACTAGTTTTTCAGGCTAGTCGATTACCCCTACTGGAAAATAAAAATTTTATTGATATTTGAGCACATTGAAGATATTCTAAAGAACTACTTCTAACATTGTATCATGAACTAACTAACCCGAGCTAATACTAATGACTATTAGTTTATTCACTAACTAATACAAATAAGTAGAACAAAATCAAATAACTCCATCTTCTTTCATCACGGATCCATCGCCGATTAGGTGGTCTATTTTCCCCTCGGGTTGCTCAAAGAAGTCTGCCACATCCAAGTGGGTGATGTCAAAGTTGTCGTCAGAGACAAAATTCGTTTCATGGCGTTTACTCTTTCGAGATGCTTGATAAAGGGCAACCAAGTGTCTTGGTATACGGCAAGTCTTTGACAAGTGCCCTTTCCCACCGCAACGATAACATATAGTTTCTGAACCATTTGCCTTAGGATCTTCATGACCCCGTTTCTGCTTTCGGCGGTTATCTCTCCTTGGGGGTTGACGGACTTCATTGGAATTTCTTCCTTGTCTACGTCCCTGGTTATGACCCCGTTTACGACCATGACCATGGTCCTTTTTCATGTTTGGCATAATGAGAGTGCACCTTATCTGCTTCAGGTAGTGGTGTGGACCCAGTGGGTCGATTTTCGTGATTTCTCATGAGCAGGTCATTATTTCGCTCAGCCACTAGTAGAAGAGAAATCAGTTCAGAGTACTTTGGGTTCTTATCGTATCGTGCTTGTGGCAGAGTGACCAACTTCAGGTTGTCATCTCTTCTTTAAGCCATTCCACAAGATAGGTGGATCCTTGACGGTGAGATATTCAATCTTCAAACCTTCATCAAGGTGATGGCGCAAGAAAATCAAGGCCTTAGCATAGTTTTGGGTGGATGCATTATTTCTGTCTTTAATGGCGTCTCCAAGACCCATAGCATCTAATGGATTTCAGCATCCAACACCCATGTCATATAGTTCTTGCCCGAAATTTCAAGGGCAACGAACTTTCTTTTCATAATGTCTGACATAAAACAAATTTACATCAAGAGCGTGTTCATACTTACGGGCTCTATTACAATTATCACATTCACTTCAGGGAATGGATCGTAATTATGTGCTTTACACAATCTCATGTCAAATATTACTTTCATAAAGTGAAAGATTATTTTGAGAATCCTTATTGTTCTCATTACTACAATAATGACGATTATAACTTCGTCTATTGCCATGTCCACATCCATTGATACCTTTACGGTAATTAGTCTTCTTTCAGACTTATCACATACTGCTACCACATTCTCTAAAGGGAATGGAGCAAATTCAATTGGACGGAATTCTTTGCCATGTCCACATTCATTGATACCTTCATGGTAATATTTTAGTCTTCTTTCAGACTTATGATATACTGCTTCCACATTCTCTAAAGGGAATGGAGCAAATTCAATGGGACGGATTTTCAATTATTTGCCCACAATCATACATGAATTTAATCATGGCAGGACATAGAGATTTTACCACTTCGTGTGGTTATAATTTCTTACAAACTCCTTTAGAGTTATAATCAAACTTTGTTGTCTATGTTTGTATATAAAATCAAATTATAGAATTTCAAGAATTTGAAAGGGAAAAATAAAATACTTACCTTTAAGGTATACCAAAAAATGTTGTGATATCAAATATACCTCTTGTGTAAATTCCTTTCTTTCTCTCACGTTTTCCTTTTCCTTTTTGTCCGTATAGATATTTGCCTCTTCGGAAAGATGAAAACTTTGGCATAGCAATTTGTGGACAGTTTCAGGACACATAAATGAACGGCGAGAATACCATTGCAATCAGCATCACATCAATGGCAGCTGATAATTTCCTTCTCTTTTGGTCAACTAAACCGAACCATGAAGAGAATATATTTCGTGATGGTTAGAGACTCGTGCTGATAACGTGTTATGTAATAATATAAAAGACAAGAACAATAACTCAAGAACAAGAGCAAATAGAGAGAAGAGTAGAGAGAGTTCTTCTTATTGATACTTAGAGAATGTTAGGAGTGATTTACAATGGTAGAAGACCCCTTTATTTATAGGGAGGGGGATGATTTATCTACCAAGAATAGAACTCTAGAATCTCTCTAATTATAGACATTCACCTTAAATAGGAGATTTCATAACACCAACATATATGTTTAAATATTTTACCTTATAATTACATTTGCTTATTTAGGCTAATTGTCTATTTTTGCAATAATATCCTATATTCATTTATAATCACATTATTTATGCTAAAATAACTTTTTATATTTTTATAATATCACGTTATTATTTTTAATCATTTTAGTACATAAATAATATTTTCGTTATTTTTAATCACTTTTATAAATTATTTTTTGATAAATGTTGCGTATTTAAAAATTAGCCTCACTTTTAAACCTATTTTTAGACCAAATAATGACCCAAAACCCCCAATAACATTAGCCCAATAACTCCAGCCCAGCACAAATAACCTACTAATCCCAACTCGGTCGGTACCTGCTTCACACGACCTGCCTCACTCACTTTTTAATCCAGCCGTTGATCTCTCAAGATTAACGACCCTCGTTATTTCCCTCCCTTTAATTAACCCAAACGCCTAACCCTATTTCACCTGTCCACCTCCCTAATATTCTCTCATATCCATTCTCCCTCCTTCAAAAACCCTAGCTATCGCCCCCTAAATCTTCCTCAATCTCACTAAATATTGGATTTAATGACCGTTCTTGCCATATACGATCCTTTTCTAGTACTGGATATTCTACTATAGTACACACACAACAGTAATTAAATGGCAAGAGGAAGTTTACATAGAAAATTCCCATCTCAACCGGATTAAAAACTACGGCCTATCTTTGTAATATTTCAACTTTACTACTGAGCAACTTTTAGATTACAACTTATGCAACCTAGGAATTAACCTCGTAATCCCTCATTAACTTGTAATACTCTATTACGATACAAAGACTTTACAACATGACTAACTCTAGCCAAGACTCAAACACACTAGTTTAAGGTTTACAAATAGGTTCATATAGAATGCTTCTAAACAAGCTAGATACGAATTACAATTAAAGAACTATTTCAAAGTTACAGCTCAACTAAGGACATATAATAACTCTACGTGGGAACTGGTCCTTAGTTGTTTTGTTCTTTGTTCTTGAAGCACACGAAACTTGCTTGTTGGATAGTCACGTTGATGAGCTTGTCAAATTTTCAGGTGATTGTATTTTACCTCTCTTGAATGCATATATACATGTGTGACATCACTTACAATGATATAAGCAAGGTGTGTAAAAAGTCTTCCCTAAAAAGATGACTGATACTGTTCTACACTATTGTGTATGCATCCAGTAACTTTCCAGCTGAAAAGTTGACTTCGTGCGGTCTCCCCGGGAGCTGGTAAGGACCTAATTCCTTAGCCATTACTTCCACTTTCCGAAGAGCTGAATCATATTTTACGCTGAATCCTAACTGGGAACCTTGTGATCTTGAGGTCTTGTAAATGTGTAACAAGTTCCTTAACTGGTTCTGAATGGTAAGTTTATTAGATTATCAAAACATAAAATAAAGTACTTATAACGAAAGTACTTGCAACCTACCAATTCTTTTTATCATTTTTATATTTAAATATCAAGTCTGAATATGATTAAACAAATTGAGTGCCATAAAAAATTAAATGTATGGCTATATTATAAAAGAAATAAATAAAATAATTTATAGTTATTTTAATTTTAAGTAAACTACCTAGGAAAAAATATATTATATAGTATATAATATAGAAGTATTACATAAATGAGAAGATTTATAACCAAGAAATAATAGATCTTTTAAGTAAAAATATTATAAAATCTTGTCACTTTTGTGATAAACAGGGCAAAATAAAATAATTTTTATATAATAATAGAAAGAAAAGTGACTTTTAGATAATGAATATAAATTAAATAATTTTTACAAAAGAAAAAAAATATTTCTTACATAATGGACACAAAGTTAATGACTGCCAATAAAATTAACTCCAGTATTTAATTAGGGGAACCAAAACGTTGGAAAAAACGACTAGAAATTCACTTCTCATTGTTCCCCTTATCCTTCTCTTCAATATTTTTTGAGGTAATCATATGATAGAATATTTTTTTCGTAAAAAGAGAAAGGAACTGGATAGCTGCCTGTGCCTTGAAGCAGAGAATCCAGCCCCGCCAAACGGATAGAATACAACCAACGGAATCCACACTACCAACTGTCCCTTACGTTTCCGTTATCCTAAATGCCGCCGTGTCTTTGTCTCCCCGCCACTCACTCTCTCCCCTCCTCAAACATTCTCATCTCCACGCGCCACCGCTTTCGACTCCCTAAACCGCCGAATGCTTCTTCACATATATCCCTGGACTCGCCATTATCCAATCAAACCTCACCCCCTCAGCCTAAAACCACCGGGTCATTGTCATTGGCGGTGGCCTAGCTGGCTTAGCAGCTGCCACTCGGCTTCAAGCCGATAACGTCCCATTTCTCCTTCTCGAAGCTTCTGACGCCTCGGCGGCCGTGTTCGCTCCGACGTAGTCGACGGTTATATCCTCGACCGTGGTTTCTACATCTTCATTACTGGTTATCCTGAAGCTCGAAAAATCCTTGACTATGACGCCTTAGACCTCAGAAAATTCTACTCTGGGGCTCAGGTGTACTACGTGGTTGCTTCAACACCGTAGCTGATCCTCTCCGCCACTTCTCAGATTCTCTGCAATCTTTAACCAATCCAATCGGTACAGTTGTGGATAAATTACTCATAGGATTAACTAGATTAAAAGTTTTGACTCAAGGAGATGATGAAATATTGAGTGCTGAAGAAGTTACTACTATTGATTTACTGGAAAAGATCGGGTTCTCTGATGCAATATTAGAAAGGTTTTTTCGACCTTTTTTTGGCGGGATTTTCTTCGATAGAGAGCTTGAAACGAAATTTCATCTTCAAGTGCCTAGCTCTAGGTGACAACACACTTCCGGCGAAGGGCATTGCTGCGATTCCGGAACAATTGGCAACGGAATTGCCGTCGAATTCGATACTGTTGAATTCGCCAGTTGTTTCCGTTGATTCAGAATCGAGTTCAAGCTCAAAAATAAGGGTGAAATTACTGAATGGAGAAATTTTGGAAAGTGAATTTGGGATAATATTGGCAGTTGAAGAGCCTGAGGCAGTTAAGTTACTGGCGGGAGAAAAAACAGCTGAGGTTCGACAAACCGGTTCGGAGCACCGTTTGTTTGTATTTTTCAGCTGACCAAGACAAAATTCCGGTGCGGGACCCGGTTCTGCTTCTTAACGGGACGGATAAAGGGATAATCAATAACATGTTCTTCGCCACTAATGTTGCTCCCTCTTGTGCTCCGGCAGGAAAGGCACTGGTTTCTGTGTCGCTGGTGGGGCTATATGGTGATGTGGCGGATGAGGATTTGGTGGATCGGGTCGTGAAGGAGCTTTCAGGTTGGTTCGGGCATTCGGTAGTTGGGTCGTGGAGTTACTTGAGAATGTACCGCATCGGGTTTGCCCAACCGAACCAATGCCCACCCACCAACTTGACGAAGAACCCGAAAATAAAACCAGGCTTGTATATTTGTGGAGATTATGCTCTGATGGTAAGCAACCCCCACTTCGAATCGAGAGGTTGTGAGTTCGAGTCTCCCCAAGAACAAGGTGTGAAGTTCTTGGAGGGAAGGACGCCGGGGGTCTATTTGGAAACAGCCTCTCTACTTAAGGGTAGGGTAAGGTCTGCCTACACACTACGCTCCCCAGACCCTACTAAGTGAGATTATACTGAGTTGTTGTTGTTGTTATGTGACTAGTGCTACTTTTGATGGAGCTTTGGTTCTGGCAAAAAAACAGCAGAAGCTTTGTTACAAGACAGAGCCTTGGTTACAGTATAGCTAAATTTTGGTGTTGAGTTTCTTCAGTTGTGTAAACTAGAGATTTTTTTGGTGTTCTCGATTTATTTGTATATGATTCATAACCGTTTATAGCTCATTTTGATGCATTACTTGGCCTTTCTTTTTTTTCCTCAAGTGTGCTAATTTGTATATAGAAAAAGAAGACAGTTGGTTTGATTTGTTCTGTTGTTAATATATAACTGTATCTTTGCAAGTATATTTGTTAAACAATGTTGTTTTACATTACGTGAAAAATGGAGCAACGGGGACACTTGAGAATTAATATAGGCAAATCCCACCTGCTTGTAATTGAGGCATTGTTGTTGTGGTGTTGTTTTACGTCATCTGAAATTCATGCTCTGAAACAGGAGAATAACAGCATAATTTGCAAAACTCCATGAGGGGAAGATTGTTTTGTTTTGTTTTGTTATTCAGATGTTAGATGTTTGGCTTATGTTTTTGGCTGCAGAAACAAGCTTGGGGAGGCACAGTGCAGCGTCCACGCCGGTATATTTGACTCCTTCATACTGCATTAATTTTCAAACTTTCAAGGTTTGAGAAGCTTCTTTTAATATTAAAGTTTTTAGCTAGATGCCAAGTTTTATGTAAAAGAACTTGCACACAACAGAGAAAAGACATAGTTGTTGTTCTTATCCAATTGAACATAGATTCAATCTTTTTGTTCTTAAGAATCAGGGAAGGACAAGGGTCTGATGCTCCTGATTCTTGACTTCTTACTGTTTACAATTTGTTCTCGACTAAATCATACAGTTCTGCCATGAATTTTATATTAATATTTGCCCTATTTAATTATGAAACAGCGTCTGTTTTACTTGCTAATACAATAATGGAGGTTGCTTTCAGTTGATGGACCATTGTAGGTATCTTTAATCCTTCTAATTATTACTAATATAAACCAGACAGTGATGTTTTACCTAAATACAGTGTCTGATGCTGCCCGGCAATTATATAATATCATGGAAACATGAGCATTATTTCATTGCAATTAGAAGCTTCTCCCAAGTTTTTATATATATATATACATATGTCTTTATATAGTATGAAACAAGGCTCGTATTCTCTGGTTTTTTAGTGTGAAGTCATTTTCAGATGAATAATTCTACATTTCTATGTGCATATGCATGTTTGCATGTACTCTTTGGCCATGTGTGCCGCTTGGACAGAAGGATAACTGACCTAGTCTGGATTGGCATGAAGACAACAAATGAATAGATAGCCGGCAGAGATACTAATCCTTTTGAATAAGTATTACATACCTACCTATTCTTGCTTTAGCCCAGTTAGTAAAGCAGTTGAACGCAAAGAAAAATAAGGCATGCAAAGGCTAGCGGAATAGAAGTGGGGTGACCTAAAAGAAAAATGAGTCAAGGTTTCTTTCAAAGCCAGCAACACATTTGGGTTGTAGTATCAGCTCCAATTTTGATAGTACTTTTTGGTTGCTCAATTTTTTTCTGCTTCAAGAGGAAGCTGTATGCATGCTTTAGGTTACCAGAGAACCAAAAAGGTTAGTGGATCACTCATTGATACCACAAGTTCCTATTTTCTTCATCACGGGATATTGAAAAATTAATCCTCCAAGTATTTATCCAGATTTTACACACTGGGATCCGTCCTTTAATGAATTACTAGTAAGTTACTATCAAATTGTTGACAGTGCATTGTTTTCAATGTGCTGAGAATTCAGTATTCCAATTGCCAGATACTCTGTTGAAGATAAACTAATCGAGGAACATAAATATAAATGATATCTATTTTCATTTATATAGGTGCAAACCGAGGCATATATATCAGCTGCAATGTCTGTTCGGAACTGGTTGTATTTAGATTGATCTGATGATTTCATCTTTGATATCTGTTTCTGTAGATTTGATCTTCCTTTACTGACAGTTTCTGGGTAATTAGGAACTTTAAAAGCTGAACAACTGATGTTGAAGCGGTACCAGTTGGAACAATTACAGAAGGCAACTAATAATTTCAGTGAAGATTGTCTTGTTGGTTCTGGTGCATTTGGAAATGTCTATCGAGGAACATTTGATGGGGAGGAAACACTAGCTATAAAGAAGGCACATACTGAATCATACACCAGCACTGAAGAGTTTGAAAATGGTAGTTGGAACTAACTTCTTCTCTTTAGAAGTCGTCACCGCATTGAAAATTGTGGTAGTTGATACGATTCCACCTGCATGCAGAGATCAGGTTGCTCTCAAAAGTGAAGCACAGAAATCTCGTTAGTTTGGTAGGGTTCTGCCAAGAAGCTGGTACATTCATGATAGTTAATATTATATTATTTCTTCACCAGCCAAGAAATTTCAACACATACAAAAGCAGCTGTGATGATAAAATAAAGCCAAACTTCTAAGGCTCATCTTATTTTATGCATCTACAGGGTCAAAGGGAGCCGAAATTCTGGTGTATGAGTATGTTCCAAATGGTTCTCTGCTAGAATACATCATGGGTAAGTTCCAAAATCTAGGCTCATTATATCCTGCTTAGTTTCTGACATTAAGCTTTACGTGGAAATGCTTGTTGTAGGGAGGGGAGGAAGGAGCTTAACATGGAGGCAGAGAGCGACGATAGCCATTGGAGCTGCTAAAGGTAAATTTTTCACAGCTTTGATGTGGTAGATCAATAGAAGATGAGAGGACAAAGTTTTGATACACGTTAGTACTTTCTATCCCAGGTATAGCACATCTGCATGAAGGGATCAAGCCAAGTATAATTCATCGGGACATAAAACCGAGCAACATCTTGGTAGGAGAGGTTGCTCTGATGGTAAGCAACCCCCACTCCCAACCGAGAGGTTGTGAGTTCGAGTCTCCCCAAGAGCAAGGTGGGAAGTTCTTGGAGGGAAGGATGCCGGGGGTCTATTTGGAAACAGCCTCTCTACCCCAGGGTAGGGGTAAGGTCTGCGTACATACTACCCTCCCCAGACCCCACTAAGTGGGATTATACTGGGTTGTTGTTGTTGTTGTATCTTGGTAGGAGAGAACTTTGAGGCCAAGGTCTCAGATTTCGGGCTTGTGAAATCGGGTCCCAGTAGGGATCAGTCACATGTTAGCAGTCAGATAAAGGGGACACCAGGGTACCTTGACCCTGCCTACTGTTCATCTCTCCATTTGACTTCATTCACCAACGTATACAGCTATGGTGTTATATTACTGCAGCTCGTTGCTGCTAGACCTGTAGTCGAGAACAGCAGAGGTCATCCTAATTTTCACATTATTGATTGGGTAACAAAAATTTCAGGCTTGATTTTGGCATCCTAATATCTGCAATATGCAGAATTCTATTTCCATATGATGAAGTTGTAGATTCATGAAATTTCTGCATTGTTTGTTATGGAGGCAAGACCTAGCTTGGAACGAGGAACCATCGATGAAATAATAGATGGTAATCTCTTGATGGAACAATGCAACATGGAAATGATGTTGAAAATGGGACAAATTGGTCTGTAATGTGTGGCCAAAGTCCCCAAAGAAAGGCCTACAATGATCTGAGTGTGGCAAGAACTGGAGGCTGCTCTATTTTCTGCAGAAAATATCATATAAACAACCTTCAAATGGTTCCTTTTAATTAGCAAGCTTGTCAATCGGATCAATGGGTCGTAGAAACCATCAACAGAAACAACTTGATTATTCTCAAAGCTCAGTTAGCATAGATGGCATTAGATTGCAGAGGTTTCACATGGACATAGATCGCCTGTCCTTTGGGAGTGTGAATTTGAGGTGCTTAGATGCCTATGGTATAAGCATTGAAGATGACTCGTACGATCTGACAGGAACTTCCGAGGAAACAACCACGACTGGAAACGAAGAGTTTAGGCTAACATACAATATCAGTTAAAGTTTGCTTAAGGTAAGACGCGCAGTATATTTAGATTGATTTGGTCGTGTGTAAGAATGGAAATCTAAAAATGACCACCGTTTGACAGTAAAGTTTGATTACCTTCTTCAAATTGGCGGAATAGTAGAGAGGAAGGAATCCATACAATCTCAATTGTGCAGTTGAAATATTGATATTTGAGTTTTATTCCACATCTTCCTGATCCTATATTGCAAGAATTTTGGCATTATACTGCAGTCAGCTATTGTAACTTGTGATCTGGGGAGAAATTCAGCCAGATTTACAGGTGGCCGCTTAAAAATAGCTCAGTTTCAAAAGTAATCGAAATTTAATTACTTTTACGTAAAGATAAATCTGAACAAAAAGACTGTTCAAAATCCAGAAAAATACTCCACCATAATATATTGTAGTTCCAATATAATATACTGGTCCAGCATAATATATTGGAGTTTAGAGCATCGGTGCTCCAGTCGCTAGTATATACTGGAGCCATCAAAGTATACTGGTCCAGCATAATATGCTGGAAATTCATACATAGGTGCACTGAACTCCAGTATATTATGTTGGACCGGTCTCTGTTGCAGCAAAATAGTGGCTATTTTTCATTGACTTGGTAAACGCTGGTTATTTTTGAATGACAATCTGAAAACTGGTTAGACCGTGATATTTTTACTGCTCAAATTATTGCTTTCCAAGACCAGCTGAAGTAACATGGTCAAAATAGCATAGGCTAGCCAGTTTTCAGATTGGTCATTCAAAAATAGCCAGTGTTTGCCAAGTCATTGAAAAGTATATTGGAACTCCGGTATATTATACTGAAATTCCTATATATTATACTGGAATTGCAGTATATTACATTGAAATTGTAATATATTATGCTGGAGTATTTCCGGATTTTGAATAGTATTTTCTTTCAAATTTATTTTTACATAAAAGTGACTAAATTCTGATGACTTTTGAAACTATAACTATTTCTGAGTCTTCCTAACTTTGGGACCTTGCTAACATTGTCGGTGTTAAGCCCTAATAAAGAAGGATTGCGGTATAGTCAATGTAAAACTTGTCAAGTTGTCATGAATCTTATAATCTTTAAAATATTCATTAACTTGCTTGGAATTGAAACATAATTGTCTGCAATCATGGTAGAAGCCTTTTAATTATAACCTTGCATTTCGGTTGAATGTAAAATATCATAATTATTTGGAGGAAGAAGATTGCCACAATAGAATGAACCAACAATATGTTCCTTAGTAAGGCAAATCACAAGGGAGATGCTTTACCACCCCTTCTCCATGATAATCATCAATTATTCCAGTTAGTATTAATCAGCAAATAGCAACTTAAATCATGAAATTATAATGGTGCAACTCCAAAAACATAGCACAACAAATGGATTAATTAACCAGTTAATTCAGAGAAGGAAAAAAACTGAACAAATCATTAAATAACGACCCGAAAGTCCAGAGAGAACTTTTATGAATAACACAGAGAAATGGTCTATTTTCAGCAGCTCCCCCCCACATATACTGTTGGTCGAACACTCAAATAAATCAATAATGTCAATAACGTACATGGTCCATTATGCTGTTCCTGGAAGGAGCTAGTGAACAATGATATACTGCTAAATAAAAACTTGTCAACGGAATCTTTGACTGTTGATTATCTAGTGTCAAGAATCTGAGATAGACCCAAGTTAATTGAAACACCAGTAGAAATATCTTGCAAACTGGAAAACACTGTCCACAAACAACAGTCAAGAATCCATTTCCAGGAAAAAATAACACATTGTGGGTTGCCAGATAAAAGGCTTTTGGCTGCAATAGCTGCATTTCATGCACCGTCCTAAGTGTTGGGACAGTGCATGAAATAGAGAGAAGTAACAATGATAGAGAATAATTCATTCGTTGGGCTTCAGCTCTTCACCATGTATGTGATGAGATACCTTTGGATGAAACGGGTAGTAAGAAAAAAAATGAAATAAGCAGAAGAATCCATCCTCGAGAAAGAATCTCTACAGTTAATCCTTTCGATCTTCTTGCCTGCTCATAAAGTTAATAAGAAGTAACCTGTTCCAAGTTAAACGTTACCATTGAACATCAAAAACATTACATTGTATATCAAAAGAATAAATTAGTGCTCCACCTTCTGTTATTTCACGTTAATCTACTACAAGATCTCGTCACAAGAAGGGCACAGCAGAGTATACAACAGAGTGATAAGTTTAAGCAGTACCAAGTTATGTGGGAGTGGGAGCCAGACTTCTTGCGGGGAGGTTCACACCACCTCCTCTCAGAGATACAGAGGGCCCTCTAAGTGAGGTGGCTCTACTCACAAGATTTGAATCTAGAAACACGACTATGACCGAGATATCATCATGAAAATGTCTCCTCACACCGCGATCAATCTTCTTCAGATCAGAATACCTCATCTCCCTTTTCTTTGCCGCTTCTTGCAAAGCAGCTTTTACAAGCCGCCGAGCACTTCCCTGAATTTAGAAAATGTAATTACTTTCTCGGTATGCTCAACATAGAAATCCATCAACATTCAGACATCCTCAACCATATTCATCCCAGTTAGATAACAACAACAACTACCCAGTATACTCCCACCAGGTGGGGTCTGGGATTCATCCCAGTTAGATAGAGAAGTACATAACACAAAAGGGAATTTGGCAGGGAACTATAAACCTTTTACACTTCCACTATTAAAGCATTGGAACAATGAACTTTATAGTTCTTATTCCCATTCGTTACTCGCAAAAATAAATGTTTCGTATTTGTTAATCTGATAGCTTTTGCTAAGGATTTGTGCTCCTACCAATTTTTTATTGCCTTTTTCAACTGTCAGATTTTTATTTCTTAATTTGAGTGCAGAAGGAAAATATTCAATGCCTTGACAATATGTTGCTCAGTTTTGGATTTGATCATCATGCGCACTTCTATTTATCTCGCCATTTCTGTATTTTTCTTATCACAGCATGTCTTTATAATATGAATAAGACATCTCACCTGAAGAAATGGACCCATAAAAAAATAATGCTTTTATCAAATGGGTACGCTCGTGCTACATATAAGTGAGTACATGATACGATTAGTGAAGACAATGTAATTTTTAGATGCAACGCTAGTGCATATCACCAAAAAAGGAGTACATTACGATTAAAGCTTTGAGGGCAGTAGTGCATTACATGATTTACAAAGAGAGAAATTATCAGTATATGTGGTTTCAGTATGTAATATGCTTAAAATATAGAAATGCACTGCCTAAGGAAATCAGATCAGCTTTCAATCCATGACTGTATAAAAAAATAAATCAAGAGAAGAACGAGAAATGTTATGCTTTCAAGTGAAGGATCATACGCTGTGAGAGCTATTTTGGACGATATCAACTGCTTCTTGATTGCTAAGATGTTCCCAAAGACCATCAGAAGCAAATATGAGAAACTGATCATGTGGTTCAAGTTCATGCACTGAAATTGATGGATCCGCGCTCAATAAGGGCCTTTTGAAAGGTTCTCGCAAACGAAATTTTGCATACAATGGCTCCTTATTATACTCAGCATTTTTGAGATATAAATCGCCAATGGATCTCGTAATCTGACAGATTAATAAAATAGATTGAAACATTCTGAAAGCAATAATTACATGTTCAGCAAGGTAAAGAAACAATTTAATTCAAAAAACAGGAATTCATGTAAAGCACATAATGCGGGATAAAAACCTAGCCTTGCAGTTAGATAATACAATTGGTAGTATAACCCTTCCTCCATCCCTCATTAAGCAAACCAAAAGAAAAGGATAAGATATTTTGGAGTATCAAAGACAAAGCCACAACTGAGGGAAACAATGACAGGCTTTTAATTCAATTCAAAGTCACGGAGGGTAAGAACCTAAGACAAAAGCCAGTACAGAGTCGGTGATAAACTCACAAATACCCTGCAAATGGAAGAGGATAAAATACTGATGCAATAATGATAGTTGTGTTTCACTCAAAAGGCAAGATGATCACACAATAGCGAACTAGAGTCTAGAGCCCACTTGTAATCAGAAACATACCTGTATCAGACCCTTTACACGCCATACATTATGCTTCAAAACCACTATCTGTGGGTCATCGGGATGCATAGAATGTAATTCCTGTCTGACGGACTCAAAACTTGCATTATGCTCAGCTGAAAGCTGGAGTGCTAGAACTTCTCCTGTAGCCTTGACAAGTCTCCCTAAAACAGCCCGGGAATCACCAAGGTTCGCGACATAAAGGGTCCCATCGCAGATCGCTCCAACCAGACAGCAAGATCCGACAGCAGCCATCTGAGGTGTCGTTGGCCACTGCTTAACAACCAGAGAAAGGAATCCCTCCTCTGTTGCTTGAAATGCTTTTCGTATTACATCAACAGACATGGAATTTTGTTCAGCTGCAAACCCTGCAATATATAAGTTGCAGAATCAAGATCAAGCTACTAATTCTACAGTACTATCCAATAAAGAAATACTTGGCAGATAAGCAGTTGGTTAAATATGCTCACTCTTGAGATGCTGAAAGAGGTGATCATTGATATAACGTGATGTTTCAGGCCCACCATGACCATCATATACCCCGACAAACGTTCCATAGGGGCCTGAATCGAGCAAGCTCAGAGAACCCGACTCAATCTGGCTTTGATCCTCCAGCAAATTGTTGGCCTGAACAACTGCCATAGAGAATTCACCAACTAAGTGCAGTCCACTGTCTTTGTACCAAAGAAGTCCATCTTGGCGTCCAGCTGAATCCGAACCAGTGTGTAAATAACTGTCCGATGATGGTCGCCAACATGCCCTCAAAAAATTTATCAACTTTGATAACATCCCTCATTTCACCTTTGCTTACCGCCAATTCCTCAACATCCAAACGGATGCAAAACCTGTCCAACTAAAGCCCTTTACCACTAATCCCCCTTTATCCTGGAAACAACAAATAAACAAGAAATTTAAGTATTAAAACTTCACCTATCACAGAATAGAGCCAAAGATCATAGCTTTATCACAAATCCAGGAATAACAATAAGATAACCATGAACCACAAACTAGAAATCTCTAAAATTTGGAAACAACTTGAGGCAAAAAACTGGGTCAAACTAACACATTACCGTCCAAAAAAGGAAGGGGTCAATTATTAAGGTTGTAAAAGCCAAAACCCAGCAAAACCACATGTGCAGAATGAACAAAACAGAAGTATGGAACCACGGGAAATCATACAAAGTTCACAGCTTTGAGAGAATCTGCCTCCTAAATAAAGAAAAAAGAAGACTCACAGTTGTGATTAGGCCTTTATATGGTATCTTTTCTGGTCTATTACTGAAGTGCGGCAAGTGAAAATGACGGAGATCTGAATAAAACAGAGCAATACATGTGGTTGTGAAAGCGTTAGATCTGCAGATCCATCAAAAATTAATCCCAGCTTATGCAAATATACGTTTAAAGAATATTAAACAGAAAAAGGATGAAGTCTTTTTCCTGTCTTTTGTTTTCTTTTCAGTTTTAGTTATCCTCTCTCTCTCTCTCTATTTTTTCAGTTGAACGTAAGAGAGAAGGAAGGTGAGAGATGAGAAAGGAAGGCGAAAGATGAAGGAGATAAAAGAAGAAAGAGGAAGGGGACCTTTTTTTTTTTTTTTTTTTTTGGTGATTGAAGTCATTGAACCAACTGAAGAGAAAGTCTTTATATCTTTATTCTTTTTAGTTTTTTTTTTTTTTTTCATATTTCATATTTTGAGTTTCTTTTGTTTTCTTTTCTAGTTTTTCCTTTTCTAAATTTATTTTCTCTCTCTTGTGTTTCTTAGCAGACAAAAAACCCTTTAAAAAGAAAAAACCATGAAAATCAATGGCTGAAACCAGCAATGTTGGGTATCTATTCTTCTTTGAAACGCTTCAAATTTATATAATGGCAAACGGTCTATATTACACTCTTTTTTAAATCATACATGAGCATAAGATATTTTGTGCATTAAATTATCTAGTATAATTAATTATAGATTTTATCATCGACAAATATAATTACTACCTTAATATTGCATCCAACATTATAACTATCTGCACTAAGCTAACCAATGAAAAGAATGTCTAAATGAAGGTTGGGCAAAAGTAGAAATCAGTCTATAAATGGACCAAATAATTCTCCTCTATGACAGAAGCTGTACGGATTAAAATTCTCCAATGATTTTATTATTATATTCACCAAAGGGTCATAACTTGAAAGACAGTATCACACACTTATATTAATGAACTTCTAGTTATTGCTGTTTAATTACACTTTTCTTTACTCCCTTGTTAACTATTCGTGGGGAAAAAGAATTTTCACTAATAATAGGACAAAAAGGAGAGTTTAAGTTTTTTTACTGTTAACTAGAATGAAAGAATATATTTATGCTTGGTGTGATAACTTGTTTGGTCAAGCTTTTTTTTTTTTGGGCAAAAGTACCTTTTTCTTTTATTTCAAAGTTAAGGTATTTGATCAAGTATTTAGAAGAAAAAAAAAAGTACATTTGAATAGTAGAAATAATTTTTAAGAATCAGAAAAAAATAACTTATTCGAAAAGTATTTTTGGGATAAATACATATTGCAACACTTTTTAAAAGCATAATCAACAATAAGTGATGCTAAAAATGATTTGCTAATTAATTAATCAAATATAAATTATTTTTTACCAAAAATATATTTTTATAATAATTACTTTTCAAAATAAACTGATTTTAGTAGATTGACGAAAGAAGTTACAAGTGTTATAAAAAGTAGTAATAATACCTAAATACAGGGATTGTATTGTTAACTCAAATTTCAGCATGAGTCATAAGATAGTGTATTTGAATATTCACACGCCCTCACAAACTAATCTCAGAATTCAGAGGAATTGTGAAGTCAAATATAAAGAATCAGATTTCCAATTTAGCATTGTTAAAATAAAAAAAAATTAGCATTGGTTGTCCTATAAGTTATTGGGCAATTATTTATTATATATTGACGTCAAGTTTTAACAAATAACCATCTGAAAGTGCAATAAGCACATTTCCAACGGAGTAAATTAACAATCATCTTAGTTCTCTCCTGAATGATTCTTCTTTTCATATTATAAAACCCTCATTTGAATTCTTAAAATTAATCTTATCTATTTGGGTACATTCTTATTTCAGCTTAATACGTATATACCTAGACACAATCAATACTCTCTTCGTCCAAAATTTATGTGACTGTATTTGATAGTACATAAAAAAGAACTTTAAAATTTTTTATTTGAAACTTTTGGTCAAACAAGCCATAAGAATTAATGAATTATTTCATTAAAAATGAAAATTTAAGAGTATAGAGTACTATGTTATATAAGATGAATTCCTTTAACTCTTTAATATATTTAATTTTTTATTTCTTGAACCTTTAATTGGTGAAATCCTGTCTCCACCGCTAACATAAAAAATCTGTTTGTCAAAAGTTTTGATTGCATTACTTAACAGCACTAATGCAACGTCCACCATTACTGTTTCTTTTCCTAGTGTAGAAACTAGAAACACCAATATGCCTCCACAACAGATCACTTGGATAATATACATACATACATACATATACATATACATACATACATATATATATACATATACATACATATATATATATATATATATATATATATATATATATATATATTTTGTTATGATTTCCTTTATTTCTTATGCTTTATTATGTATAGTTTTGTTATTCTGTAAATTGTTAAAAAAAAAAAACTACTCTTAGTATATGATTATCTTTCCAATTTCTTAACAATTTTGATGGATTAACCTGTAAATTCCTAGGAAAAAGCTGGTTAAGATAAACCGAGTGGTATGTGAACTTAACCATGGCCGGGGTGAGGTTAAAGAAAAAAGAGTTAAGAATAGATTCATGTCTATCAAAAATTGGGAAGAAGAGATGAACAGAGTAAAAAAAAAAGTATAAAAGGGGTAATCTTAGTACATAATTATGGATACACTGTAACATTATAAGTTTACATATAAGAGAGGGAGAGTACCGAGTAGGATTTTTACAAACATAAGGTTTTAAAATAATTCTACTACGCTGTTAATGTCTGATAATCGTAATAATTATACTTATCCAGAAAGCTTTGCAAGAAGTCTTAGTTTAAGCTTAGGAGAATTTATTTGGGACGTAGACACAGGATTCTATTCTATCGTAGACTATGCTATACATTTTATTTATATAACAGAAAATAGTAGATTTTGTGTAGATTTATTTAATAAGCAATTATATCTTATAATTAGAATACTACAAATACATTTATCTAGCCTCTCTCACTATTCTTATTCAAGACAATAAGTTTATATATAAATATCTAAGACCTCTTGACTACGCTATACATTTTATTTATATAACAGAAAATAGTAGATTTTGTGTAGATTTATTTAATAAGCAGTTATATCTTATAATTAGAATACTACAAATATATTTATCTAGCCTCTCTCACTATTCTTATTCAAGACAATAAGTTTATATATAAATATTACTATCTAAGACCTCTTGACTACGCTATACATTTTATTTATATAACAGAAAATAGTAGATTTTGTGTAGATTTATTTAATAAGCAGTTATATCTTATAATTAGAATACTACAAATACATTTATCTAGCCTCTCTCACTATTCTTATTCAAGACAATAAGTTTATATATAAATATTACTATCTAAGACCTCTTGACTACGCTATACATTTTATTTATATAACTTATATAAATAGAATGTATAGCGTAGTCGACGATAGAATAGAATCCTGTGTGTACGTCCCAAATAAATTCTCCTAAGCTTAAACTAAGACTTCTTGCAAAGCATTCTGGATATGTATAATTATTACGATTATCAGACATTAACAGCGTAGTAGAATTATTTTAAAACCTTATGTTTGTAAAAATCCTACTCGGTACTCTCCCTCTCTTATATGTAAACTTATAATGTTACAGTGTATCCATAATTATGTACTAAGATTACCCCTTTTATACTTTTTTTTTTTACTCTGTTCATCTCTTCTTCCCAATTTTTGATAGACATGAATCTATTCTTAACTCTTTTTTCTTTAACCTCACCCCGGCCATGGTTAAGTTCACATACCACTCGGTTTATCTTAACCAGCTTTTTTCTAGGAATTTACAGGTTAATCCATCAAAATTTTTAAGAAATTGGAAAGATAACCATATACTAAGAGTAGTTTTTTTTTTTAACAATTTACAGAATAACAAAACTATACATAATAAAGCATAAGAAATAAAGGAAATCATAACAAAACATAGGGGTAATATCTTAGAACATAACATAGATAAACATAGTAACTTACATGTTTACAAGAGATGGGATTTCCCTTTCGGGAAACCCGAAAAGGTTTGACTGAACTTCTGAATTGAAAACGATCAACTCCTAAGCATACAAACTTTATTTATTTTACAAACTTAGAAGAATAAGTACTAGGGTATTCATAAAGGGAATATTTTACAAGGTGGTTGTAGAAAGGTTTTTTGGGATGGAAAGTTGGCTTAAGGTTTTCAGAGGATTTCTTGCTTTGTGTTTTTTTTCTCGATGATTTTTCTTCTCCTATGGTCTGCCTTTTATAGCTGAATTTCTGAGCGGATCTGAAATGCGGACTTCAAATTTTTTTGAAATCTTTGTCTTCTAGCCTTGTAGGGTACTTCATTGGGCCCCATCTTCACATGGCTGGTGCAGAGATTCCATTTTATGTCGTCCACGTTTTTCTTACTTACTTGTCTTTATATCATGTCCGTTACATCTGGCTCCACTTATTGTCTCCTCCATTATTGTTCTTTTGTCTCCTTCTTGATTCAATATTTCCGAATTATTTTTATGTGTCTAAATTATGGAGTGCTATTGAATCAAAACTCATTCCTGAATCATAATCTTCATATGGATCTTGAGCATCTTGATAATTTAGATTGTCTTCATTATCATCTCTTCCTGAGCTTTGAGACCTTACTGGACTAGATCTTGATCTCTCTTGACTGGGACTAGGACTAGGATTTTTAATCATATGTTTGTCTTGTTTTTCTTTTTGCTGGAAGAAATTTTCTAATGTCTGTTTAATTACATCTTCTATTTTTTCATTTTTTTTTCTTTTTAACACTTGTACTCTTTTTCTTTAATATGTCTCCATGTGTTAATGTTCTAGGCAGTCTTCTTCTTGATGATGATCCTTCGTCTTCACTTTTTGGCAAAGTGACAACCATAAACGGATTTGATTCGTCTTTACCGGTTACCGTTTGAACCGGACTAGCTGTATCACCATCCGATACAGTGGATTTTTCTGCATTCATTGGGGAACGCACACCCTTCTCATCCATTTTTTCTTGAGATGGAAAACTCGTATCTTGTTGCAAAACAACTTGAGTCTGAGACTGCATTAACGCCTGTACCTTTTGTTCTAAAACTTTTACATGCTCCATAAGTCTGATTTTTTCTTTCTCTAAGCTTTCATTCTTCAGGTTCAATCTTCTGAAAGCTTCGGTCATGGATGAGCAGTGGTCACAAAATATTATTTTATCTGTGTCTTTTTGGATTTTATACTGGATCTTTTCTGGGTTTTGTCTAAGAGCTGGGGAAATATAGTAATTAGGTCCTAGTATTCCTCTTGCATAGTCTAGAGCTTCAGTAAAATCATTAAAACCTTTAAAGAGTGGTTTTTGTATATCTTTAATAGAGTCTAATACTTCTATCCATGTTTGAAAAATACCATTTGTCTTACCGTGTATGACTACATAGTATTTAAACTTCTTCTCTTGATTTTTGTCTGTAAAATATTGCCCTAAAGCGTTAAGAGCAGCTATAACATATTTAGTGTCTTTCTTATTATATGTTATCCATAAATTATCAATTAAGCATCTTTGGGGTCTATCTATAACACATTCTGGTAAAACTCTAAATGAAATATTTGATGGTGGGAAAAATATTAAATTATGCTTTCCAAAATTTTTTCTTTCTAAATTATTTTGTTCTGTGATAGTCTGTGGCTTAAAATGAAGATTACCTAATACTGTCTGAGAGTATCTGTCTGAGGGTGAGGCTTGAACGCCTTTTCCCTTGTCTTCAGTCTTTGAAACTGTTGGTCTCATTCTGTACATATAAGATATTTTTATTAATTAACAATAATTTTTAACCTACTTAAAGTGTCTGCTAAATTATTATCTTTTCCTTTAATATGTTCAAAGACTAAATTATATATTGATATTGTATCAATAAAATTCAACCATCTTCTTCTACTACTATTTTTTGAATTTATCTTTTGGTGGAATTTAGCAATAGCTTCACAATCAGTTCTAATTGTTACTTCTTGTTTGTTTAATATGTATAATTTGAAACTATATAATCCGTATATTACAGCTAAGATTTCTGCATCTATACTACTCATATTTCCTTTCTCTTTGTATTTTCCACTTTGGTATGCACAAATTTTTTCTGTATTCTTATCACTATATTTATTAGGCTTTGCTTTTAAAACTGCTCCCCATCCTTCAAAACTTCCATCTGTTTCTATAATTAAATAGTCAATTTCTAATGGCATAGTTAAATCAGGAATATTTCTTATTTTTTCTTTAATCTTTTGTACTAATTTAATATCTTCTGTATTAAAATGTTTTTGCCCCCTAGATCCTGTCTTAGCATATAAAGGTCCTGCTATTTTTCCTAAGTCTTTTATAAAATTTCTTGCATAATTTACTATTCCTAAAAACTTTTGTAATTCTTTAATATTGTCTAGTTTGTCTGGCATTTCTAAAGCTTTTTTAGCTATATGTGGTTGTAACTTAATTTTTCCTTCTGCTAAAACTACTCCTAAAAAGTTTATATAACTTTTACATAATTCCATTTTCTTTTTACTAATAATTATTCCATTATCTACAAATAATCTAAATACTGTTTGTAAATGTCCTAAATGTTCTTTAATATCTTTACTAAATACTAATATATCATCTACATATACTAAGACAAATCTTTTATAGTCTCCAAATATATTATTCATTTTTCTCTGGAAAATTGGTGGAGCTGTTTTTAATCCAAACGGCATGACTAACCATTCAAAATGTCCTTCTGGACAAGTAAATGTGTCCATTCGATACTGTCTTCGTGCATTTTTACTTGCCAATATCCTGATTTACAATCAAATTTACTAAATATCTTTTTACCTCGTATCCTATTTATTAATTCCGTTTTATCAGTTAGCTTATATCCATCTGTTTTAGTGTTATCATTAAGTCTCTTATAATTTATTACCATTCTTGCTTTTCCTCTTATTATTTCACTGTGATTTCTAACCATAAAAGCTGCTGATCTATGTTTAGAAGTAGATCTCCTTATTACACCTAAATCCATTAGTTCTTTAATTTGAGTTTTAAAGTCGTTAAGGTCTTCATTTGTAGCTTCTATTGAAGCCGTTTTAATTATATATTCTGGGTTTATTATATCTAATTTACACATTACTTTATTATTTTCCCAGTGCTTTAAAGATTTTTCTCCTATTATTTCTATCTCGTCTAAAATTCTTATTATATTTTCTAGATCTTTTTCGTTCTTTATTATTCCTATTCTTTGTAATCCTGTTTTAAAAATTGTATGATTCTGTTTCAATATCTATTAGTGTATAATCTTTTTCTATTATATCTTTATCTTCATTTTCTTCTAATATTAGATTTTTTGTTTCTTCTTTAGTCCTACAACATGTTTTATTGTCTTTACATTCTTTACAACATTCTTTCTCATTTTCTTGCAAGTCTATCTGATTTTCATTTAATTTTGTCCTTATCCTAGTTGCGGCTTCTATTGTTTGTACTGGTGTTTGTGTAATATTTTTAAAGAATATTACTCCGTCTCTACTAAGTAAACAACTACCATTATTATGTAACATAAAACTTAAACCTAACACAAAATCGACATTTATATTTAAGTCTCTTACCCAAATTTTATCTACCTTATAACTAGGTTTATAAAAATCTAAACATGTATTTATAAAACTAATCTGTGATTTATCTATATAATGTTTATAGATATTATGGGTTCCATCCATTTGCATAGCTGCTACTGGTTTGTCTAATGTTTTTATTAAATTAGGTGGAACTATCTTCTTATTTATTATGCATCTCGTGCATCCTGAGTCTACTAGAGCTAATGTTTCTAATTCATAATCTTCTATTTTAATTCTTGCTAGAATTTTTATCGTAGATAATTTTTTATCTTCGTTACATATTAAGGCATCATAATTTTCTATACTCATCAGTTCTCTTTCTTCTTCATTTCTTATATCTTCTAATTTCTCTTTTCCTTTTTCCAGTTTTTGTATTCTTTTTTCTAATTCATTTATTCTATTCTCTAATGTAATTATTTTTAAATTTATAACAGAATTATTTGTCTCTTGATAAATTTCTTCTTTATTTATTTTTATTTCAAAATCTTTTTGTATACATAAAATACATCCTTCTAAATAGCATAATTTACATTTAGCTCTTTTACTTCTACTAGGATACCATTTACATTTGAAACATTGATTGCTATCTAATCCTTTATTTATTTCAAACTCATGGGTACAGTCTTCTATTATGTTTACAAAGTTATTTTCTTCTAGGTCTAATTTTTCTAATCCTATTTCATTTATTAATTCCTCTTCTTCTGATTCAGAGCTTTCTATTTGAGTTTCGTCTACTCCTACACTTACTATAGAATATATACTTTCGTTGTCTGACATATATTCATCTATATTTATTGGAGTTTCTTGAAAATCTTCTATTAACTGTGAATTTCTTGTTTTGCTATTAATTCTTTTTGGACAAGTGTTGGCTAAATGTTCTACACTACCACAAGTAAAACATTCTAATTTGTTTTTATAATTTCTATCTGTTCTATATTTTCTAACATACCTATTTCTATTTAAATAGGGCTTTCTAGCTGAAGACTTTCTAAGATAATAATTTTTTCTATTGTATTCCTTATTGTATTGGGGTTTATATCTTTTGTATTTCTTTCTTTTGTATTCATTTTTGTCATAACTTTGGGTTGTATATACTGTTGATTTACAGAAACTCATATTTTTATGTTTTAACTGTTTTTGTATTTGTATGTTTGTACATTTTTCCTGTAATATTTCCATAATATGTTGTACTTTGTGTCCTATAGACCATTTTGTATTTGGTTTTGTATTACTCCTTCTCTTTTATACCATCTTTCTTCTATTTCTCTTCCTAAGACTCCTGGTAATTTATTGAATAATTTTTTACCTCATTCTTGATCAAAAGTATTTCCACTAATAGTACAATAATAAAAGTAATCATTTAAAAACTTCTTTATATGGAACCAACTACTTATACTTAACTGTTCTAATTTTATTAAAGCATTCTTTTGTAGTACTACTAATCCACTATTTGGATCTTCTCCTGTAATCAAACTATGTATTTTATTTGTAAAATTATAAGGATTTGCACCCATTGCTATTAAATTTTGAAAATCTTGAGGGAATTCTAATTTATAAGCTTCCCATAAACCTTTTGTAGATTCTCCTAGAAAAGTTTCCATATATTTATACATTGTTTCTGCATCTGTGTCATTATAAATTTTTATAAAGTCTGCTACCACTATTCCTTTCCATAGGTCTATTACTGAGTTCCACATTTGTGGATCATGGGCTGCTATATTTAATATTTTACCTTTACTTCCCCCTTCTTGTAATCTTATAGGTTCTTCTATTGGCATCCCTTTTCCTGATGGTCTTACATTTTCTATTTCTGTTTCTTGGTCTATTCTGTATACTCTTCTTCTAGGTACATTTCCCGTACTAGTATCTACTGTAATTTGGTATGTTGTTCTCTGAAATGGACTTGGGCTAGAACTAACTGATTCCATTAATTCTTTTAAGCTAATTACTGAATCCGTTTCTATTTCATAGCTATCTTGTATTTCTTCAAAGATTTGGTTAAGTTTATCTGATTTTTCTTGTATCCTATATTCTTTTCTATATCCTAAATTATCTGTTCTTAATTCACATTTCTTAAAATGTTCTTCTACATCTCTTAAGGTTAATTTTCCTAGTTTACATCCTTTACATTTGAAAGTCTTATTCTTATTTTCTCTAACTAATTTTCTTGCTTCTTCTAATGCTATGTCTACTTCAAATTCTTCATGTATTATTTCAACATTCATACATTCAGTTTCTTCAACTTTATTTTCATCTTCATCATCTATATCTTTATGAGTAGAATAATTATAATCAGTAAACCTAATTGACGTTTCTCCTTTAGCATTTGTATACATCAAGTGAGATTCTGGTTTAAATATTTTTGGTTTGGAAAAATCTTCTAAGTTCCATTCTAATCCCGCATATTCTTCTGGGTCTATTTTAATCAGTTTTAATAATTTTATACCTTTATTTCCCATTACTTCAACTACATCGTCTACCTTAATTTTAAATTTTGTATTGCTATTTGTTGCAATTTTTCCTATAAAACCTACACATATTAATAGATTATTTCCATTATTCATTTCTTCATACCCTTTAGTCTGTATTCCTATTTTTATATTTTTTCCAAATTCTGCTAGATTTATCATAAAATCTGGACTAATATAAAATATTCCTCCGTTATTTGTCATATCTACTTCTGTTAAACCTATTATAGATTTCTTCTGATCTGACCATCTATCATCATATACTACTATCAATACTTTAGTTCCTAAATTCTTTCTTGTTAATCCTTTTAATCCAATTACTATTAACCCCATATGCATTAAATTCCTTTTACAAGAGACATAGGAAGTAAGGTAGAGACATTAAATTTAGTCAATCCAGAATCAGTAAAACAAATAAAAAATTATAAAAGGAATTTAATGCATATGGGGTTAATAGTAATTGGATTAAAAGGATTAACAAGAAAGAATTTAGGAACTAAAGTATTGATAGTAGTATATGATGATAGATGGTCAGATCAGAAGAAATCTATAATAGGTTTAACAGAAGTAGATATGACAAATAACGGAGGAATATTTTATATTAGTCCAGATTTTATGATAAATCTAGCAGAATTTGGAAAAAATATAAAAATAGGAATACAGACTAAAGGGTATGAAAAAATGAATAAAGGAAATAACCTATTAATATGTGTAGGTTTTATAGGAAAAATGGCAACAAATAGCAATACAAAATTTAAAATTAAGGTAGACGATGTAGTTGAAGTAATGGGAAATAAAGGTATAAAATTATTAAAACCGATTAAAATAGACCTAGAAGAATATGCGGGATTAGAATGGAACTTAGAATATTTTTCCAGACCAAAAATATTTAAACCAGAATCTCACTTGATGTATACAAATGCTAAAGGAGAAACGTCAATTAGGTTTACTGATTATAATTATTCTACTCATAAAGATATAGATGATGAAGATGAAAATAAAGTTGAAGAAACTGAATGTATGAATGTTGAAATAATACATGAAGAATTTGAAGTAGACATAGCATTAGAAGAAGCAAGAAAATTAGTTAGAGAAAATAAGAATAAGACTTTCAAATGTAAAGGATGTAAACTAGGAAAATTAACCTTAAGAGATGTAGAAGAACATTTTAAGAAATGTGAATTAAGAACGGATAATTTAGGATATAGAAAAGAATATAGGATACAAGAAAAATCAGATAAATTTAACCAAATCTTTGAAGAAATACAAGATAGCTATGAAACAGAAACGGATTCAGTAATTAGCTTAAAAGAATTAATGGAATCAGTTAGTTCTAGCCCAAGTCCAATTCAGAGAACAACATACCAAAGTACAGTAGATACTAGTACGGGAAATGTACCTAGAAGAAGAGTATACAGAATAGACCAAGAAACAGAAATAGAAAATGTAAGACCATCAGGAAAAAGGATGCCAATAGAAGAACCTATAAGATTACAAGAAGGGGGAAGTAAAGGTAAAATATTAAATATAGCAGCCCATGATCCACAAATGTGGAACTCAGTAATAGACCTATGGAAAGGAATAGTGGTAGCATACTTTATAAAAACTTATAATGACACAGATGCAGAAACAATGTACAAATATATGGAAACTTTTCTAGGAGAATCTACAAAAGGTTTATGGGAAGCTTATAAATCAGAATTCCCTCAAGATTTTCAAAATTTAATAGCAATGGGAGCAAATCCTTATAATTTTACAAACAAAATACATAGTTTGATTACAGGAGAAGATCCAAATAGTGGATTAGTAGTACTACAAAAGAATGCTTTAATAAAATTAGAACAGTTAAGGATAAGTAGTTGGTTCCATATAAAGAAGTTTTTAAATGATTACTTTTATTATTGTACTATTAGTGGAAATGTTTTTGATCAAGAATTAGGTAAAAAATTATTCAATAAATTACCAGGAGTCTTAGGAAGAGAAATAGAAGAAAGATGGTATAAAAGAGAAGGAGTAATACAAAACCCAAATACAAAATGGTCTATAGGACACAAAGTACAGCATATTATGGAAATATTACAGGAAAAATGTACAAACTTACAAATACAAAAACAGTTAAAACAGAACAATATGAGTTTTTGTAAATCAACAGTATATACAACCCAAAGTTATGACAAAAATGAATACAAAAGAAAGAAATACAAAAGATATAAACCCCAATACAATAAGGAATACAATAGAAAAAATTATTATCTTAGAAAGTCTTCAGCTAGAAAGCCCTATTTAAATAGAAATAGGCATGTTAGAAAATATAGAACAGATAGAAATTATAAAAACAAATTAGAATGTTTTACTTGTGGTAGTGTAGAACATTTAGCCAACACTTGTCCAAAAAGAATTAATAGCAAAACAAGAAATTCACAGTTAATAGAAGATTTTCAAGAAACTCTAATAAATGTAGATGAATATATGTCAGACAACGAAAGTATATATTCTATAGTAAGTGTAGGAGTAGACGAAACTCAAATAGAAACCTCAGAATCAGAAGAAGAGGAATTAATAAATGAAATAGGATTAGAAAAATTAGACCTAGAAGAAAATAACGTTGTAAACATATTAGAAGACTGTACCCATGAGTTTGAAATAAATAAAGGATTAGATAGCAATCAATGTTTTAAATGTAAATGGTATCCTAGTAGAAGTAAAAGAGCTAAATGTAAAATATGCTATTTAGAAGGATGTATTTTATGTATACAAAAAGATTTTGAAATAAAAATAAATAAAGAAGAAATTTATCAAGAGACAAATAATTCTGTTATAAATTTAAAAATAATTACATTAGAGAATAGAATAAATGAATTAGAAAAAAGAATACAAAAAATAGAAAAAGGAAAAGAGAAATTAGAAGATATAAGAAATGAAGAAGAAAGAGAACTGATGAGTATAGAAAATTATGATGCCTTAATATGTAACGAAGATAAAAAATTATCTACGATAAAAATTCTAGCAAGAATTAAAATAGAAGATTATGAAATAGAAACATTAGCTCTAGTAGACTCAGGATGCACGAGATGCATAATAAATAAGAAGATAGTTCCACCTAATTTAATAAAAATATTAGACAAACCAGTAGCAGCTATGCAAATGGATGGAACCCATAATATCTATAAACATTATATAGATAAATCACAGATTAGTTTTATAAATACATGTTTAGATTTTTATAAACCTAGTTATAAGGTAGATAAAATTTGGGTAAGAGACTTAAATATAAATGTCGATTTTGTGTTAGGTTTATGTTTTATGTTACATATAATGGTAGTTGTTTACTTAGTAGAGATGGAGTAATATTCTTTAAAAATATTACACAAACACCAGTACAAACAATAGAAGCCGCAACTAGGATAAGGACAAAATTAAATGAAAATCAGATAGACTTGCAAGAAAATGAGAAAGAATGTTGTAAAGAATGTAAAGACAATAAAACATGTTGTAGGACTAAAGAAGAAACAAAAAATCTAATATTAGAAGAAAATGAAGATAAAGATATAATATAAAAAGATTATACACTAATAGATATTGAAACAGAATTATACAATTTTAAAACAGGATTACAAAGAATAGGAATAATAAAGAACGAAAAAGATCTAGAAAATATAATAAAAATTTTAGATGAGATAGAAATAATAGGAGAAAAACCTTTAAAGCACTGGGAAAATAATAAAGTAATGTGTAAATTAGATATAACAAACCCAGAATATATAATTAAAACGGCTTCAATAGAAGCTACAAATGAAGACCTTAACGACTTTAAAACTCAAATTAAAGAACTTATGGATTTAGGTGTAATAAGGAGATCTACTTCTAAACATAGATCAGCAGCTTTTATGGTTAGAAATCACAGTGAAATAATAAGAGGAAAAGCAAGAATGGTAATAAATTATAAGGGACTTAATGATAACACTAAAACAGATGGATATAAGCTACCTGATAAAACGGAATTAATAAATAGGATACAAGGTAAAAAGATATTTAGTAAATTTGATTGTAAATCAGGATATTGGCAAGTAAAAATGCACGAAGACAGTATCGAATGGACAGCATTTACTTGTCCAGAAGGACATTTTGAATGATTAGTCATGCCGTTTGGATTAAAAATAGCTCCACCAATTTTTCAGAGAAAAATGGATAATATATTTGGAGAATATAAAAGATTTGTCTTAGTATATGTAGATGATATATTAGTATTTAGTAAAGATATTAAAGAACATTTAGGACATTTACAAACAGTATTTAGATTATTTGTAGATAATGGAATAATTATTAGTAAAAAGAAAATGGAATTATGTAAAAGTTATATAAACTTTTTAGGAGTAGTTTTAGGAGAAGGAAAAATTAAGTTACAACCACATATAGCTAAAAAAGCTTTAGAAATGCAAGACAAACTAGACAATATTAAAGAATTACAAAAGTTTTTAGGAATAGTAAATTATGCAAGAAATTTTATAAAAGACTTAGGAAAAATAGCAGGACCTTTATATGCTAAGACAGGATCTACGGGGCAAAAACATTTTAATACAGAAGATATTAAATTAGTACAAAAGATTAAAGAAAAAATAAGAAATATTCCTGATTTAACTATGCCATTAGAAACTGACTATTTAATTATAGAAACAGATGGAAGTTTTGAAGGATGGGGAGCAGTTTTAAAAGCAAAACCTAATAAATATAGTGATAAGAATACAGAAAAAATATGTGCATACCAAAGTGGAAAATACAAAAGAAAGGAAATATGAGTAGTATAGATGCAGAAATCTTAGCTGTAATATACGGATTAAATAGTTTCAAATTATACATATTAAACAAACAAGAAGTAACAATTAGAACTGATTGTGAAGCTATTGCTAAATTCCACCAAAAGATAAATTCAAAAAATAGTAGTAGAAGAAGATGGTTGAATTTTATTGATACAATATCAATATATAATTTAGTCTTTGAACATATTAAAGGAAAAGATAATAATTTAGCAGACACTTTAAGTAGGTTAAAAATTATTGTTAATTAATAAAAATATCTTATATGTACAGAATGAGACCAACAGTTTCAAAGACTGAAGACAAGGGAAAAGGCATTCAAGCCTCACCCTCAGACAGATACTCTCAGACAGTATTAGGTAATCTTCATTTTAAGCCACAGACTATCACAGAACAAAATAATTTAGAAAGAATAAATTTTGGAAAGCATAATTTAATATTTTTCCCACCATCAAATATTTCATTTAGAGTTTTACCAGAATGTGTTATAGATAGACCCCAAAGATGCTTAATTGATAATTTATGGATAGCATATAATAAGAAAGACACTAAATATGTTATAGCTGCTCTTAACGCTTTAGGGTAATATTTTACAGACAAAAATCAAGAGAAGAAGTTTAAATACTATGTAGTCATACACGGTAAGACAAATAGTATTTTTCAAACATGGATAGAAGTATTAGACTCTATTAAAGATATACAAAAACCACTCTTTAAAGGTTTTAATGATTTTACTGAAGCTCTAGACTATGCAAGAGGAATACTAGGACCTAATTACTATATTTCCCCAGCTCTTAGACAAAACCCAGAAAAGATCCAGTATAAAATTCAAAAAGACACAGATAAAATAATATTTTGTGACCACTGCTTATCCATGACCGAAGCTTTCAGAAGATTGAACCTGAAGAATGAAAGCTTAGAGAAAGAAAAAATCAGACTTATGGAGCATGTAAAAGTTTTAGAACAAAAGGTACAGGCGTTAATGCAGTCTCAGACTCAAGTTGTTTTGCAACAAGATACGAGTTTTCCATCTAAAAAAAATGGATGAGAAGGGTGTGCGTTCCCTAATAAATGCAGAAAAATCTACTGTATCGGATGGTGATACAGCTAGTCCGGTTCAAACGGTAACCGGTAAAGACGAATCAAATCCGTTTGTGGCTGTCACTTTGCCAAAAAGTGAAGACGAAGGATCATCATCAAGAAGAAGACTGCCCAGAACTGTAACACATGGAGACATATTAAAGAAAAAGAGTATAAGTGTTAAAAAGAAAAAAAATGAAAAAATAGAAGATGTAATTAAACAGACATTAGAAAATTTCTTCCAGCAAAAAGAAAAACAAGACAAACATATGATTAAAAATTCTAGTCCTAGTCCCAGTCCAGAGAGATCAAGATCTAGTCCAGTAAGGTCTCAAAGCTCAGGAAGAGATGATAATGAAGACAATCTAAATTATCAAGATGCTCAAGATCCATATGAAGATTATGATTCAGGAATGAGTTTTGATTCAATAGCACTCCATAATTTAGACACATAAAAATAATTCGGAAATATTGAATCAAGAAGGAGACAAAAGAACAATAATGGAGGAGACAATAAGTGGGGCCAGATGTAACGGACATGATATAAAGACAAGTAAGTAAGAAAAACGTGGACGACATAAAATGGAATCTCTGCACCAGCCATGTGAAGATGGGGCCCAATGAAGTACCCTACAAGGCTAGAAGACACAGATTTCAAAAAATTTTGAAGTCCGCATTTCAGATCCGCTCAGAAATTCAGCTATAAAAGGCAGACCATAGGAGAAGAAAAATCATCGAGAAAAAAAAACACAAAGCAAGAAATCCTCTGAAAACCTTAAGCCAACTTTCCATCCCAAAAAACCTTTCTACAACCACCTTGTAAAATATTCCCTTTATGAATATCCTAGTACTTATTCTTCTAAGTTTATAAAATAAATAAAGTTTGTATGCTTAGGAGTTGATCGTTTTCAATTCAGAAGTTCAGTCAAACCTTTTCGGGTATCCCGAAAGGGAAATCTCATCTCTTGTAAACATGTAAGTTACTATGTTTATCTATGTTATGTTCTAAGATATTACCCCTATGTTTTGTTATAATTTCATTTATTTCTTATGCTTTATTATGTATAGTTTTGTTATTCTGTAAATTGTTAAAAAAAAAAAAAACTACTCTTAGTATATGGTTATCTTTTCAATTTCTTAACAATTTTGATGGATTAATCTGTAAATTCCTAGGAAAAAGCTGGTTAAGATAAACCGAGTGGTATGTGAACTTAACCATGGCCGGGGTGAGGTTAAAGAAAAAAGAGTTAAGAATAGATTCATGTCTATCAAAAATTGGGAAGAAGAGATGAACAGAGTAAAAAAAAAGTATAAAAGGGGTAATCTTAGTACATAATTATGGATACACTGTAACATTATAAGTTTACATATAAGAGAGGGAGAGTACCGAGTAGGATTTTTACAAACATAAGGTTTTAAAATAATTCTACTACGCTGTTAATGTCTGATAATCGTAATAATTATACATATCCAGAAAGCTTTGCAAGAAGTCTTAGTTTAAGCTTAGGAGAATTTATTTGGGACGTAGACACAGGATCCTATTCTATCGTAGACTACGCTATACATTTTATTTATATAACAGAAAATAGTAGATTTTGTGTAGATTTATTTAATAAGCAGTTATATCTTATAATTAGAATACTACAAATACATTTATCTAGCCTCTCTCACTATTCTTATTCAAGACAATAAGTTTATATATAAATATCTAAGACCTCTTGACTACGCTATACATTTTATTTATATAACAGAAAATAGTAGATTTTGTGTAGATTTATTTAATAAGCAGTTATATCTTATAATTAGAATACTACAAATATATTTATCTAGCCTCTCTCACTATTCTTATTCAAGACAATAAGTTTATATATAAATATTACTATCTAAGACCTCTTGACTACGCTATACATTTTATTTATATAACAGAAAATAGTAGATTTTGTGTAGATTTATTTAATAAGCAGTTATATCTTATAATTAGAATACTACTAATACATTTATCTAGCCTCTCTCACTATTCTTATTCAAGACAATAAGTTTATATATAAATATTACTATCTAAGACCTCTTTATATATATATATATTAGAAAATATTGTAAATATCTTTTGTGTATCTTGTTATTATTGGTAGAATATTCTCTCATTAATTGTACAATCCTATAGTTGGTAAGTTTTGATTTTCCTTCATTGTTGTACAATCCTATAGTTGGTAGGTTTTGATTTCCCTATACTCTATATATACCTTTGTAAGCAATATATTTTAATGAGAAGCCTCAAACCAATTCACTTCTCCAAAACTCTCTACAGTATGTATGCTGTGGCGGATCTATATGTTAATTTTGGGTGCTCAAGCACCCATTAACTTTGACATGATTTAGTAAATTTGTATAGGTAATTATAAAAATATTTAGATAAACACTGAGTGAGCACCCATAACTAAATTCTTTTTTCCTCTTTAGAATTTTTATCAGTGAGCATCCACGACTTTAAAATCCTGAGTCCGCCACTGTATGTATGTATGTATATATATATATATATATATATATATATATATATATATATATATATATATATATATATATATATATTTAACAGATCAGTCAAAAATTACTATTACACATTACTGTTCATAATAAGTTAATTTAGTAACCTAAGAAATTAGTCAAATTATCTATTAAGTCAAGTTAAATTACACTGATAGGAGTATATAAATTCTTTGCAATATTGGTGTATTCACTATAAATCCGAACCAAAAGGACACCAAGTTTTTCACTTCAATCTCTGCCATTTTGAGGTTGGTTATTGATCATACATTAATTGGGTCATACATATACATACACGAATGTGTGATGGATGTGTGTGTCTTGTCCGTTTACGTTCATTTAAGTATTGGAAGTTTGTTTACCGCTAGTAATACATCGTCAATTTTCCTATCCTATATATCAATTAGCTGCTTGAACGATTAATGTTTACCCTAAAATTCGAGTAACAATTAAATTTATATTGTTTTTTTAAGAATATATGATTCAATCCAATATCAATTGATAAGCAAGTAAATAAATAAATAAATTAGAGAATAAAGTTAACCTAATCAAGGTGTTAGCCATGTCTCAAGCTCGACTGGGGATAGCCTCGAGGTGGGATGGCAAAATAAAGCAACTCTGATGAATAGTAAGCGAAATAACAAGAAAATAATAAATGAATATATTCTTATCGGTGAAAAATGATGATTACAAATGAATAAGATCTGTCTTAACAGAGGAGTTTTAAACTAGGTACACTTTTAATTATAGTAGGAAATCATATTTGACAACTGATAAACCATCGAAGATCAATCCATTCTGAAATCCACGCTACGATCTTCGGTCCTTTACGGATATCTCGCTCTTTCCGTTACTGAACTATACCGGCATCATTTCAATGTATGTCCTCTTCTGATCTCGGTTAGTAATGTCGACCTCGATCTTGGGAGGAAACTCCAATCCCCGACTTGACGTCCTGGTCTTTCGACGGGGTATCTCTCCTTTGATCAATGGACGAAATCGGGTAGCTATGATTTCTATTATATACAGATAATTATGCATTTTCATAATAAATAAGATTATCCTGAAAAGTAGCACAAGTATACAACCTGCTACAACAAGTTAAAATATAATTATGATATAACAATTATCTTCTCAGTCAGTCTACATAAATGTAACATATTAAAAAGAATAAAATTAAAGCTCAAACAATAAAGATGGCCAAATGTTTATGCTGAAAACATATGCATATACACAGGGAGAATTCTAGCCGAACGAAGTATATAAGCCCTAATACGCCACACATTATATTGGTTAAAATTTGGAATAAGTAATTGTAGATAAATCATATCAAGGACGGAGTCGACCACGATGTTATGGCAAGGAGTCGTCCTCAGAAGGATCATTGCCGAGGACGAGCAACTGGAGTTATAACTGTAACGCTAGTATATGCTTAGAAATAGACATTAGGAATATTCCCTTGGGTATTCTCTTACATTGTACGTTTTTGGGTTTCTTGAGAATTTTCCTTATAAATAGGAAGAGGTAAGAACAAAGGGAGATCTTAACTTTTCATGATAAGAACACTTTTGTAAAGAGTTGACAAAGAGGAATATACAACTATTGTCTTGTTCACTGACTACTTGAATCAACATTTATTATTCACTCTCTGTTTGTTAGATCCAAGAATTCCTTATCCATCTTTACTTCCCATCCTTCCATCTTGCTGTCAGGTGGAAGAATCATCCTAGTCATATGATATTTGGATAATAAATTCTCTCTTATTATATGTATTGTCATTGTCTACATTTATTGCATGTTCTTATTATTGTAGCATTCATTGATGATCATTGAGCTCATATATGATATTAACTACCCTTAGACATTACCCATACAGTTGATATCCCTCAATATTAGATCTGAATTTATTATATTTAACTAAGATTCATCCTCTGCTTTATCATTAGTTAGTTTAACGAAAATCTCAATACTTTTTAGTCAAATAATTTGGTAGCGTCTGTGGGGAGTTTTTAGTTAAAATTTTAGTTTCTTCTAGAGCATAAAAAAGGGACAACCATCTTTTTCTCGTTTGCACGAACTAACAATGGTAGGAAAAGGAGATGAAAGACAGAAAGTAATAATGTTCCTACAAACATCTTAAACACCATCAACAAGGATGGCAGAGGAGATGATCAGAATGTGACACCAAGTGCTACAGCTACACAGAGTGATTCACCTCCCCCTCATGCAAGTGTAACCGCTTCACGCGAAAGAGGAGCTTCTATGTCTACACTGAGGAAGCGCCACTAGCGGTGAATAATTTACTGGAGGAATGAATGAAAAATACACTAAACGACATACTCGACCAACCCATTTAAAGGGAGAGTAGAAACATCGCACAAGCAGATACTACAATGACCATCGATGAACAACTCGCTCCCCCAATAGGTAACATTCACAACGCTGTTGATACAGGTAATGACGCACTCGCAGTCATTCTAAAGAAAATGGAAGAAATGGAAAACGAGAATAAAGTACTCTGCAACTAGATGAGGGAATATCAAGAAAGGGTTGACAAGATACCGAACGCTCCAAAACTGCTACCAAAACGGGATTTCGACCGATTCATTGAACAACCATATAGAAAGGATGAGGACCTGTATGCCATACCCAAAACCTTCAAAATACCACAATATTCGAAGATATACGATGGCACCGTAGACCCTTAAGATCACATCATCCATTATGTCACAACGGTAAAAGGCAACAACCTTTCAAAGGAACAAGTATCGTCAGTAACACTGAAGAAGTTCGGCGAGACCCTAACGGGGGGAGCTTTAACCTAGTACTCACAGTTACCAGCACGTTTAATAACAATGTTCGAAGGAATGGCCCACAAGTTCATCACCGCCCACACAGGGGCTAAGAAGGCGGAGGCCAGGGTGAATGATATATTTGCTATTAGAAAATAGCCTGGCGAGTAACTCAAGGACTTCCTCGCTCGGTTTAATTGGGTACAAATTAACTTACCAAATATATCAGAAGGGATGGCGGTGACAGCTTTCCAGAATGGGTTGAACATGAATGGGTCAAGAGTAATCAGAAAGTTATTGAGCAGGCTCATGAAATACCCTCCCACCACTTAGGAAGAAATTCACAACGCCTACTGCGCCGAGGTGAGAGCAGACAAGGATGACCTTAATAGTCCAACCCAGTGGTTAAAATTAGTTCAAACGGAGTTGAGAAAAGATCGTCATAATGACGATCGAAAAGATCAGTAAGGACCATGCCTCAACCGAGACAGGCATCAACCCTATGTCAGAATAGCCATTCTACCATTTTCCCGATATGCAGAAGGGTTGTCCAGGCCATACACAGGGACTCAGCAAAATGAAAGAGGTATGCCTCCACTCTTATCAGCTCACATTTTTTGTGTTTCCCCTTCAAAAATAGTGTACGCACTAGAGAATCTTGGCACAAAGGTGAAGCGGCCGCAAAAAATGAAGTCTGACCTAAGTACCCAAAAGTCGAACCTCTTCTGTGAATTTCACCAGGAGCAGGGTCACAATCCGAGGACTACATAGCCCTACAACAAGAAGTAGTGAACATGCTAAACCAAGGGCACCTGAGGGAGCTGATGAGCGATCGAGGGTGAGCCAACTTCAGTCCTGGATGAGAACAATACCGAGGCCTTCCAAATCCACCTCCCCTGCTTGCACCATCCAAATGATCACCAACGGAGGTGATGAAGTGTGAATCAACCACGTGAAGTTTACCACCATGCACAAACTGAATCGGTCGATCACCCACGAATATTATGATGACCTCGAAGATAGTATCATCTTCGATAAGTTAGATACATGATCGCTGCCAACTCAATGCTACACCAAGGTAGGAAGAGCGGGTCTAAATAGCTTTTACCCGAATAGTGGTTCGGGATCGAATTACCACAAGGAGCTAGTAGTAGAGTTGTATTATCTGTTTAGTCTAGAAATACGGTTGTGCTGCTAATGTCACTTCTAACATTTTTGATTTTCTTTGTTTTTATTACTACCATTATAGAACTAATGATTAAAACTAAATTATGCAACGAGAATATTGTTAAGTTGTATTTAATATAGAGAAAGGCACTAGGGTCGTGGCCCTACCTAGGTGGCTAATCGATGGTTAGAAGTTACTAAGGGTAGATTGATATATTTGGGGCTTATGCTATAACCGTTGCACAATTGCACCCATTCTCACACCTCTTGGTAAAGAAAATGATTTTGCCCAATTGGCTCTCTCGAGACCATTGGGTAGGCCAATTAGATGAAGCAACTAAGGTTCAAGTAGGGTGATTACTCTCTCAAGGTTTAACCCGTTAATTGGGACTACCATTTCTCATTGGTCCGCCCTAATTCCTTGTTGGGTCAATTTTGGGGTCATGGACACTCTTTCTCAAGAAGAGTTGAACCCACTAAGCTTGAATCTATATTTGCAACCACAAATCCGAAATTGAAACAAAAAATAAACCCAAATAACAAACACCCAATATCAATCTAACCCTAGATGGCAACACCCATCAATTACACATATTAGGGTTGAGCCACAACCCTAGCTAAAGGGTTTAGCTACACATAATTAAAGAAGAAACAGGAGAAATAGATGATGAACTAAACATATTAATTAATTACTAAGTAGAATCTACAATCATAAAGAGCAAAAGTGCCAAAAATGGCTACAATCTCGTTCCCAGGTGCACAGTTGCGTTCAGAGGAACATCCAGAACTACCCTAACAAATGGTAAAATGTTCTATTTATACTAGGCTGGAAAAATTGAACAAAAATACCCTTGCGGGGTCAGTGTGGACTGCGCAAAAAGGACTGCGACCGCGCTGGCTCTTGGACTGATGATTTTAGCTTCTCTAAAGTTGAGGATCGCAGACCGCGTAAAAGGGCAACGCGGCAGCGGAGGGCTCTGGCGTGAGTCGTGTGGCTTTGATTTGTCGTTATGGCAGCTCTCTGAATCTCGTTTGCACGGACTGCACAAATAAGCAATGCGGCCGTGAAGGCTTAATGCATGCTGCGAGAATCTGACACCGGCCGCGTACCTTAAGTCTTGTATATACCATCTCTCTATTTCTCAGTGCGGCCGCGATCATTGTTGCGCGGTCCGCACTAGGCTTTATTTCCTTCAATTTTCTTAGTCTTTGATGCTTGAGCAAGTTTCTTTCCGTTTTGAGCTGATCTTTGACATTTGCTACTTTGTCGCTCAAACCTGCAATCAAGAACAACTTGTAAGCATTTTGGGACTATTTTGTAGTAATCTGTAACCAAAGAAATAGCAAGTAGGGGTATAAACATGGTAAAATCCTAACTTATCAACTCCCCCAAACTTAAACCTTTGCTTGTCCTCAAGCAAACAAAATAAAACTCACCCTTTAAAGTGAAATCCAAGTAATTCCAACTACCCTAAAACAACCTCAACAAGCATCAATTAGGACTAACAATTTCCCTCAATACGAATGCATCATTAACACATTTAAACTTTGAAAACTTTGGATCAAGTGTGATAAAAGAGCATAAAGAGTTGACACATTTCATCAAAGAACTTCTCTCAATTACTTTGGTCATTGTGGAACCCAAACTCACACATCCTCAACTCTCCCTAAGCGAACCTCACCTTTTTAGATTATTGACACACAAATACAGGTTGATGGAATTTCACTCATCTCTCTCAAGAAAAAGGTCACAAGTCCGGCTTTGAGTAGCATATGTTTTCCCTTATGTAGGTATCCACTAATGTAGGTTCCCTTCAACTCAAGATCCTATAGGGCTTTTGAGGATTCAAATATGAAGGCTTTTGGGTAAGGGTTGGACATGTTTTTATTCAAGTGGGTTCAATCTTCCCTTAAGCACTTCTTTTGATTCATTTTGGCACACTTTCTTGACTTATTTGAGTATTTCACCTCCTTTCAAGGGGTTATAGGGACACATTGTTTCTCTTTCTTATGCAATTCAAAACATTTATCCTTTTTCTACTTTTACCACCCCTTTTTCACTTTTGTTTTCCTTGAATCCCTTTTTATTCTTGTTCACATTGGACTTCCTTTTTGTCTTTTACTTTTCTTTCTTTTTCATTGCCTTCCTTTTCTTTTTCTTTTGTACCTTTTACCACTTTGTTTCCTTTCTTGTCTCTCCCCCAAAACTTAGACATTTGTCATAACTCAAGGGAAGATTTGGATGCCAAGAGAAGGTATCTTTTAGAATGGGTATAAACTTGTAGCATTGGTTCTTGAAAGAAAAAGGTTCAAGGCTCAAAAGGGTTAACTAGGGATCATTTCATTGGTAGGCCATTGAGTTGGTCAACTTAACATTTGGATTAATAAGAGCCTATAATCACTTCTCAATTCAAATTTCACCTATGATTTTGCCTCAACAAACATTCAGGGCAAGTTCTAGACCATTGGCTTGGGACGTGGACTCACAATTTGATTCGTCACCACACACTCTAGGGGATTGCTAAAGATATCGAGTCAAGGGCCCACAACGACCTTAATTATGATTCAAGCACCCAATGGTTCGAAAAGACCACATGATGATTGTTTGGTCAATGCAAGAGTCTCAAAGCCACAACTTTCACCATCCTAAGCACAACATTATGTCTTTGAACATGGGATCAAAGGCAAATATTCTAGGCCCAAGTGACTCTTTGCTTGAGGTAACCTTAACTACAACTATCAAAAACAAAAGAAAAAATCAAAGAAACAGACTCAAACCCTTAGGAAGGTTGTCACGCCATCTATCATTGGGAAGAGCCACCCGGTTCGCACAATACTCCACCCTTAGAAAGAACCGTGGCATTAAGAAAATCAAATCAAAGTAAATCAAAAACTATCAATGTATATATACAGTCATCCATGGATAATCAAAAAGTAGGGTGCACCCCCACGAATAATAACTGGCATTGTCCCCAATGCCACCTACACAAATATGCACAAAAATCAAGTAAAAGATATGGAACCTCTATAGACCTGATCCGTCTGCATGGGATCATCAGTGGTCCCTTGGTCCTTTGTATGGGCTAGAACCTTAGACTGTTTCCCAGACTCTTCCTGCTCAGCTGCTGGGACTGGGGCCCACTCTAGGTGTGGCATGTGGCAGCCGGAAGAGGCCTCCTGTGGGACTGCCGCGTCAATCACTGCATCAGCTGTACTGGGGAGCTTCCTCTTCTTCCTAGGCTGCTTGGGTGCTTGATCCTGTTGTGGCTTTGCTGCTGGTGCTACTGGATCTGCGGCTAGGTCCCCGAATAACAATTCTAGAGGCATCTGATCTGCCAACAGCTTGTCTATATCTGTCCTGAGCTGCTTCACAGACTCCTTAGAAGACAGTAATCTCTTTATCTTCTTGTTCTCCTTGGCGAGCTCCTTCAGAGCCTTGCTATGTGACTCTACAGCAGTAGTCAAAGTGGCATGTGTCCTTCTTAATACTTTCCTGGTTCTCCAGGAGCTTCTTCAAAGAATCCTTAATGGACTAAGGAATCTGAGCTGGCTGAGGTGCTAGTTGAGTCTGAATAGTGGAGGACAATGTGGACAACTTGGATGTCACAATTGACATCTAGTTGTTCAAGCTAGCCAATGTCTGGCTCAACTGATGGGTAGTGAAAGGATGAGTCCTGGAAGGTGGCACCCCTAGGCCCGCTGAAGTATTAGGACCAGCAGAAGAGGATGGCCCTAGAGGTAAGTCTATAACTGTAGTGGCAGCAGGCTCAGTGGAAGGTACGGTAGAAGGCTCACCAGCAACTAGCTCCTCAAACTGGCCAGTTGGGACATAAGCAGGTGGCTTGTAGTTCTTGGATTTAGGGTTGTTCGAGCCCTGCATGCTATACCAAGAGTAAGGAGCCACAGGCTTGGTCTTGATGTCATAGCTTTTCTTCTCCACCTCCAGATCCCTAAAATACATGGAAAGTGTGTTGGGAAAAGGGTAGTTCCGGTCATGCTCCTGTCCCACAACAGAAATCACCCTGGACATCACATTGCCCGCATTGATAGGGTACCCATCCATAATAGATGCAACAAGGACAACCCGGGTAAGTGGAATAGTATTATCATGGTAGAAGGGTCAAGCCGACTGCACAGAAATGTCAACCACCCTCAAGCCTCAAATTGAAGGTGTTCCGGAATATTTTCTTCCCCACTTGCATCCACTATGGCACAATACCTGGGATAACTAAGAACTGAGCCAACCAAGGATGCACTTCCTCCCCCATCTCTAACTTTTCTAGGTAAAGCGACTCGTCCTCATCTCGGGACCCTAAATAGTCATTCAAGGAGTTGCCGTCAAACAACACTACTTTGTCTTTTACTTTGGTCAACTTAGTATCCTTGACAATGTGAGCCACGTTAGAGTAGAATTCCCTAATCATGTGCTCATTTGCATCTATGAACTTTCCCGAGAAAAACTCCTAGCCTTTTCTAGTTTGGAACTCCCTTTCCACGTTCGGGTTGTGGGGTAAAAGGTCATAGTCAATAAAACTTCTCTTCGGTATCAATTTCCTCCCCAGCCACCACTCCCTAAACTTGTGAAATGCTACTTGACTGACAAATCGATCTTCCCATGCTTCAGGTTTTCTAGTTCTTTCAATATCCTCAATCTGAGGCTCACATCCCTCATCTTTTCCTGCACTCTCCCCAGATAATAAAGCGTAGGGTAGGTAGAGTACTTCCCACTACTGGTTGTGGACTCGTTAGAAGAATCTGAGACTACATTCACTGGTGTTTTGGATGTGGGTGATGGGGGGTATTAATTAGGTGGAGGGGGTCGGTTATATGAGTTGGGATTGAATCCGAGGAGATGCATTTGGAGTCACATACTCACTCCCCGACGAATGAGAAGCAGCCTTATTAGCAGCTTTTATCAATTTCCGATTCTTTTTTATGTTCTCCCGAGCTTAAGGAGTGAGTTTGACTATTCTCTTGCCCTTACCCCCTTCGAGATGAACCACCATTCGCTGCAAAGATAAGCATCTAACATTGTTAATTTAAACTCGTGCAGTGAACCAGGTGAATGAAACAGGTTGAGGACACAAGTGCATAACACAGTGGCAGAACAGGTTGCAGTACATAGCACCGTGGACCACACAAAAAGTGGCCACGGTCCGCACTGGACAAAGGACCTAAAATACACTCTCTGAATCTCCCATCACGAGCCACACAAAATTGGGGCGCAGCTGCAATGGTCCAATGTGGTCCGCACAAAAGTGCAATGCGGCCGAGCTGGGAAAAGGCCCTAAAGCACACTCTCTGAATCTCCCACCACGGGCCGCACAAAAATGGGGACGTGGCTGCGGTGGACCAACGTGGTCTGCGTAAAAGTGCAATGCGACCGCACTAGGAACATTAAAAATGCAACAAAAGAACTCTGCGGTCCGCATAGACATGCAACGGGGACCGCGCTAGGGCATTAAGGACGCAGAAAAGCTACTGCTGTCCGTGCTAAGCTAGGGTTAGGGGACTAAGTTAGGGTGTCATGTTTTCGTTCATTTTTGTTCAAATTTTAACTCCTACTTGTCCCTACTCAGTTACCCAATCCTTAAGCATGTTCAGCACACAAAAACGAGGAAAGAATCTAACCTAAACTAGTTATTCAAAGAAAAATGAGAAGTTACACTACTGCGCAACAAAGAAGATGAAAACTAAGAAATTAATTAATTATGAGTTCATGAGATGTTACCAGATTGATGAAGAATGAGTGCCATTGATCCAATCAAGCAAGAAGAATAGGCTCAAAAAAAGAGAAACGGTAAAATTAGGGTTCTGGGTTTTTAATGTGCCAAAAGGGTAAAATGAGACCTTTGGATTGGGTCCCGTACTCACCTACCAGTGTGGCCGCGCAAAAGTGACCGCGGACCGCGCTGGGTTTGTTCATTGCAGCCTTGCGCTAAGCAGCCCATGCGGACCGCACAAATATGACTGCGGCCGCGTGGAAAACTTCAGAGAGCACCATACTTTTGACTTTCCAGTGTGGACCGTGCAAAAAAGCATCACAGCCGCACTGGAAAACTTCAGACACTAAGCAAACATGCACCGCGACCGCACATGCAAACTTCAGAGACTGGAATTTCTTTCCTTTTGTTTTGCATTGCTTCATCACAATCCGTGCAACATCTCATAAACAATTAGCTCAAAAATCCTAAGCTACAAAGAAAATCAGAGAGAAAGACATGGGTTTCCTCCCAAGAAGCGCATGATTTAACATCGCGGCACGGTGCATGTTACCATCACATCACTATAAATGAATGAGTTCCACAATGGGGCTGTCATCAAACATTCCCAAATAATGCTTGACATGATGCCCATTGACCCAAAAAATTTCACCATTCTTGTTCTTGAGATCAAGAGCACCAAAAGAAGTCACACATACAACTTTGAACTGCCCACTCCACTGTGACTTGAGCTTTCCGGAAATAACCTCAACCGAGAGTTGAAAAGAAGAACCACATAACCAACCTTGAATTCCTTCCCCCAAGCATATTTCTCGTGTAGATACTTCATCTTGTCCTTATAAAAGATGGGCTGGAGTAGGAATGAAATCTAAACTCATCAAGCTCATTAAGTTGCTCAACACGGAGATTTTCCGCAATATCCATTCCAAGTTCAACTTTCTCAAGGCCCACATAGCTTTGTGCTCCAATTCCACTGGTAAGTGACATGCTTTACCAAATACCAACCGGTATCGAGACATACCAATTGGGGTCATGTACACAGTTCGGTAGGCCCATAGAGCATCATCTAACTTTTTGGACCAATCAGTTCGATTTGCATTGACTTTTTGGATAAGATACTCTTTATTTCTTGGTTAGAGACTTACATTTAGCCGCTGGCTTGAGGGTGATAGGGGGTAGTCACTTTGTCATTTACTCCATACTTGGCAAGCAATGAATCAAAAGCCTTGTTGCAAAAGTAGGACCCCTTATCACTAATGATAGCACGAGGAATGCCAACACTTGTGAAGATACTCTTTTTCAAAAATTCCACAACACTTCGGGCTTCATTGTTGGTTGAAGCCATGGCTTCAACCCACTTTGATACATAGTCAACTGCCACGAGGATGTAAGTGTTTCCACAAGAACTCACGAAAGGACCCATGAAATCGATACCCCAAAAATCAAAAATATCCACATCAAGAATCTTATTGAGAGGCATCTCATCACTTTTTGAGATTACACCGGCTCTTTGGCATGAATCATATCTCTTTGCTTAATCACTAGCATCTTTAATAAACTTCAGCAAATAGAAACCGCAACTCAAGACCTTTGAAGCCATCCTCACCCCTCCATGATGGACACCATGGGGAGAGGAGTGATAAGCCTACAAAATGCTCAATTGTTCACCTTCTGAGACACATCTTCTAATCACACCATCCGTGCAAATTTTATATAAGTACGGATCATCCCAATAAAAATCAAAACTGTCCCTCTTGAGTTTCTTCCTTTGGTTGAAAGAGAGCTTACACGGGACAATTCCGGTCACAATGAATTTGGCGATGTCTGCGAACCATGGGATGTCACACATTGACACAGAAAGAAGTTGCTTATCGGGGAATGTATCATTTATTTCAAGGCTGTCGCATGGTCTCCTTTATTTCTCCAACTGAGACAAATGCTCCGCAAATTGATTCTCACTTCTCTTACGGTCCACTATTTCTAAGTCAAATTCTTGGAGAAGTAATATCCATCTCATCAATCTTGCATTGGAATCCTTCTTGGTCATCAAATACCTCTGGGCGGTATGGTCCATGTGCACAATCACCTTGCCCCCCATAAGATGTGGCCTAAATTTTTCCATGGCAAATACAATAGCCAACAATTCCTTCTCCGTCACCGTGTAATTACGTTGAGCTTCATTCATCGTCTTTCCTGCATACTACACGGGATAAAATATTTTGCTAATTCGTTGACCCAACACTGCCCCCACCGCAACGTCAGTTGCATCGTGCATTAGTTCAAAGTGCAAACTCTAATTGGGTGCGGTGATGATATGAGTTGTGGTCAACTTGTGCTTTAAGAGTTCAAAGGCCTCCATGCATTTTTCGTCAAAAACAAACATGGCATCTTTCTCTAGCAACTTGCAAAGTGGATTCACGACCTTCAAGAAATCTTTGATGAATCATCGGTAGAACCTGGCATGCCCAAGAAAACTCCTCACCCCTTTTACGGACGTAGGGGGAGGAAGCCTAGAAATCACCTCAATTTTTGCCTTGTCTACCTCAACCCCAATCTTAGAAATCTTGTGACCCAATATTATCCCTTCTTCCACCATAAAATGGTACTTTTCCCAATTGAGAACAAGATTAGTTTCTTCACATCCGGCCAAGACTCTATCCAAGTTTACCAAGCACTCTCCAAAGGATTCACTAACCACACTAAAGTTTTCCATAAAGACCTCCAATATGTCTTCCACCGTGTCGGTGAAAATGGCCATCATGCAACGTTGGAAGGTCGTCCAAGCATTGCATAGCCCAAATGGCATCCGGGAGAAAGAAAATGTACCATATGGGCATGTGAAAGTGGTATTCTCTTGGTCCTCCAGGGTAATTAGGATTTGATTATAGCCCGAATATCCCATCCAAAAAAAATATAGAAAGCTCTTACCGTAAGGCGATCAAGCATTTGGTCCAGGAATGGTAGTGGGAAATGATCCTTCCGAGTTACCTTGTTGAGTTTCTGGTAGTCCATACAAACTCTCCACCCGATAATGGTTCGAGTGCGAACAAGCTCATTATTGTAATTTGTCACCACCATCATCCCTCCTTTCTTTGGTACACATTGGACCGGAGAGGTCCATGAGCTATCGGAAATTGGATAGACCACACCGGCGTTAAGCCACTTGATAACCTCTTTCATTACCACTTCTTGCATTGATTCACTTAGTCTTCTTTGGTGTTCAAGTGAAGGACTTTCATCCTCCTTCAAGATGATTTTATGCATGCAAAAGGTGGGGCTTATTCCCCGAATATCGGCCAATGTCCACCCAATCGCCTTTTTGCGCTTTTGAAGAACTACCAAAGTGGCGTCAACCTGCATGTTAGTTAAGCAAGACTAAAGAATAACATGTAAAGTGGAATTAGAACCCAAGAATTTATACCTAAGGTGTGGAGGAATGGGCTTCAACTCCAACATCAGTGGCTCCTCAATCGATGGCTTTGTTGGTGGAGTTTTGCGGTTTTCAAGATCCAAAGATAACCTTTTAGGCTCATATGAATATGAACCCATACACTGCAATGCATTTACGCACTCCACTCCACGGGCATCATCATTGACATCCATGTTAAGAAGTATGAAATCAAGAGGATCTTCAACATTTATCATGGAACTTGTGTCATCCACTATCAAAGCTGTGACAGTGTCCACAAATAAACACACCTCCGTGATATTGGGTTGTCTTATTGATTTGCGAACATGGAATACCACCTTCTCATCTCCCATATGGAATGTCAACTCACCGGCTACAACATCAACCAATGCCTTTCTCGTAGCTAGGAAGGGTCTTCCAAGGATAATCGACACTTCAAAGTCCACCTCACAATCCAATATGACAAAGTCAGCCATCAATATGAATTTATCAACACGAACAAGAACATCATCAATTATGACCAAGGATCGCTTCATCGATTGATTCGCCATTTGAAATCTCATAGAGGTTGGCCTAGGTTTCCCGATTCCCAAAGTCTTAAAAATCGAATAAGGCATCAAATTAATACTAGCCCCCAAGTCAGAAAGGGCTTTGTCAAACTCCGGACTACCGATAGTGGAAGGGATAGTAAAAGCTCCGGGTTCTTCAAGTTTCGGGGCCATAGAATGCACTATATAACTCACTTGATGCGTCATTTTAATCGTCTCACACTCCACTGACCTCTTCTTTGTTACCAAGTCCTTCATGAACTTTGCATACCCCGGCATTTGTTCAAGTGCCTCCACCAACGGCACATTGATAGTAAGACTCTTCATCATCTTGATGAACTTTTTGAATTGATTATCACCTTTTTGCTTTGCTAACGGTTGAGGGTAAGGTGGAGGTGGCCTAGGCAATGTTACCTTGGCCTTGGGCACCACCGGCTCAGGCATATCAATAATATGTTCTCTAGACGGGTTCACGGTATCTTGAGTCTCTACTCCGGCCTCATCATTAATATCAATCCGCACATCATTGGTCACATTTGGTTCAACTACATCATCAACATTCAATGGCACATTATCATCATGCAACTCGACTTTATCATTCACAACTTGATTTTTATTCGAGGCATGCACATCACTGCCTCTCTCACTTCTTGTTGTAACTGCCATCACATGATTGTTACCTCCTTGTTGTTTGTTGTTACTATTCCAATTTCCGCTGCCTTGTTAATTGCCCCAATTTCCTTGGGGACGCCATTGTTGATTCCCTTGATTTCCTCTATTTCCTAGGTAGTTATTGACATATTGACATTCCTCGCTTTAATCATCATAACCTTCAGTCGAATAACCACAACCATCATTGTTGTTGTCCAATTGCTCACAATTTCCTTGAGGTTGTTGTTGCCCTCTTTGCCTCCTTTTCAACATAGAAACGCCTTCAATTGCATTGACTTGGCGTGGGTTGTAGACTTATTGCAATTGCGCCTTCACCAATTGATTCATAGTTGTTGTAAGTTCGGCAATAGCTTGGCCATGATCATGCAATTACTTGTGCAAATGGATGACTGTGGGGTCACCTTGGGGCACATTTGCTCGACTGTGCCATGCCGAAGAGATTTCGGCCATTTCATCAAGTACACCACATGCCTCTTGGTAAGAAAGTTTCATGAAATTCCCTCCAGCTAATTGGTTCACAATTCATTGATTCGTAGTGTTGATGCCCCGATAAAAGGTTTGTTGCATAATTGCCTCAGCCATGTCATTATTAGGGCACTCCTTCACCATTGTTCTATATCTCTCCCAGATTTCATGCAAAGGTCTGTTGGCTCTTGCTTGAAGGCTAAAATTTCATGCCGAAGTGCTACCATGTAACTTGGTGAGAAAAAATTGCCAATGAATTTATCCGCCAACTCATCCCAAGTTGTGATAGAATGATTGGGGAGCCTTTCTAACCAATACCCCGAAGAGAGAACGGGAAAATCCTAAATCTCAAAGCATCCTTGAATACGTTTGTTTACTTGCTAGCCCAACATGTATCAAAGAACCCCTTCAAGTGCTTGTATGCATTTCGATAGGAGACGCCCGTAAAGTACCCTCTTTGCTCAAGTAAGGTCAACATGACATTTGTGATTTGAACATTCCCCGCTAAAATTCAGGTAGGAACGATGGCACTCGCATATCCTTGATTCGGGAGGACTCTTGGAGCCACTCTTGAGTTTGGAATATTCTCATTTGGATTAGAATTTGCATTGGCATTTCTATCTCTATGTGGAGCTTGACGTATTGGCAGCTCCTCTTGATCAATATCTTCAAACTCTTCCCCGGCCATTTCATTGCCAAGAGGGTCATTTGCATTGAGAGTCATTTGTACATGATTGATCGACACAAACAAAATTAGTAAACAAGAAGGAAAGAGAAGCTAAACACAAAACTAGCCAAACATATAGTCAACACTGTAAGCTCCTCGGCAACGGTGCCAAAAAGTGATAGATGCCGACTCAATGCTACACCAAGGTAGGAAGCGGGTCACAACAGCGTTTACCCGAATAATGGTTCGGAATTGAAGTTCCACAGGGAACTAGTAGTGGAGTTGTATTGTCTGTTTAGTCTAGAGATGCAGTTGTGCTTCTAATGTCACTTCAAACAATTTTGGTTTTTTTTGTTTTTATAACTACTATTATGGAACTAATGATTAAAACTAAATTATGCTATGAAAATATTGTTAAGTTGTATTTAATATAGAGGAAGGCACTAGGGTCGTGATACTACCTAGGTGGCTAATCGATGGGTAGAAGTTACTAAGGGTAGATTGATATATTTGGGGCTTATGCTATAACCGTTGCACAATTGTACCCATTCTCACACCTCTCGGTAGAGAAAATGATTTTGCCTAATTGGTTCTCTCGAGACCAATTGGGTAGGCCAATTAGACCAAGAAACTAGGGTTCAAGTAGGGTAATTACTCTATCGAGGTTTAACCCGTTAATTGGGACTACCATTTCTTATGGGTTCATCCCAATTCCTTGTTGGGTCAATTTTGGGGTCATGGACTCTCTTTCTCAAGAAGACTTGAACCCACTTATCTTGAATCTATGTTTGCAACAACAAATTCGAAATTGAAACACAAAATCAACCTAAATAATAAACACCCAATATCAATCTAACCCTAGATGTCAACCACCATCAATTACTCACACTAAGGTTGAGCCACAACCCTAGCTAAAGGGTTTAGCTACACATAATTAAAGAAGAAATAGAAGAAATAGATGAGGAACTAAAAATATTAATTAATTACTAAATAGAATTTACAATAATAGAGAGCAAAAGTGCCAAAAATGGTTACAATCTCGTTCCCAGGTGCACAACTCCGTGCAAAAAATCTAGAACTACCCATAAAAATGGTAAAATGTCCTATTTATACTAGGCTGGAAAAACCAGAAAAAAAATACCCCTGTGGGGTCAGCACGGACCGTGCTAAAAGGACCGCGTCCGCATTGGCTCTTGGACTGATAATTTCAGCTTCTCTAAAGTTGAGGACCATGGTCCGCGTAAAAGGGCAGCGCGGTCACAGAGGGATCTGGCGCGGGCCGTGTAAAACAAACCGCGGGCCGCATGACTTTGATTTGTCGCTATGGCAGCTCTCTGAATCTCATTTGCATGGACTGCACAAATAAGCAATGCAGCCGCGAAGGCTTAACGCGGGCAGCGAGAATTTGACAGCCGTTGCGCAGCTTAAGTCTTGTATATACCATCTCTCTGAACTTCCTAGTGCGGCAACGGTTACTGTTGCGCGGTCCGCACTAGGCTCTATTGCCCTCAATTTTCTTGGTCTTTCATGCTTGAGCAGGTTTTACTCTGTTTTGAGCTGATCTTTCACATTTGTCACTTTGTCGCTCAAACCTGCAATCAAGCACAACTTGTATGCATTTTGGGTCTATTTTGTAGCAATTTGTAACCAAAGCAAATGTATAAACATGGTAAAATCCTAACTTATCAATACCGACGTTTTGACTTTTCCTCATTTCGATGCTTTTATCATTACTTTACATATTTCGAAGACAAATATAAAAATAATAATGGCAGACGACGGAAGTGATGCATGTATTATCCACCCTCAGTCCTTACACAATTGAGATTCGAGGACAAGATAGTACCGTGTTGTATAACACTAAGAGGTTGTAACAATGTAGTTGAGCGAACCTCAAGGAAAATAACGCTACCCAATTCAGGCCGAGGGAGTCACCCTATTTTCATGTCATGAACTAGGACACAACTTACAACGCCATCATAGGGCAACCATGGATACACGCCTTGAGGGCCATCCCGTCCATCATGTATCAAGAAATCAAGTTCCCTACTCCATGGGGGGATATTTAGCATCCGAGGCGTACAACACATAGCCCAAGAATACTATCATATCGCTTAGGATTGTACATATACTCAAACATTAAAGGGAACAGACTCAGAAGCGTAGCTATTATGAAAGTTGGGGGCAAAACGCGATGCACCAAAAGATGTCATCAGGGACCTCAATATCGTGGAAGCTATAGGGTCAACAGTAGAAGACGTCGATCCCATCCAACTAGATAACAACGACAACAACAAGAAGGCTTACATAAGTCATAAACTCTCAGAGCAAGGTAAATTTCATAAATTTTTAATTGACAACATCGGTTTTTTCGCTTTCTTCCATGCAGATATGCTAGGTATCCCAAAAGACATTTCCATACACAAGTTGAACATCGATTCACTCTCCCCCCACTACGACAAGTAAGAAGAAAATTTAATGTTGAAATCAACGAGGACGTTGGTGACGAGGTTGACAAGCTACTCGCTAACGGTTCCATCCAAGAATCAAAATACCCCCAATGGGTTGCTCATCGATGCAACAACAGGACACAAGTTGTTGAGCTGCTTGGATGCCTACTCAGGTTACAACCAAATCCTTATGGAGGAGGTGGACCAGGAAAAGACCACTTTCATCACCTATTAGGGAACGTACTGTTATAGAGTCATGCCATTTGGGTTAAAGAATGCAGTGGATACTTATCAAAGTTTGGTCACCAAGATGTTCAAGGATCAACTTAGAATAATAATGGAAGTTTACATCGACGACATGCTGGTCAAATCAAAAAAGAAGGAAGATCACATCGACCATATGAAAGAGGCATTCAGTATAGTAAGGTAGTATGATATGAAACTGAACCCCAAAAAATGCGCCTTCGACATAACTTCGGGCAAATTCTCGGCTTTTTGGTATCGCTAAGAGGCATCGAGGTCAATCCTGGCCAAATTAAAGCCATTGCCGGAATAAATGAAGTATTAACCAGCATGAAATAGGTATAAAAGCTGACGAGTTGTATTCCGTGTCGAGGTTCATCTCACGATCCTCTGACACTGTGTCACAGATTCTTTAACGTGCTCAAAAAGGACAACGGGATCCAATAGAACATAGAATGCATCGTGTCCTTAAGAGAACTAATGTCATGCTTGTACTCTCCCCCGCTACTCGATAAAGCAAAACCTGGCGAGCGCCTCCTGATATACTTGGCCGTATAAGAGGTCGCGGTAAGCGCGGTGTTGGTATGTGAAAATAAAGGACGCAATCTCCAATCTATTACATAGAGAAACCCGAGTCGATGTCGAAACGAGGTACCCTCACCTCGAGAAATAGCCTTAGCATTAGTTATAGCTTCACGAAAGCTTAGACCCTACTTTCAATGCCACCCCATATCGGTGTTACCGACCTTCCCCCTAAGAAGCATCCTACATAAACCTGAGCTGTCGGGGAGATTGGCCAAGTGGGCCATAGAATTGAGCGAGCATGATAAAGAACGATAAAATTTGCTAACTTCATCGTTGATTTCAGTGCTAAAATAATGTCCGAGGTCGAGCAGGAACTTCTTGAACCTCCCCCGCCCTACTTGTCCTGGATTCGGACTCGTACTCGAGGTCTTTACAGGAAAAGTTATCTGACAATCCATATTGTGACTCGATTTGACTAACAGTGAGGCCGTGTATGAGGTCCTAATTTTAGAACTTAAGCTAGCTCTCAAATACGGAGCTCGATGAGTCGTCCTTAGATGCGACTCATAACTCGTTATCAACCAAGTCATGTAGGCTTACCAAATCAAAGAGCAGAGGCTACAAAAGTACCAGGCAGAGATTCATAAACTGCTGTCTGAATTCGATTAATGTCGACTCGACCAAATACCCCGAGCACAAATATCGAATCAGATGGCCTCGCCAAATTATCAGCGGCCACCAAAAGCATTACAAAAGAAAATGTGGTCACCCTACTTCACTCGTCAATAAACCAACTTGAGGTACACTCTGTAATTTTGACTCGGGACTGGTGCAACCGTAATATTACATATTTGCAGGAGGGAACACTCCCATTGGACACAAGGAAGCCAAAAAGCTTCAAATGCAGACGGCCAGGTATAACATCATAAACCACGACCTATACAAAAGAACATTTGGAGGCCCATTGACAAAGTGCATAGGGTCGAACAAAACAAGACGGGTCTTTGAGAAGGTACACGAAGGCCACTGTGGCGCCATACCGGCAAGGCTCTCATCAGGTTCTTCATTCGAGCAGGGTATTATTGGCCCATAATGAAGAAGGAAGTTGCTGACTACGTCAAAAAGTGCGAGCAGTGCAAGAATACGATCCTATGATACATCAAGCATGCGAGCACCTACACTCGGTTACATCGCCATGGACGTTTATCAAAAGGGGAATGGACATTGTCGGACCCCTTCCAGCAGGGAGAGATAATTCATAATTTCTTTTAGTTTTAACTGAATATTTCTCCAAGTGGGTAGCAACATGTGCGTTCACCCAAATTCGCAAACATGAAGTTATCACACTCATATGGAGAAACATCATATGCAGCTTTGGTATTCCCAAAGAAATCAGCAGTGACAACGAACCCCAATTCACTAGAAAAAAGGCTGCCGAATTTTTCAAAAAATAGCACATTAAGCGAACACTCTCCACTCTATATCACCCCGTTGGAAATGGCCAGACCGAATCCTCCAACAAAATAATACTTAATATCTTGAAGAAAAATCTTGAGGATGCCAATGGACTATGGCCGGAACTACTACCAGAAGTACTATAGGCATACCACACACGGCAAAAAAAAGCACCAGAGAAATGCCATATTCATTAGTCTACAAGACTGACGCCATGATACCGTTCGAGGTCGGGGAACCCAATGTGAGATACTCCAATGAAAATGGACTAAGCAATGACAAGAATAGGAAATAAGACCTCGACGAAGTAGAGGACAAAAGAAACATGGCTTACATAAGAATAGTAACCCAACAATAACAAGCTGAACGGTAGTACAACAAAATAATCCAAAGTACTGAAGGCCAAAACAAAGGAAAGCAAAGATTCAAGAGAAGGCAAACTAGGAACCAATTGGGACGGGCCATACAAAATCACGACAATAGAAGACAAAGAATCATTCTAAGTAGAAACAATAGAGGGAAAGCTACTACAAAATAATTGGAACATCACCCACTTCAAATACTTCAGCTTCTGAAAACAGACGCCCCCCCAAGTCGTACTATTTTTACCTCACTGGGGGTTTGTCCCAATTGGGTTCTCGGAGAGGTTTTTAATAAGGCGACGAAGGGGACGTCTCGAAGTTCAAGTATAGTTCATCGTCCTACCTAACGACTACTTTCCAGGCTGAACAATGAAAGGACTAGGTATACAGTAACTTCTCTATTATATGTATAAAACAAAAAGAAACATGTAATATTCTCCAATGAATGAAATAAAGCAGCATCTTAACTCTCTACCAAGTCTTTTTACACCTTACATTTGACATCTCTCGAATTTTTAGACATTCGACTTGCTTGAATTATTTTACATTTGACTTGCTCGAATTATTTACATTCGACCTCGCTTGAATTACCTTACATTTGACTTCACCCGAATTTTTGATATTCGACTTGCTCGAATTACCTTACATTTGACCTCACTTGAGTTCTTTGACATTCAACCTCTTTTTCGACATTCGACCTCATTCGAATTTTTTGACACTCGACTTGCTCAAATTATTTTACATTTGACCTCGCTCAAATTTTTCGACATTCGACCTCCCTCGAATTTTTTTACATTCGACCTCGCTCAAATTTTTTGACTTTGCTTGAATTACTTCATATTCGACCTCGTTTGAAATACCTTACATTCGAATCTGCTCGAACACTACATTCAAACAGCTAGAAAAGTCGGGGACTTCACCATATAGAAAACAAAAAGAGAGAGAGAGAAGGAGAATTCAAAAACACATAGCAAAAGGCAATCATTCCATTTCAATTGTCAAATTACAAATTTTTACAGAGAAGATCGAGAACGCCCTCACAAAAATAGCAAAACAAAATAAAAACTAAGTACAAACAACTTCGCGCCGCATCATCCCTCGGCGTACTCATCATCATGCCAAGGATCAGAAGCGATCTTATCTGCATCATCATCATCTTCATCCCCACCAGGCATTCCAGAAGCACAGCCATAAGCTTCACGGGCCGCACACGCCTTTGCATGGACCTTCTCAAGTTATGCTTTGAAAACTTTCCTAACAGACTTCAAGATTTATACATGTCAAGTTGAGCCTCGACGTGAACTCACATCTCGTATAACTCCCACGGCACACCGGGATTAACAAAAGTATGAGAAGTAGATATTTTTGACTTCCATCCTACCTCTTTGGCCTTCAAGACAACGACCTACTCGCTCAACCTAGATAACTCCACCTCCAAACCCTGGATCTGTTCCTCTAACCTCGCTATCTTATGAACTGATGTCTCCACCTCATTATCCCGCCCAGAACTACAAACATGGAGGGCATCTTTTAAGGCTGTTTCTTCAGCCATAATGGCCATTTTGCCTTTCTCAGCGCGACTCAGTTTGTCGACCTCGACAGTCAGCTCACACCTTAGATCGACAACCGTCACCTCCTTTTGCTAAAGTTTGATTATTAAGGATTCCACCTGCACTTGAAGGTCAGGATTCTCATCCATCACCCCCTTGCTTACCTTGAACTCATCCTCCTTGGCCTTTTGAGTTGCGTCAAGCTCAGGGCACCTACCGATGACTCTTATTAGCTCACCATCACTCTCCTTAGCTCCTTATCTTTCTTCGTCAACTCATTATCTGTCAATTTAAGCTTGTCACGAAGCGATTGAAAATTTCCACCCTGGGTAAAGATATTGGCCAATGTTCGATGCTTAGTATGGTACTCCTTGTACTTGGAGGTCACCTTCTTACAGATGGTCATTCTCCGCTCCTCCTGCCAGTCATGCTCGATCCCCATGATAAAAGTCTGACATGAAAAAGAGAGGAGTCAGTATGAGCAAGATACACTTGCAAAACAAATCCTAACAATAAAAAGCAATTACTCATAGAGACATGGTAGATATACCCAATAACAACTCTGCATCGCTCGTCGCCTATAGTGCCATGTTTAATAAAGCCGCACATAGAGGAGCAAAGAATGAAACTACCCGCTCTGAGTTGGCTAAAATCTCATAATTAATGGGAATGATTACATGCCAGTTAGCACTCTCCGTCCTTATATCCACACGATTATTCTTATACAGGAAGGTCTGTACCTCCTCGGGGTCGACATCAAAACTAGAACTGTCATCTCCCAAAGGGACCGCTCTATTGTCTCTAGATGTCGATGATTTGCCACCTTCTACGGCCCATATAGGCTCTTCGCCATCATGAAACCCCTCAACGCCAGAGGACCTCCTCTCCATATCGGTACCTACCGTAAAAACAATCTTTATATCTTTTGCAAGCGCAGACACAGCTTCCAAAGCAATGACTTTCTCCGGTCCGACATCAGCTGCAACGACCTTTCCGGCTTCCACCCTTCGCCTTTTTCTCGACGGTGCCTCCTCACCATCAGATGGCTCGTCCACAAGGTGATAGATGGGCTGGGAAGATATCTTGTCTATCACGCCCCCTTTTTCCTCTCAAAGTCTGGGTTTCGACATTCATATGAGAACAACCGTTTCCTTTTGAGAATTAAGTATTCGAAGAGTCGCCACCTAACAAATAATGATGTGTTAGGGCACTTAGAGTAATTAAGTCGTGTAACTAGTTATGCATTACTAGAGATTAGGGTAAGGGCTCTAAATGACCTTGAAGGGAAGGTGTTAGACACCCCTCACGATCCAAAACGATGGGTCTTGGCAAAACATGAACTATGTGAATCAGTCAATTAACAAGTAAGCATGTATTTGCTAATAAAGGTAGTTTTCATAGTTTAAACACATATATGATCAAGGAAATTTTGAAGGTAAATGAGGTTTGGACAGCTTAAACACACATATATGCAAAGAAAAATGAAGTTTAGATAATTTAAACACATATAGGAATTGGAAAGGGAAGTCTAAGTTGATTAGCCTACAAGATCAATATGTGTGATGCTTGATAATCCTCCTCATCTAGAGGGGCTACACGTGACATTAGCGCGTAGGTTATCATATCCTTTTACTACTCATTTACCCCACATTTAATGGTTATATAAGCGAGTTTGATTAACGACCCCTAAGCGTGTTGTTACCTGTCCCTTCCTCATAGTCCTGGAGGAATTTAGGACCTCTAAATCTAGGCAGTTCTAGACCAACCTAAAGTATTTAAAAGGTAAAAATCTAGGCGACAAATGAATAACTGTATGACGAGAAAATAGGGAAAAATAGTTAAAAGGCTCATATTTACCTCAGCATGCATATAGGAAAATAACAACACGTCTAAACGCAGATTCATATAATTTCTAGAATAAGAATCCTAGGACAGGACCTTTAGGTGAATCATTAATACATAGATCTCGCAACGAGATTTCAAAAAACTTAATGGAAGGGTCCAAATTAGTTTCCCTGCTGATCTTAAACCTCTAAGACTTAAGCCGTTCATACACAATTAAAATGCAACTTCCACTTTATATATAAGGACATTAATCACCTTAGGCTTGCCTAGGCATGGGGACTATGCGTAATCATAATTATAGGAACTGTTTGAATAGTTGAGATTGTACCTATGAGCATGTTGATCTAGGCTATACAGGTTATAACAGGTGTTTTATTTATATTTTTGAGACATGATGCCTATGTTTGAGGCTATTTAAGCCTTTTCATAGCCAGTTATTTATTTAGTTGAAATGCAAATAGAGTTCCTAAAGACATGGTATCTAATGCATACAAGAACGCTAGCTTTATTAAGACATGATTATTAGCCTAGTAACATGATCTCTAAGTGACAATACTTGTGCACAATTAAAGCATGGAATAGTGATACGTAGTATACTGAAGTAATAAACATGAAGGTCCTAAAATCAGGTTATCTAATGCACAAAATTATCATGGTTTAAATGCAAATGAACACGTTGTCCTAGAACATGGATTCTAATACAGATTTTCAGAACATAAAGACTAGCATGTTTTCTACCCAGTTTTACCTACAGTACCATACAACTACACTCCCTTTTCACTAGTCACCCCGACATTAATTTACATTTATTTTTTACAGACCAATAATTGAATAAATTACATAAATAAAATATAAATTAAGCTATAGGGAGCCTAAAGTAGGCCCAAAGCAAATCCTGGTGTACCAGGCCTTCAGCAGTCTCAAATGCCCAAGATTTTATTGCCACATTTGTGTCCAGGTGTATCAAAGTTTCCTAAGGACCTTAAGGATCCCGGGCAGTGCTCACACCCATACTTTTCTCAAACAAAGACTAATTATGTGTAGTGTGGAAAAGCCAGCCCTGATATTCCAGAGTTCAAAGAGATCTCAAGGGATCTCTAAGCAGTATACATACTAGAGGGGCAAGACTTAATAACCTAAGAGTAAGTGAGAGTGCTTGACATAGTTTGAAAATGTTTGGTAAATAGTATAGAGAGGACTCTTAGAGGTGAAAGGATTTTCTGAAAACCAATGCTAGTTTGGTGGTAAAACAGCTCGAGAAAAGTATAAAAATACTTTGAAATCAAAACAAAAATCACAGAACAACCAGATTCAGAAACACTTGGGCAAACAGATTCCACACAATGAGAGAAGAGTTGGGGATACGCAGAATACACCTTAACATATAGTGGAGCACATAAGCAAAACAGACGCATAGAATTCTCAAGAATTTGTAGAATTAATAAGTTAGTTAGAAAAATGACAGTAGAGATTTGTTGAGAACACATAGAACTTGTACATGAACAAACACACAACAAGAGTAGCCTTGCGAGACTAGATGACTTAGCATGATCTCATTAGTAAAGCATAGTAGGCAAAGACTTAAATGAACAGACTAGGAAAGCACCAAACAAGCACTCATAGCTTAGAAATGATAATCACATATAGAACAAAATAGGGTGAGGCATGTTAGATAAAGTAGTAGACAGGCAAGTATAGTTGAGATATGCTAATCACATATTGAACAAGACAATGTTGGGAATGCTAAGCAAGACAATACACAAGAACAAGAATGGAACTCATGACTGATGAAATGAGGCAGTAATGAAACACATAGGGTTTAGATTTCAAAAATTAATCAGGGGAATACCATCCATGAAGAAGAATACATAATGTAGAGCAAAGATTGTGCAATGGTTAGCCCTGGCTGTTAGCTAGGTCAATGAATATCACAAGTAACAAAGAAGAACAAAGAAAGAGATTTTAGAGTGTAAGTGTAATGGTAAACTAATGTCCGTGTTCCAGAAGTGAAAATAGAGGAGAGTATATATAGTAGTTAAGAGCAAAAAGACTAAGGTAAAGGAAACAAATCATTCAACAATTAAGGAAGGCACATAATCAATTACACACAAATTAAAGTAGTTTTTCCTTAATTAAGGGTAATTACCCAACGGTAAAAGGAAGAATACCTTTAAGGAAAGAAAAGTCAAGTGAGAAATTAGGGGTAATAGACAGAAGTTCAATTAAGAAAATACTTAGTAAAGAATCAATAAGTATTACAGCTAATCACATAAGGTAAGAAAAGTAATTAATGTCTTAAATAAGGTGAACAATCAAGAATTAGTACATAAATCTGGCAGAGTGAATCAGTAAATCAGAAATTCAAAATAGTACAAATAAAAGGGGGAAAGAATATAAGTTTCCACAAATAGACAAACAAGCTAAAATACAATTTCCTAAATACAATAAATAAGCCAAGAAGTCGAACTAGAAACCCTAATAGAGATGAACCAGGGTATATAAGTCAAAAATAATGAATCTGACTAAGGTAAGCAGGTGAATCAAACACAGAACGAAACATTGCACAAGTAACACAAAGAACTCAAAATCGAAGAAACATATAGGAAAATTAGGGCTTTAGCATAAAGATTAGGGTCCAACCAATTTTAGCAGAAATCAAACAATAATACTTAAGAACAGACTATTAACATTCGAAAATCAGAAAAACTTTGAGAAGACGAGTTTCAGTAAACCCTAGTTTTAGGAAAGATGGAAAATCACTTGAAAAACCAGAAAACTTTTAAGAAAGCATGTGAAGTACGTTCAATCAGTCTTATACCTATTCAGATTCAACAGTCAATCCAAATGGCCTAAAATACGCGAGAAAACCCAAAGGCATAAGCTGACTAACGCCGGTCCCTTAAGGACCTTAGGGATGGCGGTACCAACATAAGAGAGGCCATTAGAGGCATGGGGGTGGTGAGAAACCACCATTACCAATAGTAGATGAGTGACGCCCAGGGTGAATTAGGGTTAGAGTTGGAGAGCACTCGAGAGACTAGGGAAAGAAAGGGCGGCGGAAATGAGAGATAATAAAAGGTTTTAAGGGGTCGTTTTGTTTAATTATGGCAGGGGAGTCCTGGATCATTAATCAAAAGGATCAACGACCATGATAGGCCAAAGGGTTTGGGTCGGGTGGATACATATTGGGTCTAAGGGTTTTGGGCTGATTTTTCATTTAATATTAAGGGGGGGTTTTGGCTCGTATAAAAAGGGTTAACATTGTAATATAAGAGGCTATTTGTTAAATACCCCAAACAATTGATTGAAAATAATTTGTAAAATAATTATTATTTATAAAAAATAAATTTCATGCATAGAAATATTTTAAAATAAATATTTAGTATTTAAAAATAGAAATGACTAATTTCTAGTAAGATAATATAAAAATGTATGCATGGGCTATAATTGTAAAGTTATTGCAATTATATCTAAAAGGTGAAAATTTGGCTGTTTTTGAAATAATTTAGACTCAATAGTACCGTAATAGTAATATTAAATAAAGACATGTTCCAAAATCATTTGTGATGCAATTTTACAATTATTTATATGAAGAAAATATTGAAATAATTTAATTTATGGATGTCAAAATTATGGAAAAATACCCATTGATGCTAATGCATAGTTTAAAAGAATATATATGTATTTCAAAAAATATTATGGGAAAAATTAGGTATCAACATTATCCCGAACAACAACAGTTTGAGGGGCGGAATCCCTCATCAGCAGAACCTGGGTCCGACTCCCTCGAGTGAACTCAGTCAAGGCAAATTGCATCACAACCGACATGATAGCTTGACGGAATACGAGCACCAAAGCCTTCTTTTTGGAAACTCGCCTACCAAACACCAAAGGGAGGTTATGTCAAAAGATATAAGTAAATAACACTAAACTGAAGTAGAAATGACACTTACTCGATGAGATTTTGGGTCCAAAACGTTTGTGGAAGGACACCCAATCACGAATTCCCACGGTGTGGGGTAACACAGGAGCCACCAAATATTTAATATCAAAGACGGGAGAAGGTGCACGCCTCTCAAATGAAAAAAAGACGTCGCGAGTGAGCCAAAGTGAAAGAATGAAAGAAAATAATGGACGTAATATAGGATACTTACGATTATAGTTCCATTGCTCGGAAAATGCAGTCGGGTTTGCCAATAGGCACTCGGTTTGATGAAGAAGTACTTATGCCAAAACAGCCTATTCGTCTTATCATCCATCCCGACCACCATTCCTCTGGTCCCACAATGTCGCAAATGTATCAGAGTGACTCTAAAAAGGTTAGGAAAAAATTGATGCAGCAGGTGGCGAAGGTTGACCTCACAGCCCGCCAACTCTGCATACTTCGCCAGCATCGGGAAAACCTTATACAGATAAGGGGAGAGTTGCACCGGGAAGACATTATAAAATTGGAAAAACTCCTCCGCCAGCAGGAGAAGAGGAAGAGAATAGCCAATTAAGAAAGGATAGACATAGAAGGCACAATATCCCGGTCAATGAACCTCTTCGATGTCGCTTCCAGCTGGAACAATTTTGACATGAGAGGGGATGCTATATTTAGATCGGAGGTTGGCTCTTTTGAGCACGAGCAAGAGCGGGTTCCTTTGGGAAATCCTTTCTAACCAAAGGAATCTTGGGAACTATCTCTTCTGCGTTAGGGAAGATTTATTCCTCTTCAGCCATGAACTCCTCACCGCCACGAGGAAGGGCCACCGATAATAGAGTGGCATCGGAAACCTCGTCATGAATATGAGGGGAGTTGGACATATTCCCCTAGAAAAATATTTGCAATAAGATTTGAAGAAGATACTGACTGGGTAAGAAGTCAGGAATTAAAATGGAGGAAGCTGCGAGGAATTGAAATTCTGAGATCGAAGAAGAAGATCAAAGGGGAGCAATAAACTTGTGAAATGATAAATGGTGAATTTTTTCAAAAATGAAGCCCCCTCTATCTATTTATAGGGCTGGTTGGAACCATAATTGTCACGCCCCAGAATTCCTACCACTGGGAGTCGTGATGGAGCCTATTAATCAAAGCTAGGAAAGCCAATGCTTAGATACTTACTTCACTAACACATTGCTTCTCTTTTAACAATAGAAGTCAATAACATGAAAATAGCGGAACATTGAATAATTAAGCGGAAGATAACAATATTTTTTTATATCTGAACATGATTTCCAATACAACGATTTGAAATTTGACTGTCCAGAACTGGTGTCATAGTTTCACAAACGGTCTAAGAATATTACACATAAAGATCTGAAAGAAATAAACTCAACATTGTCTCCAGAAATACATGAAAGAAACAGGAATGTAGACGAAAGGAGACACCAGAGCCTGCAAATGCCTACAGGGCTACATCAGGTCGCCTAATAAATTAGATCCAGCAATCTCACTGCGGTCCAAATTCTACAACACTGGGGTCTATACAAAAGAGTGCAGAGTGAAGTATCAGCACAACCGACCTCATGTGCTGATAAGTGCCTAGCCTAACCCCGGCGAAGTAGTGATGAGGCTAGACCGACTACCACATAAACTTGTGCAGTAATATATATATATATATATATATATATATATATATATCTATATATATATATATATATATATATATATATATACAACGGGAAAATAACAAAATAACCATTTTAAATGGGAAGGAACATGCTTCGGGGATAACAGATAATACAGAAATTCAAGACAATAATAAGGAACATCAATAAAGTATCTCCAACGCATATAAGGAAAATAAAAGCAGACTTCAGTGTCTGTACACATCTCGTTGCAGGCGTGCAACATGATCCCATTTCTCAATGTTTTCATGGAAGGCATACCACCCGATCCCATTTCATTATATCAACAGTTCTTCCAAAAGAAATTTACTCTAGTAATGCAACAATTAATATGAATTCATAAGACAAAAAGTACACAATAATTATGATTCACTAAGGAAAACAAATAATGACAAGTAGCAATTAATTATGGGCGTTAAGGATCAATTAGGAAATTTAATATTTAATGTGTCGAATGTCAAGTAGCAATTAAGTCACATAATCATGTAGCAATTATGGCATAAATTCAAGACATGACACTGCACAAGGCTACCTTGACTCATGATAACAAGTAAAACAATAAACGGAGATGTCAACACAAAGAATCGCGGTCATAGTGGAATAAGACAATTAAATGCACTTGAACTGATAATAATAAGAAATCATAACAAATGCAATTGGTGCACGACATCACCTTTCGCGCCTTTACTCTGATCCTCGCCAAATAATGATATATTAAAATGTGCATGGTATCACCCTTCGTGCTTTTACTCTCTTCCTCATATATAATTAATAGAATCGGCATGGAATGGTACATCATGCAGCACGAAATCACCCTTCATGCTTTACTCTCTTTCCTCACATATAATCAATAGAATTGGCATAGAATGATACATCATAAGGCACGACATAACCCTTCGTGCATTACTCTCTTTCCTTACAATAATCAAACAAGGCACGTCATCACCCTTCGTGCTTTACACTCTTTCCTTACAATAAACAAACAATGTAGGGCATCACCCTTCGTGATTAACACTCTTCCTCACCCAATCAACAATCACAAATAAGGGCAAGGGAGTAATAAAACAATAATGGAAATTCCGGCAAGGGAACACAAACAAACAATTAAAACCCGGCAAGGATACAACATCAATAATCTCAACGTCCCGGCAAGGGAAAATATTCAATAATCAACAATGTCCCGGCTAGGGAATAGATCAATAACTCTTTCTCTTTCATCTCATAGTTCATATTATCACTCGAGCCAATGCTCCAAATATTTACTTATCTCATATACCTTCACAATTTGTATTTCAACTCGAGCCAATGCTCTACAAAGTTTAAAGATCACAGTTCCTTTCACATACTCTTTACAACATATAAAATTCATCAATTAAGCATGGAAGGTATAACAAAATCCAAACTATTCGAAAAATAAGGACTTACAGTCATGCTAGACACCAATGTGTAGATACTCGTCACCATGCCTATACATCATACGCGACAATTAGCAAGTAGTAAATAAGACTCAACTCATATTCCCTTAAGCTAAGATTAGACCAAACAATTACCTTGATGCTTTGAACTCAACTCAAGTCTCAACTATAGCTTTACCCCGTGACTCCACCTCCAATCCGCTCGAATCTAGTCAAAAGTCACTTAATTACTTTAATAAACACTAAATGAATCAATTTGAATGCGCAAAAATGAATTTCCCAAGGTTTTACCCAAAAAGTCCAAAAATTCTCCCAGGCCCATGTGGTCAAAACCCGAGGTTCGAACCAAAACCAGGTTACACATTCCCCCACGAATTCATATTTATAGAAAAACCTAAGTTCTACCCAAAATTCCCAATTTCACCCATGGAAATCCTTGATTTTAAGTTGAAAACACGTTAAATGATGTTAATGATTGAAAGAATTGAGTAAAAATCGACTTACAATTGTTTTGGAATGAAACTTGCTCTTGAAAAATCACCTAAGGGGTTTGTGTGTTGAAAGAATGGTGAAAAATGTCTTAAAATCGTCTAAGTATGAAAAATGCAGGTTGCAGATGTGGGAAATATGAAATGGGGTTCGCAATTGTGAACCTCGACCAATTATGGAAATTGCGAACTTTTGTTCGCATTTGCAAACTTTGAACTAACTGGAGGACTTCGCATTTGCGACAAATGTATCGCATTTGCGAACGTCCAACCTTTGCATTTGCGAAGGGATACATCGTATTTGGGATCCAAGGCAGGCCTAGCTGGTTTCACATTTCTGATCCAGTCTTCGCATTTGTGAGATTGTATTTGCGAACTAGTGCGAAGCCTGCAAGCCGGTTCATACTAGCACATTTTTCTGCAACTTTTAAGTTCAAAATGCAACTCGAAACCTATCCAAAACTCACCCGAGCCCTCGGGGCTCCAAACTAAACATATACACAACCTCAAAAATATCCTATGGACTTACTCGCATGATTAAATTGCCAAATAACTTCATATACATCGAATCAAGCCTCAAAACTCATGGTTTCTTCCAAATCTTCATAAAACATGAAATTTCCATTATTAAGTTCAAAACACGTCAAACGCCTCCGTTTTCAATCAAACTTTATAGAAAGCGCTTAAACTATATATAAGACTTGTATCGGGCACCGAACTAAAATACGGACCCGATACCGTAATCTTATAATCAAATTTCATTTGCAATTTCCTTAATTATTTCCAGAAAATAATTTTACACAAAAATTCATTACTCATTCTTGGGACCTCGGAATTCGATTTCGGATATACGCCCAAGTCCCATATTTTCCTATGGACCCTTCGGGATCGTCAAATCACGGGTCCGGGTCTATTTACCCAAAAATGTTGACCGAAGTCAAATTTATTCAATTTAATATAAAACTTTAGCATTTGTCTCACAAAATTCATATTTAAGCTTTCCAGCTACGCACCCAAACTACGCACGCAAATCGAGGCAACCTTAAATGAGGTTTTCAAGGCCTCAGAGACACCGAATGAATAAAGAAACAGGTAATGACCCTTTAGGTTATCACAATAATCGAAGCAACAGACCAGTAAGGGCACTAAACTCGAGATAAGAGAAGCACAGACGATATCTCAGGAAGACGCATCATAATGACACGCGTGGCTGTGACGTCTACCCACAATTAGCCACACCGATTACGGCCTTGCTAGCCATGCCATTTTGTTTTGACCCCGGCTGATTTGACCTAATCAATACGACTGAATTTCTCCTAAACAAATACAAATCAGGTCCACTTGTCGAGCGCGTGCAAGATCACGACCTCAGCAAGTGGAAAGACTAACTGTATTGGTCAAAATTTGGTGATTGATAATTGTAGATAAACCATATCAAGGACGGTGTTGACTACAACGTTATAGCGAGGAGTCGTCCTCATAAAGATCATTGCTGATGACGAACAACTGGAGTTATATCTGTAATGATAGTATAGGCTTAGAAATAGACATCAGGAATATTCCATTGGATATTCCTTACATCGTACCTTGTAGGGTTTATTGGAAATATTCCTTATAAATAGGAAGAGATGAAGAACAAAGGGGGATCTTCACTTTCATGACAAGAATACTTTTGTAAAGAGTTGACAAAGAGGAATATACAACTATTGCCTTGTTCAATAACTACTTGACTCAACATATATTATTCACTCTCTGTTTGTTAGATTTGAGCATCCCTTATCTATCTTTACTCCCCATCCTTCCATGTTGTTATCAGGTGAAAGAATCATCCAATTCATATAATATTTGGGTGATAAATTTCCTCTTATTACATGTATTGCCGTTGGCTACATTTATTTCGTGTTCTTATAATTGTAGCATTGATAATCATTAAGCTCACATATAATATTCACTACCCTTAGACATTATACCTATATGGTTGATATCCCTCAACACTAGATCTATAATTTGTTATATTTAATTAAGATTCATTCCATGCGTTATCATTAATAAGTTTAACTAAAAGCTCAATACTTCTTGGTCAAATACACGTGATCCCTAGCGCATCGTTCAACAGTTTGAGGATATGAGCAGTTACATTTTAGGTGTTATGACTTGTAGGCGTTGCCGGAATAGAATTTTGGGAGTTTAAGGTTGACTTGGGAAGATAATTCTCATTTGGAAGCTTTAAGTTGAAAGAATTGACTAAGATTGGATTTTTGAGTAAATGACATCGGAATCAGGATTGGAGGTTCCAATAAGTTTGTATGATGATTTTGGACTTGGGCGTATGTCCAGATCGGGTTTTGAAAGACCCGAGAATGTTTCGGTGCCCATTGCGGAAGTTAGCATTTTGGAAGAAATTTCATAAGTTTGGCTTGAAGTGAATTTCAGTGTTATGGATGTCTATTTGGGATTTCGAGTCTGGGAGTAGCTTTGTATGGCGATTCTGAAGTTAGGAGCACGATTGGAAGTGAATTCGGAGGTCCGTAGGTTATTTCGGAGCCATTTGGCTAAAGATAGAAAATTAACGGTTTTTGGAAAAGTTTGACCAGAAGTGGAACTTTTTATATCGGGGTTGGATTTCGATTCCAGAAGTTGGAGTAGGTCCAGAATTCCAATTATGACTTGTGTGCAAATTTTGAAGTTAATTGGACGTGATTTGATAGGTTTCGGCATCGAAAGTAGAAGTTTAAAGTTCTAAAGTTCATAAAGCTTGAATTGGAGGTTGATTCATGATCTTAGAATTGTTTGGTATGATTTGAGGCCTCGAGAAGGTCCGTGTTATGTTATGGAGTGGGTTGGTGTGACTGGACGGGTCCTAGGGGCCTCAGGTTTTTTTCAGGTTGTATCACGATCTTATTTGATATTTCAACGTTGTCTCTTTGGACATAAAGGGTACCATATAAGTAAATTATCTCTAAATTAAGTTTATATTGAACCATTAGATCTGTATCGTAATTATGGAGCCATAACAAAAGAATCATCTAATTTGGTCGTCGTATTAGGGAGTTATGCTCATTTCCGTATCGGAAAAAATTATTGGTTGCTGTCATAACCGTAGATGCAGTCATCTTTCCGCGGATGCTTCCATTTTTGTGCAGATGCGGTCATTTTTCCACATATACGGGACCACAGATGCTGTCATTTTTTTGCAGATGCGGTCATTTTTTCGCAGATGCGAAAACTGCTGGAGGCAGTGAGGTTCTTTTTAAAATCGAAGTTTGGCTCATTCTCACTTCATTTCTTCCATGTGAGCCAATCTTGGAGCAACTTTGGAGGTTCATTTTCATCACCAAGCATAAGGTAAGTGAGCTCTACTAGTTTTGAGTATATACAAGGTTTATATATGAATTTAGACATGACAAATTGTAGAAAACTTGGGGTTTGAGGGAAAACCTAGAAAACTAGTATTCTTGAATTTTGAACACGATTTTGGGAATGGAATTTAGAGAAAATCATATATTTGAGTTCGCGAGACTATGTGTAAATTTTATCTTAAAATATAAACTATGCACTACTGATAAAAAGTTTGTATCGGCTCTTATTTAATGTTTCAACATCATTTCTTTGGACATAAAGGGTATCGTATAAGAAAATGAGCTACAAATTAAGGCTTTATTGAACCATTATATCCGTATTGTAATTATGGAGCCATATCAATAAGAATTGTCGAATTTGGACGTCTTATGAGGAAGTTATGCTCATTTCCATGTCGGAAAAAATTACTGGTTGCTGTCATTACTATAGATGCAGTTATTTTTCTGCAGATGCGGTCATATTTCTGCAGATGCGATCATTTTTCTGCAGATGCGGATTTGGCTCTTTTAAAAATCAAAGTTTGGCTCATTTTCACTTCATTTCTTTCATGGGAGCTGATTTTGGAGCAACTTCGGATTTCGGGCACGTAGGCCCGAGGGCATTTTTGTCAACTTTATGATCGGGGTTAGGAATTACTATAAATTGGATTATAATGAGTATCTTAGCATATATTAATGAGTTTACATAATTTGGCGAGTTTTGGAGTGTTGTGCATCGATTCGAGTCTTCGGAATGGGGTGAAATGTCAGTTATGGATCTTCAGAGCAAAGTGCGTCTCCTTTCTAACCTTGTAAGAGGGAATTGTCCCCATAGGCGAGTTAATTAGTTATATGCTCCTATTTGTAGGGGCTACGTACACATGAGGAGACGACAGTTCGTACATAGCTACTATTATGTTATTGTCCGGGTAGTTTAGGAACCAAAAACATATTATATTTCTATTATTTGTGAACTTATTGACAACATGAATTGCGTAAATCACATCGAATTAGTAAATGAATTTTGAACAGGTAAACTTCATTTTTCTCAAATGGTTAAAAGAGGACTTATTTTCCTTTGGTAATTGCTCGGTGTGGACTTCATGCATCTATGATTCGCGCCGTTCGACCTTTAGTAGTGCACAGTTTATTTTCTGTTGAAGTTGGCCGCATGCCTCGGCATGATTTGTGCATGTTTGTATTGCTACCTTGAACTTGTTAAAGGTTTTATTGCCTCTTCATGGCTTGAGAATATTTGGATAAATAATGATAAAGGAAATTTTAAAAATCTCCTATAAAAGAAATAATTGTTTACTTATTCCTTCTACTGGATTTAAAATCATTATTATAGAAATCCACGATTTAATGTGTTATTGACATCACATTACTGGACCCTTACCAAGTGTCGAGGTCGAGCTCTCGTCTCTACTTCTTCGATATTAGGCGGGATACTTAGTGACTACACGCTGTTTTTGTACTCATACTACATTTCTGTGCATTTTTGTTGCACAAGCTTATGTATCTCTAGTGGGCTACTGGGCGTACCAGCATGGTTGATACGGAGACTCAGGTGAGCTGCACTTCTCGAGGCGACCCGCAGCCAATAGAGTCTCTTTCAGTTATCTGTATCTATTTTCTGTCCACTATTGTATTCCGGACGGTTGTTGCATTTTATTTCCTTCTTAGTAAATGCTCATGCACTTGTGACATTGGGTTCTGTAATGATTATTGGGTATCTTGTATTTACAACGAAACGTTCTCTTAGTCACATTGTAAATATTGTTTTTTACTAGTAAAATTGAAGTAAAATCTTGGTTTTCAAAAATTGTTAAAATGAGAACTCAATCGAATAATTTGGTTGGCTTGTCTGAAAGCTGTGTCCGACGCCACCGGAACCCTTAACGAATTTTGGGTAGTCACACGTGATATACAACTAAAAGCTATTTGTCAAATAGCTAATTAGTACTTATGAAATACTAAAATCAAGAAGTAAAACATATGACAAAAAGCTCTTTCTCAAGGGAAGAATTAAGAATGGAGGAGAAAGGTGTGAAATAAAGCTGTTCTTTTGAGGGATGTATAATAATAAGTATTCCTTCCTTTCACCGAAATAATTAAGTGGAAAAGCAGAATTAATGGACGCTGACTATTTTCAAGTTTCGTGTTTATAAGTTCCTGTATTGGGAAAACGACTACATATATTTTAAAAGAAAACAAATAAAAGTTCTACTCATATTATTTCCTTATATAATTTCTCAAACTTGAAGTTTCTTTACAGCCGAAGAAAAAAAGGTCGAACATCTTATTAAAAAAGATCATATGCTTAATGTGGAACGACTGTTTATCAGATAAAACCTGATCAGCTGTCAAACATCAAAATAAAAATAAATTCAATTATGCATATGAATATGTCTGTTCATCACCGAGTCAACTAATTACGCTTTTAATCTTCCTCATCTGAAAATGGATGAAATGCCAATTTTATATATCTATTATACTTTTTATTTTAGTATTTCTGTACGGACAAAATCACCCCGGTATGCTTTAAAAAGTAGCTTTTAAAAAAAAATAAAATTAAGCTATCTACATGTTGGTATTTATAATTGTAGGAAAATTTAGGAGTTGAAGTTTATGGATTACTATGACGCTTTAAAGTGCATACAGTGACGGATCTAGGAATTAAAGTTTGTGGGTGCTGAACTTTTTTTGTACATAAAATTAATGGGTGCTTTTATAAATTTTTATACGTTTTCTCAAATTTTCTATATAACTATACATACTTTGCGTCGAGGTTAATGGGTGCTCGAGCACCCAATTTTTGTTAGTAGATCCGCCCCTGAGTGCATAATATATAATAATTGGATCATAATTAAATGTTTAATAAATTTTTTAATACAGATATAGGGTCTAAATTATATCTATTAATATCATGTGAACTAATAACTCATAAGCTAGGTCTGCCGGCCTGATTATACTAGTGTCTGCCTTTATACTTTTAACAAAAAATTGCAAGTAATAATTAATGTCAACCATGTGATTACGCACTAAGCATAAATTATATATAATTTGATATATAAAATGGTTAATATCAGGTCCGGCTATCCTTTGTGTTCTTTCTCATTTAAATTAAAAACTACTGGGAAAGTATGGTTCCCGTCACTGGAAGGTTCAGATCCTCAAAAAAGACTTTTCTTCTTTTGTTTTGTATTTTTAATTCCATTTATTGAAATAGTACTCACAGCACTAGATTTGTTGACCTAAGTGATTAATCTTTAAATTTTAGTGATATTAATAAAGATTGAATGAGAAATGCCAGTGAAGAGTTATTTATGGTGCTTTAATGTTTGATGAATAGGTCAAGGTAGGGTTAGAAATCGTCACTATAAAAAATCTGTTAAATTGTGGAGGTGTATTTATAGGGATTATATAAAACCCACACTATACATTTATTTTGTGGTGTTTGTACCAATTCCCACCAAATAATTTTTTGTAGCTTTGTGAGGGTTATAGAAGACCCCCATTATATATTCAATTTGTAGCGCTTTTGTTCCAACCTTCATAAAATTATTTTTATTGTGATTTTTTTGTGAAAGTTTTTGATAACCTCCATAAATACATTAATTATAATTATTTGAAAAATAGTTGATATACGATACAAATTATGATGATTACTAAATCATTGAATTTTTTCTCCTTTTTAATCTTTTTTTGTTAAAATTTGAATCAAAATACACATTTTAGTTAAATCTCTATAAATCTATGCAAACTACGTCAATTTCTAACCATGGTAGTTCGTTGTCCTTTTATTGTTACATTCTTTCACGACAAAAAGAAGATCCAAAGTATAGGTCTTTCATTAATTTAATATCTTACTTGCTAGTTTTTCTTCTATTGTCGTGCATTTTTAGTTCGTATTTTTATCTTTAGCAAAGAATTTAAAGGTATATACCGCTCTTTGGCCAGATCGAACCTCTTTAAAAATATATTTTTATCTTTCGTGTATTTCGAGTTGCCCGGTTCCTCTAGCAGCTAAAGTAGCTCACCCAAAGGGATATTCCGAAAAATTTAAGCATTTTTTAGTATGAAGTTTTACCAAAAAATCATAATAAAATACATAGTGTAGGAGAAAAACTTCAACTCGTTTTGCTGAAAGTTTCAAGAATGAACTAAGCAACTCCAGCATTTTATGCTGAAGTTTTTATGCGATATGTAGTTTTAATTTATGTTTTATTTAATTTAATGATAAATGATGTTTTTTTAATGTTTTTGTGCCTTTTTTAATATTAATCTTCTTTATACATAGAAAATAACAAAGAAAATAAAAAAAAATAACTTCACCGGGAACTGGCAAAAACTCATTAAAAAAATTTATATATTGCAGGACAAAAGATTAATCATGTTTTAGCAAATTAACTAAAACACTTTAGCATATTAAACTTTACATATGTAATTTAGTATGAAGTTTTACCAAAGAATTATAATGCATGTGGGAAATGAGCTGAATTTTTCCTCCTACAATGGGTAGAATAAAACATAAATTAAAATTACATAGTGTAGGATGGAAATTTCAGCTCGTTTTCTTGAAGTTCTGAAAAATGAACTAAACAACTTCAATATTTTATGCTGAAGTTTTTTTTTGCTATATCTAATTTTAATTATGTTTTATCACAAACTTCAGCTCCAGCTCGTTTTTCTGAAGTTTTTAATAATGAACTAAACAATTTCAACATCTTATGCTGATGTTTTTTAAAAAGCTTTACGACAAAACTATTGAATCCAGAATAAAAACTTCGGCTTATTTAATTATGAAGTTTTTACATATGAACTAAATAACTTCAGTTTGATTACACTAAAAGACAAATACTTCAGCATTTTAGATGTCAAGTTTTACCAAATTATGTAAAAACTCAGTTTGTTTAGCAAATAAACTAAAATCTTCAGCATGATATGCAATCGAAAACTTCAGCATATTTTGAATTTTTAGCTTTGACGTTAAATTAGCTTTAAAGTGAAGAATCTTTTGCTTCACTTTAGAATTCAACGTGAAATAGATTTAGAATGCAAATTCATTTGTCAGTGAAAAGTTCATGCAAGTTCATCCATCAAACAACTTCATGCAAATAATTATAGAAGAATATATCATGAAATCAATCAGTTTCAACAAGTAGTTTGAATTCTGAAGATGAATTGAAATACTTATAATGTATTTGTAATTTTGAATTTGAAATTTGAATCTGGTTCAAATTTCTGGTTTGCGAGAGGTGATCTGAGAAGAGATGGAGTGATGGAGGAGGATCGTAAATTAAATTTTGTGTGATGCGTCTTTTATATGTTTTATTAGGGGTATAATGATTATATTATTACTGATTTTTTGTTAGTTGGTTACCAAATTAATAGTTTTTTTTAAAAAGGATACAAATTAAAAGGTGAGATAAATATAGGGTATGGCTGTAAATACTTTGAAGGATATTTGGCCCATCAAATTCTTAGATTTCTATATTATTGAGTTATGGCAATATAATAATGAAAGTTTGTAATGATCCTCTTAAACCAATTAATTTCTTTCTGTAGATCTTAAATATGGACGAAAAGAAGCAAAGTGAACAAAAATTTAAACCATTTTGTTAAAATAGAAACTTACCTAGTGGTCGACCAATTTGAGAGATTTCTCTTCAAACAAAAGGTTAGGTTTCTGTAGACTTTGCTTCTCTTTGTTCCTAAGCAAAGTGTATCATGTTTTGTTTGCATGGAGCAAGTCATTTATTTTTTTGCCATTGAGTTAATATTCGACATATTTAATTGATGCAGTTGATTTATTTAGTGCCTATGGTGGTAAGACTTGTCTTTTGTATTAGTTTTTATTATTGTCATGGCAAGAGTGGCTACTTACTGGTGTTTTGAGGCATCTGAAATTGTAGAGTCATTTATTGATATAGGTGCTCCAACAAATAGTTTAGTTTTTTTTACACTTTGCTTTTCTTTAAGATTTACATAAGGAAAGTCATGGATGTTAGTGTGGTTCTTTTTAATAATTATAAACTTACATTACATTTTCATAAACTAAAGAAAATAACTCAATAACATAAAAGCTTAAAAAATTAATGGACCAAATATGCCCTCAAAGTATGTATATGTGATCAAATAACCCTCATATGGGCCCGTTTAAGTTAAAGACATGTTGAAGCAAGTATTGGACGACGTAGATATTACTGTGTAAAAGTACTAATGGCAAGCAGATTCGCTCAAATTCACATAGTTGAGGAGCGTATTTGGACCTTTTCTGTTCAAGAAACAACTCCCCAAAATCAAATTTTGTGTTTCAATTGGTGAATATTTTAAAAAAATTGTCCAAATGCCATATGTGGACTGAAGAAACATGATGGAAAGAAACGAAAGTAGGGTGCACAAATTGTCCGAGTTTGTCACGATCCGAATTTTCTACCTCGGAGTCATGATGGTGCCTACTAGTGAATGCTAAGCAAGCCGACCATTTGAGTTATTTATCTTTTTCCTTTTTAACAATTAATAACCAACATTAGGTAAACAGCGGAATTGGATAAGCGAAAGAATAAAATGTAATATTTTAATAAAAGTGCCAATACCCATCCATATATAAGCTACCCAAGATTGGTGTCACAACATCAAAGACGGTCTAAAAATACTACAAACAGGCTCAGAAAAATAAATACAACACTGTTTCTAAAATACATAAATGTAACATGATGAAAGGATAGAGGGAGATGCAAGGTCCTGCGGATGCCTACAGGACTACCTTGGATCTCCGAATGGACTGAAGGCAGCAACCCGAAAGCTAAGGTCCGAAAGCAATTGTACCGAGATCTGCGCACATTGCAAAGTATAAAATTAGCACAACCGACCATATATGCTGGTAAGTGCCAAACCTAACCTCAGCAAAGTAGTGACGAGGTTTGGACCAGACTACCAAATAAACATGTGCTGTTAAATCATATACAAACGAAAAATAAAAATAGGAATGTACAGTTAAAAATAGGAGGAGGAATCATGTTGCGGGAAAATATCAAATGATAACAGAAGGACACTAGGTAAATATATGAACACCGTAACTCAATTATCAACATGAATAAAAAATTAAACAAGTGAACGGCATCACCCTTCGTGCTTTTACTCTCGTCCTCACCATAAGAATTAATATAATCTGCACGGCATCACCCTTCGTGCTTTTACTCTCGTCCTCACCATAAAAATTAATATAATCGGTACGGAATTGTACATCATGCGCACGACATCAACCGTCGTGCTTTTACACTCTTCCTCACAAGCATCATACACGGCATCACCACTCGTGCTTTTAGACTCCCTAACCAAAACAATACATGACATCATCCTTGTGCTTTAACACTCTTCCTCACCCAAACAACAATCACAAAATAATACGGGCAAGAGTCAACAAATTTGCAAATAAATCCCGGCAAGGGAATAATAGTACAACCATCAAATTCCGAAAAGGGAACAATATCAAAAGTATCAACATCCCGACAAGAGAGATAGCATTAGAAGCAACAACATTCTGGCCAGGGAGACAATATAATAATCCTCTTCTCTTTTTCACATTTACTTTGCAACTCAATTTACTATTGAGTGAACACTCTATAATGTTCACTTTCCAAGAATAATTCAACAAGTCATTTCACAATTTGAGCCAACGTTCTACAGTGTTCAATTACAAAAATTTCTTCCACAAGCCTTGTTCAATAATAGATATATCACAAGACTCACGGGCATGCTTCACACCAACGTGTAGATACTCGTCACCATGCCTATACATCGTAGACAACAATTAGCACATAAAAAATAGGACATAACTCTTAATACCTCAAGCTAAGGTTAGACCAAACACTTACCTAGATGCCATGAACACAATTCAAGCCTCAACTACCGCTTTTCCCCTTGAATCCACTACCAATTCGCTTGTATCTAGCCACAAGTTACTTAACTATATCAATAAATGCTAAATGAATCAATTCTAATGCGTGAAAATAGGTTTTCTAAAGTTTTTCTCAAAAAGTCAAAAGTGACCCCGGGCCTACTTGGTCCAAACCAGAAATTTGGACCAAAACCTGACTACCTATTTACCCCCGAGCCCGGATATATAATTATTTCTGGAATTCGATCATAATTTAAGGTCTAAATCCCCAAATTTCAATATTCTTAGGTTTTATAAAAAATTACCAATTCCACCATGAAAACCCTGATTCTAGGATGAAATCTTGTAAAAAGAAGCTAACGAGTGAAAGAAATGAGTTTAAAATACTTAGAAATGTTTTGGAGAAGAAAAAGTATTTGAAAATTTGCCTCTTATGTTTTTAGGGTTTTGAAGTGAAAAATAACTTAAATTCCCGTTTAAATATACTCATCTCATACCCTCTCTACAGACCGCGTAAAAAGGACAGCAGTCGTGGAGCTCCATTGCGGGCCCCAAGAAATCAAGCGCGGCCGCGAAGGTATGCCTTTCCCCACCTGGACCGCATAATCCCCACGGCGATCGCGAAGTCCTGACTTCAGAGACTTTCAATGAACCTGCAACGTTTCTAAGTGTAAAAACATCATGAAACCTATTCGAAACTCACCCGAGCCCTCGTGACTCCAAACCAAATTTGCATACTAACTCAAAAACATCACATGGAGTTACTCATGCAATAAAATCATTAAAATAATATCAACAACTATTAATTAACCCTCAAATTCATTTAATTACTTAAGAACATCCAAAATCTCCCTTTTCTCAAATGAAGGTCTTATTTATACTAAATGGACTTTGATTCTTACGAAACATTACAAGCTCAACTTAAATACCATATAAGACATGTACCAAGCTCTAGAACAAAATTACGGGCCCGATACTATAAAATTCCAATATATTCACATTTCCAAAAACTCTTAAAATATAAAAAACATTTTTCTTTAAAAAAAATCATATCTCGGGCTTGGGACCTCGGAATCCGATTCCGGGCATACATCCAAGTCTCATATTTTCCTACGGACTCTCCAGGACAGTCAAATCATGGGTTCGGGTCCGTTTACCTAAAATATTGATCGAAGTCAACCTAAATTTATTTTAAAAGCAAAATTCACCATTTTTTACATATTTTTTTACATAATGGCTTTCTGGATATATGCCCAGACTGTGCAAGCAAATCGAGGTGAGAAAAAAAAGGAGGTTCCAAGGCCTCGAAACACGTAATTTATTTCTGAAATATGTGATGACCTTTTGTGTCATGACCCAATTCCCGAACCAGTCGTGATGGCGCCTCTCGTGAAGACAAGGCCAGCCAGACCAAAAACGAACACCTCTGATAAGCAGTTAAATATTAATAGTTCTAAACATAATATAATAGCCAAGATTTGCAGAATATAGCTATATCAAAAGAAGAGAACCATCCCGACACAGCCCAAACCGGGATGTGACTAATGAATCATGATACAAGTTTACTAAATACGAAATATGATACAAAAGTCTGAAAGACATAGAATAATAAGATAAGGGAGGCACGGGGATGCGGCCTCCAACAACTACCTTGTAGTCTCCTAGACACTTCCTGGACTGGAAGGATCAACACCTCAGAAGCAAAATCTGTTATTCCTGAATCTGCACACAATGTAGGGAGTAATGTGAGTACTTCGACCCAGTGAGTAATAATTATAAATAATCATTGAAAGTAAGAAAACACGCAAGAGCACAAAGAAATTCTATATCAAGCAGTAAAATCACTTAAAGCGGTAAATCGGTGAAGAAGTCAAGTGTAATCCCTTTACAGCAAGTAAAACAGGTAATTTAGCAGGCAAGTAACAAGTAGGAATTGCCCCTCGGGCACAGTGTCAATCGATCGGAACAGTATCAGCCCCCCAGGCACAGTTACAATCACTTAAAACTGTATCAGACCCTCAGGCTCACTCTCAATATAGTAGCAGCCCCTCGGGTACAGTATCAATCACTCAGAACAATATCAGCCCCTTTGGCTCTCTCTCTCTCTCGGAACATGATGGGCACCCGTGCTCACTGTGGGTGTGCAGACTCCGGAGGGACCCCTTATGGCCCAAAAACTATATCAAGAGTCCTTGTGGCATCATCACTAGGCACTCGCCCTCACATCACTCAAGCCACCTCGTGGCATATAAATGTTCTCAGGCCCTCGGCCTCATTCACTCAATATATCCTCACATATGGCCCTCGGCCTCATATCACTCAGTATATCCTCACATATGGCCCTCGGCCTCACTCAATCCGAAAATCATCACAAGCCCCTAGGGCATTAGTAAAATAGTAGTTCTTAGCCCATAACATCATTTAGAAATATCATTAAGTTCAAAATCCGAGTAAAAGTGACTGAGTTTGTAAAACATTAGATATTAACAGGACTGAGTTCAAGCAAAAAATCAAAACAGTGAGGAAATAGTGACAAAAGTCCCCGAAGGGCTCAGATAATTGGCATGAAGCCCAAATATGGCAATCAGCCCCAAATCATGATGATAACAAGTAAGTTTCAGTCAAATATACGGTAACATCATCAATCGTGACGGACCAAGTCAAATCCCCAGTAGTAAACGACCCCACGCTCGTTATCAAGCACGTGTCTCACCTCAATATAGCACTACATTGTGCAGTCCGGGGTTTCAAACCCTTAGGATATCATTTACAATCACTACTCACCTCAAATCGACTACAACTCTAGCTCGCGACGCCTTTTCCTCTCAAATCGGCCTCCATGCAAGCCGAATCTATCCAAAATTAGAACGAATATGTCACAATATTCTAAGGGAACAAAACCCAAGCAAAAACAATCAAAAATATCAAAATCCTAAAATTAGCAAAACCCGAGCCCCGGGCCCGCTCCTCGAAACTCAGAAATTTTTACATCAACGGGTTCCTTATCTCCCCACGAATTCATACAAACCAAAAGTTCTCAAGTCTGACCTCCAATGGCCCTTCAAATCCGAACTTAAAGATCTCAAAATCCCAAGCCCTAGTTCTTCCATTTTTAGCTAAATTTCCATGAATTTCTAGGTAGATTTCATAATAAAGGCGAGTTTTAAGTTCATAATTCGTACCTCTAATCGATTGCCCTTGAATCCCTCTTCAATTTCCTTCAAAGTCTCTCAAAAATCGCCAACAATAGAGTGAAAAGGAGCTCCAACTCGCGGATGAAATGTTTATAAACCTTCTGTGCAAGCCTGATATTTCCTTCATCGCGATCGCGACCACAGTCTCGCGATCACAAAGCACATTTTTATTTTTCTCAAAATTTAACCTACGCGAATGCAGCACTCTCACCGAGAACGCGATGCTTCAGTCTTCCTCTCCTATGCGAATGTGACCTTACTCATGCGATCGCGGAGACTAATAACTACTGGACCCCTATTCCTTATACGTGAACACGATAGACCTTGTGCGAACGTGAGGCACAACCATCTGGCCTTCGGTGAACACAGACCTTCAAACACAAACGGGAAGAGTAAATCACCTGCCCCCCAATTCCTTCTTCACGAACGCGAGACTCTCTATGCAAATGCGTAGAGTAAATTATCTACGACACCTGAAATGAGAAATCTTCAACTTTAAAACTTAGAAAATGGTCCAATTGACCACCCGAAAGTCACGCGAGGCCCCCAGGACCGCAACCAAAAGCACCAACACATCCTAAAACCTTGTTTAAACTTGTTCCAATCATCAAAAAACCTCAAAAATCACTAAAACCATCAATTCACATCGAACTCAAGCCTAAGTTTTCCAAAAACTTCCGAAACTCTCTCTTGATAAAAAACCCAACCAAATCACCTCGGAATGACCTGAAATTTTTCACACACATTTCAAATCACATAATGAAGCTACAGAAACTCTCGTAATTGCAATCCGACCCTCGAATCAAAATCTCACCTATCAACCAGAAATCGCCAAAATACTAACTTTGCCAATTCAAGCCTAAAGCTACACTGGACCTCCAAAACAACTTCTGTTCACACTCCTAAGTCATAAATTACCTCCCGAAGCTAACCAAACCATCAGAATTCACATTAGAGCCCTGTAAATCATAAGTCAGCATCCAGCTTACGTTTGCAACTTAAACCTTCTTAAAAGAGACTAAGTGTCTCATTCGTTAACAGAACAACTCCGAACATAAACTAATCAACTCGATCACATAAATCACAGATAATGAAGCATATAGAAGCAAAAATGGGGAAAGAAAAGCGGTAACTCATGAGACGACTGGCCTGGTCGTCACATTTTGGGTCATCATATTCTCCACCTCTAAAATAATTGTTCGTCCTCGAACGAACATAAGAAAGAAGTACCTGAGTCGGAGAAATGATGGGGCTAACAGCTTTACATATCGGACTCGGACTCCCAGGTCGATGCCTCAACAGGCTGACCTCTCTACTGAATACGAATAGAAGGGGGACACTTCAACCTCAGCTGACAAACCTGCCATTCTAAAATAGCTATCAGCTCCTCCTCACAAGGCATATCCTTATCCAGCTGGACAGTGCTAAAGTCTAACATGTGGGATGGTTCGTCGTGATACTTATGAAGCATATACATGTGAAACACTGGATACACGACTCATAAACTCGGTGGAAATACAATCTTGTAGGCCACCTCTCCCACTCGATCAAGAATCTCAAGCGGGTCAATGAACCTAAGGCTAAGATTTCCCTTCTTTCCAAATCTCACTGTGCCCTTCATAGGTGAAGCGAAGCAACACTCACTCACCGACCATGAATGCCAAATCACGAACCTTACGGTCGGCATAACTCTTTTGCCTGGACTGAGCTTTACAAAGCCTATCCTAAATGATCCTGACATTATCCAATATATCATGTACTAGATCCGTGCCCAACAAACGAGCCTTTCCTAGCTCAAACCATCCAACCAACACTGCCAACCATATAAAGCCTCGTAAGGAGCCATCTTGATGCTCGACTAATAGCTATTATTGAAGGCAAACTCTGCAAAGGAAAAAAAATTAATACCATGAGCCTCCAAAGTTGACACAGGCTCAGAGCATATCCTCCAAAATCTAAATAGCAAGCTCAGACTTCCTGTTCGTCTGAGGATGAAATGTTGTGCTCAACTCCACCGTGTGCCCAACTTCCGCTGAACTGCTCTCTAGAAATGTGATGTAAACTGCGTACCTCGGTCCAAAAAGATAGACTCAGGCACACCATGAAGATGAAAAATCTCTCGGATATAGATCTCAGAACCTCTCGGAAGAATAAGAGACTACCACAGGAATGAAATGTGCTAACTTGGTCAGTCTATCAACAATAACCCGCACTGTATCGAACTTTATCTAAGTCCATGGGAATCCAACAGCAAGTGCATAGTTATACACTCCCACTTTCACTCAGAAATCTCAATCTTCTGGAACAAACCATCAGGTCTCTGATGCTCGTACTTAACCTGCTGACAATTCAAACACTGAGCCACATATGTAACAACATCCTTCTTCATCCTCCTTCATCAATAATGTTGCCGCAAAATCCTGATACATCTTAGCGGTGCCCGGATGAATAGAGTACCGGGAACAATGGGCCTTCTCTAAAATCAAATCTCGGAGTCGATCTACTTAGGCACACAAAATCGACCCCGCATCCTCAAAAGTCCATCATCTCCTAATGTAACCTGTTTGTCACCTCCGTGCTGCACCGTGTCCCTAAGGACACATAAATGAGGATCATCATACTGTCGATCTCGAATACGCTCCAATAAAGAAGAACGAGCAATTGTGCAAGCTAATACACAGTTGGTCTCACAAACATCCAACCTCACGGACTGATTGGCGAAAGCCTGAACATCCAAAGTAAGCGGTCTCTCACCGGCCGAAATATACATGAGATTGCCCATACTGGCTGACTTCCTACTCAAAGCATCATCCACCACATTGGCCTTCCCCGGATGGTATAAGATGGTGATATTATATTCTTTCAATAGCTCCAACCACATTTTCTGCCTCAAATTTAGTTCCTTCTGCTTGAACACATACTGAAGACTCTTTCCATCCGTGAACACCTCACATGCTATGCCATACAGGTAATGCCTCCAAATCTTCAATGCGTGAACAATGGTTGCTAACTCCAAATCATGAACTGGATAATTTTTCTCATGAATCTTCAACTTCCACGAAGCATAAGAAATGACATTGCCATCCTGCATCAATACTGCATCAAGTCCAATATAAGATGCATCACAATAAACTGTATATGGCCCTAAACCTGTGGGTAAAACCAACACCAAAGCCGTAGTCAAAGCTGTCTTGATCTTCTGAAAGCTCGCTTTACACTCATTCGACCACCTCAACTGGGCACCCTTCTGGGTCAACCTGGTCATCGGTGTTGTAATAGATGAGAACCCATCACCGAACCAACGATAATAGCCTGCCAAACCCAAGAAAATCCGCATCTCTGTAGCCGATACGGGTCTAGACTAGTTCTTCACTGCCTCTAACTTTTTCAGATCTACCTGAATACCTTCTGCTGATATAACATGACTCAAGAGTGCAACCAGAACTCACACTTCAAAAACTTAACATACAACTGACTATCTCTCAAATTCTGAAGAACCACTCTCAGATACTGCTCGTGCTCCTCCGGGCTGCAGGAATAGATCAAAATATCCTCAATGAAGAATATCATGAACGAATCCAAGTAAGGCTTGAACACTCGATTAATCAAATCCATTAAAGCTGTTGGGGCATTTGTCAACCTGAATGGCATCACCAAGAACTCATAATGCACGTACCAAGTGATAAAAGTTGTCTTAGGGACATCAGATGCCCTAATCCTGAACTGATGGTAGCCAGATCTCAATTCATTCTTCGAAAATACCTTGGCACCCTGAAGCTGATAAAAAAATCATCAATCCTCAACGATAGATACATCTTGATTGTAACCTTGTTCAACTGCTAGTAATCTATACACATTCTTATCGATCCATCCTTCTTCTTAACAAACAACACTAGTGCACCCCAAGGCGAGACACTAGGTCTAATGAAGCCTTGTCAAGCAAGTCTTGCAACTGCTCCTTCAACTCTTTCAACTCAAGCAAGGCCATACGATGCGGTGGAACAGAAATGGGCAGAGTGTGCGGAGCCAAATCAATATAGAAGTCAATATCCCTATGGGGTGGCATACTTGGCAGGTTTGACGAAAATACCTTAGGAAACTCACGAACAACAAGCACAAAACCAATAGAAGGAACCTCAGCACTAGAATCACGAACATATGCCAAATAAACCAAACACCCTTCTCGACCATACACTAAGCCTTCATAAATGAGATAACACTACAGGTAGAATGACTAGAAGTCCCTCTCCACTCTAAACGAGGTAAGCCAGAGAAGGCTAAGGTCACAGTCTTGGCATGACAGTCCAAGATAGCGTAGTAAGGTAATAACCAGTCCATCCCTAACATGACATCAAAATCAACCATATCCAAATGTAACAAATCTGCAGGAGTATCGAGACTTCCAATCGCAACTATACACGAATGATGGACATGATCTACCACAACAGAATCACCCACCAGTGTAGACATATATACAGAAGAACTTAAAGAACCACTAGGCATGACCAGATACAGTGCAAAATAAGATGACACATAGGAGTACTTGGACCCTGTATCAAATAGAACTGAAGCATTTCTACTACAAACCAGAACAGTACCTATGATAATATCATCAGAAGCCTCAGCCTCAGGCCTGGCTGGAAGAGAATAACATCGAGGTTGGGCCCCACGGCTCTGAACTACAACTTTGGGTTGACCTGCTGATAATTGGAATCCACATCTAGTGGCTTGACATGTACCTCTAATACCTCTATCTCCACCTCCAGAACCTCTACGAGTAGGCTGTAGAACCCTTGGTGCCTAAACTATGGCACGGGAACCCTGATGCTGAGAACTGCTCGATGCTCGAGGGAAAACTCTAGAAATATGCCCTATATTGCCACAAGTATAAAGAAGCCCTCGGCTACTGAGATTGCTGACCCTGACAATGTGAATGACCCGCCCTAAAAATGATAGAGCGGCGGTGTACTGATAAAAGCTGGTGGTGCACTGTAGGACTCCTGATCAGAATACTGCATATGAGAACCACATCCACCTAAAGCACCGTGAGAAACCTGAAGTGCTGACTGAAAAGGCCTAGGAAGATAGCCTCTACCATACGAATCCCTGCCTCTAGATGAGGCGCCACTAAATCTTCCTGAATTACGAGGCCTCTTGTTATACCCCTGACCACCTCTCCGCGATAGAACCATCTCAACTCTCTTGGCCACATGGCCGCCTATTGAAAAGAAATATCACTCCCCGTCTCCTTAGCCATCTGAAGTCAAATAGGCTGAATTAGTCCCTCAATAATCCTCCTCTCTCTCTCTCAGTGGGAAGTATAAGTAGAGTATGATAGGCCATGCCACACCTCCATTTAGCTACTACAACCCGGCGAGGGCGTAGATAAAGAGACTTTTTCCAATTAAAGGACAACCGAAACGAGATCCAATTATTTAAGAGGTTTCAGAGTCTCCACTTGGGAGATTTATGGTGTCCCGAGTCACTATTTAGATTCCAGAATCGAGGAAAGAAAGACTTTGTTTAACAGTCCACAAACCAGAAATCTGAGTAAGGAATTCTGTTAACCCGGGAGAAGGTGTTAGGCATTCTCGAGTTCCGTGGTTCTAGCATGCTCGCTCGACTATTATATTTGGCTTAAATTATCTGATATTAGAACATGTTTTAACTTATGTGCTTTTTAATTTTAAACCCATATTATTATTATTTTTTAAAAGAACTACAATGTCAAACATGTCTCGAACCATGTCACAAAAATGCACCCGTGGTTTTTGACACATTCTAACTTTGTTGAGATTTGGATTTGGGTCACATAAATATGCACCCAAATTTAGGAAAGGTGAATTATTAAACTAACGCGCCTAAAGCAATTACATGTTTGCAACTTTGCGAGGGCCATGGAATTTATTAAATGGCACGCCTCGGAATCTAAGGATCAATTCAAGATTAAACAAAGTGAGGGCCATGCAATATTCATTTTTTTTGTTTGACATGGAGCGCTCCAATTATAATTTTAAGAGAAATACAGTGGGAGGACCGTAAACTTTCAAACTGTTTTTATTTATTTAAGGAAAAAATCAAGGTTATTTAAAACATATCGCAAGCCACGTCACATGAAATGCACCCGTGGTTCACAACCTGCATTATTTAACCTTGTTTGAACTTGGAGCCTGGTCACAAGAAATGCACTCACTGACTCCTTTATTCTAATCGCGTAGCTCAATTGATGAATAGCAACCCAATATCTATATTGTGACACCATCATGTCCAGCTATATCCAATTCGAATAAATATATAAACAAGTATAAATAATGTTCCTTCACAGAATTATGACCAAGCAGGATTAACTCAAATACAACTACCCTTAATTTCCTTCACTATCGTGATTTACTTTGCGCTCTCGATGAATTTCACCCAAATTTATTAAGCCAAACATATTATGTGCTTATCACCCTAAAACTGACCAACCAATTCATTTCAATTAGATCTAATGTATCGTATTCAAAGCAAATTAAGAAAAAGTTTTAGACAAAACACAAAACAACTAAATACTCATACGACATTCATATTCATCAAAGAATCAAGAACATGGAGAGAAAATTGATGCACATCTTGATAGAGAAATTCGTACTTAGTTATATTCAATTATCCTAAGAACTAAACATGTGTACCAAGCCGATTTAAAGAGCGCATAATAGATCAAAATTTGATTAAAACTTCCACCTTAGTGATAACCAATAGACACGATACCTACTTTCAAGAAAATTTAAGAATTCAACACGCGAGTTGGTTTCTTTCATTCAAACACATGGAAACTTAGTCGAGATCACAAACTATATGCTCAAACTTTAGAAACCAAGAACCAATTTAGTACGACATAGAACATGGTGAAATATTCGTTGCTCGAACTATTGAAGACATTCAAAACACTATTTCTATTTTAGGATCAGGACAGATTACTCGATCATAATTTAAAGATCTAATGAAACGTGCTTAAAAAACCATATTGATCATTAAACCAAATTATCTCATGCGCCTCCTGGGAATAGACGAAAACACTCGACAAAGTGACTCTTATAATGCAGAAACTAAAATGAATTTGAATATGTAACAAGGATGCAAATTTGTGCGTGTCATCACAAACCAATAGAACAGAATGATTGCAATATCAATAAGCCAAAGATGAACATATCTAATCCGAAAAATTAACTATAACCTGAACGCTTCAGTTTTATAATTTCTCCCATACAAACACATCAAACAACAAGATAACAAATGGGATAACAAGAGTAGAACGACAAATCACACAACATCATATAATTGGAAAGAAGCTGAAACTGGATCATATAATCACCACATAAGTGACAAAATGAAACAGGGAAAAGGAAATTTGACTACTGAAATTTGCAGCGTGATGAAGGAATACCTATTACACATTTCAGTGCAATAGACCATCCAGTGACATTTACATCATTTTGAATAAAAAACACATACCTGAAACGCGGAACATAAACCAAGACTGAAACTCGATGAACTTAAAATCGACAATGACCATCCTCGAACCGGCAACCAACAGAAAACACCTCGATGAAACCTCAAATTAGTACAAGAAATTTCAAATCATACACGACCTCAAATCCTCCACATTGGCACAAAATTCAGAAAAGCGATGCCTCTGATTTTCTGAGACGAGAGTCACAAAAATACACGAAGAAAATAGGGTATTTCAGGACTCTGTTTGGTTTCAGGGGCGGTGGGATGCGACGAGGATCGAGAGATCTTCTCTCTTGAGAGGTTGCGCAGTCCTCTCTTCCATATCTCCAGGCGTGTGTATTTTCCAGGCGTGTATTCTGCATATGCGTGAATAGGTGTGTGTATCAGCGTATATGTGTGTGTATCAGCGAACTTTGTCAAGAAGAAGCAAAGTTGTGCAACCCTTCATCTTCCAGGTGTCCCTTCTGTATTTCTTATGTATTTTCCGCCTATATTGTATTGTGTGTGTTCTATTGTGTATCTCTTCTATATTGTATCGTTTGTATAGGAATGTATTTGTTCGAACTTCCTCTAGAAAAAGCAAAGCTGCGCAACATTTTTCTTCCAGCGTGTATTGTTCTGTATTATGTATTTGTGTATTGCCTAGGTTTTGTTTTAGGTGGGGAAATGGGTTTGGGTATTGGGTTTGTCGGATAGACCCGGTTTGAGATTGGGTAGGGAAATGGGCTAGTTTAAATGAAGAATGAGTATTGAAGTATTTGGGCTCACTTATCACGTGGCCCAATTTCGAATTTGCTTTCAATTTCCTTCTTTTTTTTTGTTTTAATTAATTTTAAAAACCTAAACTAAATTCCTAAATCAATAAAAATTATAAAATTAAGCTAATTACCTAACTATGTAAAAATGATCATTTTTGTGATTTTTGATTAATAATACAATTAACTCAATGTAATTAATTCCTAAATGCAAATTACATCTAAGGTGGTATAAAATTAAAATGTGGCACTTTATATGGCTTTTTATGATTTTAACACTATTTATAAATGTGTGGAATGCAACTAAACAAATAAAAATTCCTAAAAATTAATAAAAAATTATTTTGATTTATTTTTAGAAGTTATTTATATGTAGGGTAATCACGTGCTCACAGCTACCCCTCTTTGCGCGGAATCACGAAGAATTTTTGTGCAAATATAAGTGAGCAAATACGAGCGATTTTTGCCGTTTTGAATACTCCATGGGAAGCATTTTGAAAAGATTTGACCGCACCCTGCTTCAGAAGTTGCATGCATATCCTCAGTTAAAGAGGAATCATGTCAGTGTAGTTCATGAGTGAGAGAGATAAAAGAGTATGCCGAGACGAAGATCCGATCGAGCTGTCGTTCTGCCGAGGTTCAGGTTTGTGGTTCTGTTATTACATCAAAATCAAAAGAATGAAAAAGACTAGCTAAACCTGTCAACTACAAGTTACAAGGTTCCTATTTATAAGTCTTCTGAAGCTTGATTTTGAGTATTGAGTGGTTCTTCATTCAGACTTTAAATTTCAACTTTGACGCCTGTTACGTGCACGTACTAGCTTGTTCTTCTTCAGCTTTTCTTAATTAAGACCGGAAATGTGGCGCTTGTGAACTCAACCATGCCTTGAGAAATTAACCTCTTTCATCTACTTTTATTTGGATTAACTTCCTGCTCTCCTTCCTTTTTTCTTCTTTTTTTTTCTTTATTGTGAGTAACTTCTGTTGATTACCTTGGACTGTTGACTCGCATTCTTACCGCGACCTTTTTTTGTTGCTGACTTGAATTGTAATTTGAGATGTTTTCCCTTTCTCCTGGTGGATGCCTGATTTCTGAACTCGAATTTTGTTCCCTTGTTCTTTAGGTGGGTACCTGATTATCAAAACTTGACATTTGAAGAATATTTCCTTGTTCTATAGGTGGGCGCCTAATTGCCAAAACTTGAAATTTCGAACAATATTCTCTTGTTCTACAGGTGGGCGCCTGATTACAAATACTTGAATTTTGAAAAATATTTCCTTGTTCTACAGGTGGGCGCCTGATTAGAAAAACTTGGATTTTGAAAAATATTCCCTTGTTCTACAGGTGGGCGCTTGATTAAAAAACTTGAAATTTGAAAAATATTCCCTTGTTTTACGGGTGGGCGCCTGATTATACAACTTGAAATTTGAAAAATATTCCCTTCTTCTATAGGTGGGTGCCTGATTGCTAAAACTTGGGATTTGAAAAATATTTCCTTGTTCTACAGGTGGGCGCCTGATTGCTAAAACTTGAAGTTTGAAAAATTTTCCCTTGTTCTACAGGTGGGGGCTTGATAACAAAACTTGAATTTTTGAAAAATATTCCCTTGTTTTACAGGTGGGCGCATAATAGTCAAAACTTAAAATTTGAAAAATATTCCCTTGTTTTACAAGTGGGCGTCTGACTACAAAAACTGAATTATTGAAAAATATTCCCTTGTTTTATAGGTGGACGTCTGATTACAAAACATAAAATTTTAAAAATATTCTCTTGTTCACGGTTAGGTGCCTGATTGCTAAAACATGGGATTTGAATAATATTCCCTTGTTCTACAGGTGGGCGCTTGATTGCTAAAACTTAAAATTTGAAAAATATTACCTTGTTCTACAGGTGGGATCTTGATTACAAAACTTGAAAAATATTCCCTTGTTCTAGAGGTCGTTGCCTGATTACAAAACTTAAATTTTTGAAAAATATTTCCTTATTCTACAGGTGGGTTCCTCATTACAAAACGTGAATTTTTTTAAAATATTCCCTTGAAATTTGAAAAATATTCCCTTGTTCTACAGGTGGGTGCCTGATTGCTAAAACTTGAAATTAGAAAAATATTCCCTTGTTTTACAGGTGCACACCTAACTACAAAAACTTAAATTTTGAAAAATATTCCCTTGTTTTACAGGTGGGCGCCTGATTACAAAACTTGAAATTTGAAAAATATTCTCTTGTTCTACAGGTGGGAACCTGATTGCTAAAACTTGGGATTTGAAAAATATTCCCTTGTTCTACAGGTGGACGCGTGATTACAAAACTTGAAATTTGAAAAATATTCTCTTGTTCTACAGGTGGGTGCCTGAATACAAAACTTGAATTTTTGAAAAATATTCCTTCATTCTACAGGTGGGTACCTGATTACAAAACTTGAATTTTTGAAAAATATTCCATTGAAATTTTAAAAATATTCCCTTGTTCTACAGGTAGACGCCTGATTGCTAAAAATTGAAATTTGAAAAATATTCCCTTGTTTTACAGGTGGGAGCCTGACTACAAATACTTGAATTTTTGAAAATTATTCCCTTGTTTTACAGGTGGGCACCTGATTACAAAAATATTACCTCGAGGTATATTGCTCCTTCACTTGTCATGATTATTGATTTTCATTTGAAGACCCTATTTCCCCCCTTGACTAACCTCTTTGTTTGTAAACCTTAACTCAAAAAATACCTCTTCTCGTTTGAACCCGATACTTTCCGTCTGTTGCATTGTTCCTGAACCGACATCTGCCAAACCTTTGTGTTTCACTTGATCCCCAAAGCATATTTACCAACCATATTGTATATGATGTTGTTTCCTGACCCAAATCACTGGCTCTGACCTTGAGGTCTATTGCTCCATTGCTAGACATGATAACTTCAATTTCTTATTGGAAGATCTTTCTTGTCACTGGTTTACCCCCTTCTTGTCACAGAAAACACCTTTGATCCATTCACCCTAGCCCTCATTCTGTTGCAGTTTTCACGATTTGATATGTACCGAGCCTTTGTATTTCAACGAATCCAAAGCATGTTGATTGTTACTAGCTCAGCATGCCTATTGTTCCTTCCTGACTTATACTGCTTTGATGTAACAAACAGATCACGTTGTGTGCAATTGGAAAGACGGTGGCAGATTTTGAAGTCATTTCTCACTTGTTTTGACCCAACAAACTCAAGAAGAGGGAATAAATAAGACAAAAGGAATAGAGTAGAGGACAATGAAAGGAGATGATTCCTAACAAAAAAACTAAAAGGTAGCAACCTATGAAATGCGAGTACCAATTCAAATGACCATGACATGCACCCACAGCCTATTCCGTTTAGCAAATCGATGTTCAACTTTTGTTATACCCCCCAGACTTGAAGCTGGGCTTCAATGCTCTGATTATCCAATCTGATTCACAATTCTTATTTGACTTGTAGCGCCCAAAAGGGTTTTCACAGTTAAGCCTCTCTCATTTTGTTCTTTTCTCTCAACTTACAGTCGCCTCAAGGTGCCCGTGAGGGCTTTCACCAATAAGACTCTCTCATTTTTTATTTTTTTTATTTCTCTTAGCTCATGTCGCCTTACGATGCCTGTGAGGGTTTTCACCATTAAGACTCTCTCATTTTTATTATCTTTCATGCCCATACGAGAGTGTTGCCCCCGACATGAATCCCTCTACTTTCTCAACTTGGCATCTCTTGAAGACTGATCAGGAGGTCTTTCTTTGGAACGTAACGTGGGCTTTTGGATAGGGTTAGAAAGAAAAGGTATCAAAGGCTCAAAACAATTCAAATGAGTTTAAAACTACAACTTTCGGAATCAGATTTCTTACAACAAACCACCATTTCTGCCCCAGTTTTCTGGCTTGGGGACGTTTGGATTTTCATTTTGAAGAGACCCAACCATGAGGCTACCTACGTATCTTTAAAAGGAATCAGGTTAAACGTGTTCATAACGATTCCTTGTTTTTGTTGTTGTTTTTTTTTCTTCTATTTTTTTCTTTGTTTTGGCTTTTTTCTCTTTTCTTTTTCCTTTTTCTTTCTCTTTTCTCTTTCCTTTTCTTGTTTTCTTTTCTTTTCTTTTCTTTTCTTTCGTTTCCAGTCTTTCCATTCTTTTCCTTTCACTGTCTTCTCACACTTGCATTTCTGACTTTTGTTACCAATTCCGAAAGAGGGGTATGAAAGAAAATAATTAAAGCTCAAAAAGGCTAGCAAAGGATAAAGTGTTTATATAGCAGAATAAAAAAATGCCTTTGTCTTTCAAATTTTCAAAATATGCCAAGAGAAGCAAGTACAATCAGTCAAAGGAATCATACATAGCATATCATGACTACGTCAGAATTGATAGCCATTTCTATACCTTTTCCTTCTTCCTCTGTCAAATATAATGCACCATTGAACAACACTCCAGCTACAATAAATGGTCCCTTCCAGTTTGGTAAACTTGCTTTTTGGATTTCTTTATGTTCTATTTGCCCGTGTTTCATGTGGTTCGGGTTTAAAAAGATCTCAAAGGGTCCAAATCTATTCTTGTTTCCTACAAGTGTCTCTATTTCCTTATGAGTAATCTTTTAAGACCAGGCCTGGGGTTATGCATGTCATGTCATTAAAGCCAACAGGGAAAATAAATGCAAAAAAGAAAAGAAAACTAAACCGAATGAATAGAAATAACAAAAAATAGAAAATTGCATTAGAGAGATGGTGAAAGAGGTTGGACAAAAAACAAGTAAAAATACTGGAGTTAAAACCCTGGAACAAACCTAGACGACACTAACAAAACTAGGAAAAATAAAAGGATAGGAAGGTTTGAATCACGAGACCATATCTGGATTACAACCCTAAAAATAACCCGGATAATAGAAATGACAACAAAATAAACAACCAAAACTCCTCTCTGGCTGACCAAGAAATGGAGCGTCTTCCCAATTACACATCACGACATATTAGCCACTGGGTTCCACATCAATAACACTAGGCACTTCACAAGCCTTCATCACATTGTTCTTAACAAATTGCTTTTGGGTTCCTTTCACTGGCTCGTTCTGAAGATCCACCTATGATATCGCTGAAAACTTAGCAACACTCATGCCGCCGAGGCTCCCAAAAGAACTCTCACATCCTAACATGTGCATCTCATCATGCACATGCGATGGACTTTGGCTAGTGTCCGCTACATATAAATTTTGCACGTCAATGTCACCGGCATCAATAAGCTTCTGAATTGTTTTCTTTAGACTCCAGCACTTCTCTGTGTCATGCCCCGGGGCATCTGAGCAATATGCGCACCTTTGAGAAACATCAAACTTCTTTGACAGAGGGTTTACTGCTTCAACCTTTGGAACAAATTGGCATATGATACTCCAATAGGGGTGAAAGCCTTTTCTTTTTTTGAGTATCCTCTCATTATTACATGCTTGGCTGGGCTAGAAACCTGATCCAGGAGGTTTTCGGTATGCTCGTGGGGGTGGATAAGCATTCTGTGGAGATGGGTATAGGGAAAGTGATGTACAATTTTTTGAGTTATGTGGGGAGAAGCAACGTTGGGGAGGATAATATAGTATGCAAGGATATCCACGAGGATGATGTCGAGGCTGAAAATGTCGATCATTTATTCCATTTCTCTTTCTTCCGCCGAAGCTTACTTGGATGTTCTGAATGTCTTTCGAACCACTCATGATTTTGCCTGACTTGTTTCCCTCTTCTACTTGCTCCTGCATTTTTAACACATCATTGAAAGGTTTTACCAAAGCCGGGATCAAACAATTGAAGTAGGTGGGCTCCTGGCCTTGTAGGAAAAGCCCAACCATTTCCTTTTCACCAATCGAGGTACTGACTCGACTAGCTTGCTCCCTCTATCTGAGCCTAAACTTCCTAAAGCTTTCCTGAGGCTTCTTTTTCATTTTAGATAGGGAAGCACGGTCTGGGGTAACACTGGATTTGCGTTGAAAGCATCGAACAAAATCCTGATCCATGTCACCCAATGTAGGCCATTTACCGATATCTTGACGAGTATACCGGTCCAAAGCTGCCCCAGTCAGGCTCTTGCTGAAATATGCAATCAACAGGTCATCTTTCTCTCCAACGCCTCTTGTTTCACTACAATAAACCCTCAGGTGAGCTACGGATCTCCACACCCATCGTACAAGTTAAATTTTGGAACTTTGAACCCTGCGGGTAGGCGAACACCAGGGAATACAAACAGTTCTTCGCAAGCCATTACCCTGGTCTTGCATTCCTTGCTTGTTCTTCAAGGACTGTCTTATGCCTGCCAGGCTCAAAGGTATTACATCCTGGCTTTCCCTTCCTATGAACTTTTCATTCTCAATATGTGGCTCATCTTGCAGGTTCTGCTTGTACGAGTCAGGAACCTTGTGGGTTGCCTTTGCGGGATAGCATTGGATATCATTAGCTCTGTGTAAATATTCATTGTTGGGGATTATTGGAGGGACAGTGATGGAGCTACCGGGGTGTTTAGGAAAACTGTAGTAAGCGGGTGCATTTGGAGTGTATGGAGGATCGTTCAAAACCATAATCGGAGTTTGGAGAAGGGTAGCATCTAAGTAGCTGGGTGGTGGCGGGGGTGTTGTTGTCCCGGTTATCCAAGCCTGATACATTTCTACAATGTGTTGTCTCAGCCTTTGTACCTCTTCAATTAACCCATTTTTCTGGTCAACCAACTGCTTTCGGGCCCCGGTATCGACCAATTTAGTTCTATCGTTGTCCGCCATTGCCTTTGATTTTGTGTTGTAGAGGAGAGTTACTACTTTAAAAACCACAAACCAACAACCCTTCTGTTATGAGTATAACAAAATGACGCCATTAAAAAGCTAAAATACCACATTGCGTGCAATGCACCTAGTCACACTTACCGGTTCTAATATGACTTCGAGGGTAGGAAGGTCATATGGCATCATCCCAATTTGTTCATTTCAACCTCTCTTTATCTTTGTTTTTCTAGCACTTTCTTGATCATTTTTCTTCCTCCTTTTTCTATTTATCACTCTTTTCTTTTCACGTTCCATAATTACATCATTTTTTCTTTTCTTTCCGTTTCTCTTTTTTTCGATTTTTATTTTTATCTTTTTTTATAAAACAAAATAATTCGATCGAACCTCATGTAGGTTTCCTACGTATCATGACCCCGCATGAATCAAATCTTTGCGTAGTTCTAGAAGATCAAAATGGAGCGAATAAACTAACTCATTTTCTTTTGTTTATTTTTATACAACTCAAACCATGAAATCTCTAAGAAACTCAAACACATTTTTTTTTGAAAATCAACTTGAAATCATTTCAATACCATCAAAACCATCTGATACTAAGCAACCAAGATACAAATCCAACCTTATCTAACTCTTGACCTTTTTTTAAAATATAAGCTACTACCTGACTGCCAAATCATATACAAAAGATGGTCACATATGCAAAAACTGGTCAATTCTGCAATTCTAGACACCCTCACAATAACTGATAAAGTTGCAGCCTCAATGCACTTCAAGTAATTTCCATAGACAATCGCAAATCTCAACGAATCACCCAAAAGTAGTAATCTTTTTCTTTTCATTCTCTACTTTCTGCTTTCTCTTCTTCTTTTTCATCATTTTTTAATTCGTTTTAAGGACAATCCAAAGTAACAAAACTAAAAATTAAATACTTCTAAATTAAAGTAGCAAAAATCAGACAGAAAAATATACTATCTTATTAAAAAAATTAATTACTACTATTACTACGTATTTCCTAAAGCCTACCACTACAAAAATACGATACTAGATAAGACTATATTTTTGGAAACTCTACTTTCTTTGTACATGAAAATAAAGTTAATACTCTAAAAAAATGTAACTCTTCTGAAGTTTTTTTTTTAAAAAAAATTTTCTAAATAAACCAACTATAAAGTGAAATAAAGACTAAAATATCGAGATTAAACTTAATAAATATATTTACATGCTAAAAAGTGAGTGAAAATCTAAATAGCACGGTTGTAACTTGACTGCTAATTGAAACTCAGCAAATGTGCAGGATCAAACTCAAAATGTAATTTAAACTTAGATCCAAGCAAAAAATTGTGCTACAGACAACTCTACAGATTCACATTTATAGCCTGCTAGACCAATTAACATCAAACTAAACTAGTAGCAACGAACAAAGTAACTTTGTGCAATATTTTTTAACTTGTAATTCCCTGTTAACTGAATCACCAAAATATTTATAATCAACTAAATTCAACTGTGCAGAAAATTAGCTTGCACTCACTAGATAGCTGGTGCAAAAAGTGTAAATTTTCAAGGTTGTTTCAACAACTTTCAATAACAGTCCAAAACACTCTGATTTGAGTTCGAAATTCTTCAAACAAGCTCTAATGTCCATACCCAGTTTTAGGTTTACAAAATATTGTAGAAAAATACAAATAATTCTTAGGAAACTTGTATTACATCAACAAAATGCAACATTCTAAGATTCAAACAAGCTGGTAGGTTCGCTATTCAATTGTTTCTCAAAACTCAAAACTTCAGCAACACCTTGAGCATTAAATTCAGCAACAGTAGGCACATATGTTTTCAGCCCAGAATGACGACCTCAACTGTAGAAACAAAGCATTAGAATCACAGCAATATTGAGTCAGAATAACTACAAAGTACAGATGAATAGTGTGGGATCTACTTTTAAAAAACAGCTCAAAACTTGAATTTCAATTGTGTATTGTTGGCATATAAACTGAAGTAACGCAGTTGAGTTAACTGAAGCTAAAACTTTTGCAAAATTTCCTCAACTGTTAAGAAAAACTATAGTAACAACAATCAATTAAAGAAATCTGAAAATCTTCATTGTTGAGCGAAAAATGAACAATGCAGGTCTGTGGACAACAAGTATGAAATTCTTTTCAGCAACAGAAAACAAGCAGCAAATTATTTCCAGCAAACATGCAACTTCTGTCAGCAGATTCTAACCAACTGGACAATATTTTATGTAACAACGGCACTCAATTCAACAAGGAAAACCCCTTTTTTAGAAGTGAAAACCAGATTTCAACTATCACTGATGAACTCAAGCACAGTCTCAACTAACATAAATTTCCAACAGATTTAGCTTACTGTATATTCAACCAAGTCACATTCAATCATGCTCAATCTCTAGTCCCACTGAATCCCCTCTATTAAACTCAACAATAACAACCACTATTAGAAACCATTGGTAAAAAGTTCAAACTAGAAAAATTTCAGCTATCAATTTACTCCAAAACTTCACAAATAGTGGCAAACTTCAACAAGACAAGCTTCAGAACTCCACAATCTTAGCACAAATGCCCACTTAACTGCTCCAATTGACTGAGCTATTGGAGTCTGAAACTGGGGAGCCATCTGCTCTGGAGTGTGGGTAGCAAGATTCTGGGCTCCTCCTCCATCCTGAGAGACGGCTGGTGCTATAAGAAGAAAGCCTGTCCGGATGACACTCTCCATAAGGCCCACTAGACGGACCAGAGCATCTTGAAGTACTAGGGTTGAAGTGAACGCCTGTGGGACCTAAAGTGGGCCTACCGGAACTGCCTGGTCTGGAGCCTCATCATCAAACTCAACTTGAGCCTCTGTCGTTAGTGCTGTTGCTCTTGGCTGAGCTCTGCCCCTACCTCGGCCTTCAGCACAGCTTCGACCTTTCCCTATTCCCCTCGTGGGAGATGCTGCTGGGGGCTCGGGCTGCTAATCAGTAGATGAGGAAGCACGTGTTCTCGACATCTGCGAAAGAACATAATAAAAATTCAATTAGCATTGAGAAACCAAACCGCACAACATGAAAGAATAGATGTGAAGTTTTTCCTAACTCTATAGCCTCTAATGGGTAAATACAGATGTCTCCGTACCGATCCCTCAGACTCTACTAAGCTTGTCCGTAAATTGTAAGACATATGTAACCTAGAGCTTTGATACCAACTTGCCATGACCCAAATTTCTCACCTCGGAAGTCGTGATGACGCCTACTAGTAAAAGTAAGGCAAACTGACCATTTGGTTATTTGCCTTTTTCCTTTTTAACAATTAATAACCAACATTAGATAAACAATGAAATTGGATAAACGGAAGACTGGAATGTAGTATTTTAATAAAAGAGCCAATACCAATATTTACATAATCTACCCAAGACTGGTGTCACAACTTTACAGGCGGTCTAGGAATACTATAAACAAGGTCCAAAAAATAAATACAACACTGTTTCTGGAATACATAAATAAAACATGATGAAAGAATAGAGGGAGACGATAGGGCCTGCGGACGCCTGCGTGACTACCTTGGATCTCCAAATGGACTGAAGGCATCAATCCCAAATCTAAGGTTCAAAAGCTGCTGCACCGGGATCTACACACAGTGCAGAGTGCAGTATCAGTACGACCGACCACATATGCTGGTAAGTGCTTAGCCTAACCTCGGCAAAGTAGTGACGAGGCCAGGACCAGACTACCAAATAACCATGTGTAGTTAAATTATATACAGCGGAAAATAAAAGCAGAAATGTACAGTTAAGAATGAGATGGGCAAATATGTTGCGGGGAAACATCAAATGATAGCAGAAGAAAAACAGGTAAATATAATTAACACCGTAACTCAATTATCAACGTGAATCAGAAATCACACAAGTGCACAACATCACCCTTCGTGCTTTTACTCTCGTCCTCACCGTAAGAATCAATATAATCTGCACGGCATCATCCTTTGTGCTTTACTCTCGTCCTCGCCAAAAAATCAATATAATCAGCATGGAATAGTACATCGTGTGGCACGAAATTACCCTTCGTGCTTTTACACTCTTCCTCATAAGTATCATACACAGCATCACCCTTCGTACTTTAACATTCTCTTACCAAAGCAATACACGGCATCACCCGTCATGCTTTAACACTCTTCCTAACCCAAACAACAATCACAAAACAATAAGGGCAAGGAAATCAACAAATTTCAAAATAAATCCCGCCAAGGAAAACAATAGTACAACCATTAAATCCCAGCAAGGGAACCATATCAAAAGCATCAACATCCCCGACAAGGGAGATAACATTAAAAGCAACAACATCCTAGCTAGGGAGACAATATAATAGTCCTTTTCACTTTTTTATATTTACTTTAAAACTCAATTCACAACTTGAGCCAGCGCTCTATAATATTCAATTTCCAACAATAATTCCACAGGCCATTTCACAATTTGAGCCAACGTTCTCCAATGTTAAATTACCAAAATTTCTTCCACAATCCTTGTTCAACAATAGAAATATCACATAACGCATGAACAATACAAAATGGAGTTATATTAATCATGGCATAAGACTCACCGGATTGCTTGACACCAACGTATAGATATTCGTCACAATGCCTACATGTCGTACTCAACAATTAACACATAGAAAATAAGATACAACTCTTAATCTCTCAAGCTAAGGTTATACCAAAAACTTATCTCGATGCTACGAACACAATTCAAGCCTCAACTACTGTTTTACCTCTTGACTCCACCACCAATTTGCTTGTATCTAGCCACAAGTTACTTAAATATATCAATAAATGCTAAATGAATAAATTCTAATGCACTAGGTTTTCTAAAGTTTTTCCCAAAAAGTCAAAATCGACCCGGTCTCGGATATAATTGGTTCTTTAATCCGACCTCAATTTGAGATCTAAATCCCCAAATTTCAATATTCTTATGTTTTACCCAAAATTCTCAATTCCACCATGAAAACCTTAGATTCTAGGATGAAATCTTGGTAAAAGAAATTAAGGATTGAAGAAATGAGTATAAAATCACTTACAAATGTCTTGGAGAAGAAAGAGTATTTGGAAAATCGCTTCTTATGTTTTAAGGGTTTTGAAAAGTAAAGAATAACTAAAAGTCCCGTTTAAAATATACTCCTCTCAGACCCTCTCTGCAGACCGCATAAAAAGGATTGCAGTCGCGGAGCTCTACCGCGGACCGCAAGAAATCGAGCGCGGCCACAAAGGTATGGCCTTGCCGCACCACAGACTGCATAATCCCCACGGCGGTCGTAAAGTCCTAACTTCAGAGACCTGCAAGTTTCTCTGAACCTGCAACTTTTCTAAGTGTAAAAATATCTCGGTACATATCCGAAACTCACTAGAGCCCTCAGGACTTCAAACCAAATTTGTATTCTAACTCAAAGATATCATATGGACTTACTCGTGCAATCACATTATTAAAATAACGTCAATAACTATGAATTAAGCCTCAAATTCATTAAATTACTCAAGAACATCCAAAATCTATGTTTTCTCAAATGAAGGTCCGATTTATACTAAATGGACTCCGATTTTTACCAAACGTTACAGACTCAACTTGAATAACATATAAGACCTGTACGGGGCTCCAAAACAAAAATACGGACCCGATACATTAAATTTCAATACATTTACATTTCCAAAAACTCTTAAAATATCAGAAAATAATTTTCTTTAAAAAGAATATATCTCGGGCTTGGGACCTCAGAATCCGATTCCAGGCATACGCCTAAGTCCTATATTTTTCTATGGATCCTCCGGGATCATAAAATTACGGGTCCGAGTCCGTTTATCCAAAATGTTGACCAAAGTCAACCTAAAGTCATTCTAAAAGCAAAATTTACTATTTTTTAATAGATTTTTTTACATTATGATTTTTCGGATACACGTTCAGATTGCGCACATAAATCGAGGTGAGACAAAAAAAATTCAAAATCTCAAAACATAATTTATTTTTAAAATAGGTGATGACCTTCACATAGTCAACTATAAGAAAAGGAAAGCTCAAACACTCAAGTCCATTAGGAACATCTCATCATGAGATGTTTGAGAAAAAAGCACTGAAGCTAAGATTCATGTCATAAGCAACAGCATTTCGAAGTTGAAGATTTGAAGCCAACAATATTTTAATGGGATAAAGTAAGATATTGTAAGATATTATCGATGCCCATTGAAGTGAACCTTCATGTTTTGCTAATATTTGAAGATATCATGTTAAGATTGTGAAGATCTGAAGGTCCAATCATTAGAAGCTGACATATTTATATTCGTGAGAACTTAAAGCTTATAAGGATTTATCTTTTAGTACATTCTTTTCCTCTCATCTTAATTTTCTTCTTTATTCTGATTGACACGATTATTAATTTGTATTTTTTCATTACCAAGATTCTTTTATTGTTCAACTTCCTCGACAACAATAATAACAATTACCACTAAAAATTCGAAAATTGACCGCGATTTATCGACAAGATTAAAAAAATGACCCAAGTCGGACAATTTTCCAAGATAAATTATTTTTCAATTATTTTTACGAAATAATTAACTTTGATAATTTTTTGGCAGAAAAATGCCATAAACAACTTTTTCTTCTGGCGAAATTTAATTTTCAAGACACTGACCAACTTTGTAGATTTTTTTTTAAATTAAAATAAATTAATATTCAAAAAACCAACCAAAATTAGTCGGTTATTTTGGCCGATCATTTTAAAAATCGACCGATTTTCTGAAATTAATTTTATTTTTTTAATAAAATCGATCGACATCGGTCGGTTATTTTTGCGCGAAAATACAATTAAAGAGTATAGATGAAATAAAAGACAATCTTAAAATAAAATGCACCAACGGTCTAGTGATAGAATAGTATCCTGCCACAATACATATCCTTGTTTAATTTTCAGATAGCACATCATAATTAAAAATACCGACCGGTTTCGGTCTGTTTTTTTGATATTTTTTTCTTTTTTTGGAATGTAATTGACCCAAACGTATTTTTGCAAATTACCAACCAACATCAGTCAATTCTAGTGTTGATTTTTTCCCCTTTTTTGTAGTGAATAATATATTCACTATAACTCCACAAGTAAGACGGGGGCAGAGAGTCTGGCTAGTGCAATAAAGTTAATATCAAAGTTTTCTAGATGCGCAACCAGATGCTTCATTATTACTTTCATATGAAAGTATGCACTTTTAAGCGGGGGTAGATTTAGGGGGTGCCGGAATAAAATGGGGTTATCTAAACTTCTTCATCAAAAATTTTTATTATAAAATATAAAACAAAATTCATTTTATGCCTTTAGATATTATAGTTAAAATTTTTTTAACACAATTAAAAGTTATAGCTTTATGATCGAGGGATTCAAAACTTTGTTAGGTTGTTGGTTCAATTTTTACTGGTTATGTAGTCTCTTTTAATTATTTTTTTTAACCGCTCAACGAAATTTCTGTGTCCGTCATTAAGTTGTATGCACACAATCTCTACCTTTGAACGAATCGTCAATACGTCATCTTTAAATATTCACATTTTATGAAATATAGAAGTTACCTTAGCAAAATCTTTCCAAATCTTTGTTTAATGGCGTTTATTTTGCTGCCGTTAGCATGTCAAACTTGACTCATAAAAATATAGTGTAACTTTCAAACCTGTCTAAAGTTCAACAGGTTAGACAAGTGTTATTATTATTTATGAGCTAATTTGGACTATATTGGGTCAACTCGGTATGTTGGAAGCTCAAATAAACCTGTTCAAATTGCAGGTTTAATTTGAAAGAAGTTCACTGTTTTAATCTTCAAAAAAAAAACACGCTGTTTATATGATACTTCGAAATTTGCCAATTGAAATTAAAAACATTAAAATTTTAAGAAGCAGCAGCAGCATAAAAATGATATATTAAGTGATAAGCAAATATGATAGAATTAAAAGAGACAAATTAGAATATGAACAAACAAAAGAGAACCACATAGAAACTCTGGAAAAGAGAAGACTCATACAAATTAAAGTGAGTTAAATAATAGTTAATGAACAAAGAAAGTTAAGGTTTTTCTCCTCGTGTTAATACATAGAATGCATTTTCTTAATAATGAGGGAAGCCTCTTGGCACTGAAGTTCATCTTTAAGTTGGTCAACCTCGGCAAAAAGATTTTCTTGGCGCGAATCTGATAGACCGGAGGCTGACATTGAGGTCACGCATCATAGAGCTGAAATGTCTATTATGCTCAATGGTCTTCTTATACTTCTCCTCCACTTAAGCATACTTAACCGCAGAAACGACAAGCTATATGGTTTTGGAGTTCAAGTCCGCCTCCAAATTATTTAATCTTTCAGCGAAGGCAACCTTATGATCTGATGCAACAAGAATGTCACTATGGACTTTAACCCATTTTGCCCTAGCCTCTTCAGAATGAACCCTCGATGGGGTGATCTCTTGGCTAATAGCCTCTTTCTTTCTCTCTTGCTAAAATCGAGCCTCCAGCACAACAGCCTCAGCATCTTTAGCTTCTAGTTCTAAGTGGGAAGCAGCAGCTTGGTCACTCTCGGCCAAAAATTGATCCCGCTCAAAGGTAACTTCTTCTTTTTCTCTAATCAACCTTTAAAGGCATCAGAAGGAAGAAAATTGGCCATCGAAACAGAAAAGGAAAACTCAGAATAATATTGTATCAAAGGTAGAAGAAACAACGAAGGAAATGAAGGACATACCACTGCGACGTTATGCATGAAATTGTTCACAGGCACTTCCCAAGAGATCTAGTATCTTTTCCCTAACTTTTTCTGAAGCCTTAGCAAGTTCCACCAGTAGAGATACAGATTTCATCGAGTAGAGACCGAGAGAGTAATGATCCTTCTCCTTTGCTGGTCTTCTGAAAGAGCAGCATAATTTTGAACCAAATTCCCATGAACTGGAACTAGGGGAGAGGAACATCCTCTTCTCGGATAAATGCGGACAGTAGAAATAATGTAGCAATCACTGGTGGAAGAGTTGGTAAAGAAGGAGATGAAGGTGATGGCGTTCAAGGGTGAGAAGCATCTGCGGAAAACACAGTACTGGTTCTTGGTTGCTTGTTAACCAAAGACGGCAAAGACTCTGCACTCAGCATCACAACACTAGGTGCAATGACTAGGATCCTAAAATGGGAGTTGGCATTTTCCACCATTTCAAATCCTTTAGAGCACCAAGGCATCATCCTCAATTGGTGTAACTAACTCAACAAATTGAGCATTATGTTGAGTTGATGAAAGTCGTCGTCTTCTATGTAGAGTAGCTCTCTCCTCACTAGCTTCTCTAGTCAGCTCGGGCAGCAGAAAAACATCTCTTTTTAGCTTGCTTGCTCTTTGGTTGGTGACTCTGAAAATAGATACGTGCACCCGAAGCAGGCCCGAATTCACTTGTTCGAGTAAGCACCTCTTGAAGCAGCCTCATTACATCAACAGGGTCAGCCAAAACATCCTCCTCGGAGACGATAACTGAGCCCCCGGGTAGACCTCAATTCAGCAAAACGAGAATGGATTAATCAATTTCCTTACACAAAAAGCAAAGGCAAGATGAGTCCAAGTTGCATGATTTTTGTCTTCCACCCATATTTAAGGGCCAGTTCTTTCCATGTGCAGGTTTCGGAAGATCTAGAGGGAATAGATGTTCATCACGTGAGCTAGGGATAACTCATCTCCCCTTACTTGGCAGAGGCACCAAAGACAAGCAATCGCCCTTCACACTAGAGGACTTACTTGTGCCAAACACACCTGGTAGCGGAGGCAGAACTACACAATGACGGACTCAAGCTCTCTGCTTAGAGAAAATGCTCCCAAAGCGAAGGGATACGTGTAGAAATACGTAAAACCCTATTAGGTAAGATTACCCGCTCCTCTAGATCAGGAGCGGTAATGTCTAAATCCTGACAACGATAATCTTCCTTCACAATAGGAATATTGAAAGGACGGATGGAAGAATGGTATCTGCCAACGGCCCATGTACAAGGGTTGGTAGAAGGAAACTTATCTTCAAAATCTTTGGTGGTAATCAAGTTCTTTGGGATGATGGTACTCATCATAGGGGGGTCATCATCATCATCTTTTCCTTTATTCCTTGAAGAACTAGGTTTTATCGAATAAGAGGTCATTTCTATCAGGGGAAGGATTTTTCTCTCAAATAAGGAAGCTAAAAAAAGGAAATTCGAAGGATGAGTTGAGTAAAGAAAATCTTAGAAAATGTAGAGTATTATGAAGTGTAAATGAAGAAAGTTGATGTGTATAGGTGAACGTATATGCATCTAAATTCATGTCCATAATTACCTCGATAATAGGGAAAAGTTATGCTAAATTTTGGTATTACGCGTGTTCGGAGAATTAAATGCGAAAAACGTGTGTCTAATCAACAGTTAGAAACTTTTCTGAGGGAGTCAATAAATTTCCCGCCAAAACGAATGTTTCGACCAACTTTCCGGTGACACAAAGTTATGCCATCGGAAAGCAGGGGGACTATCTGAATGGAGTAAAATATATTATATTAAATGATCGCATGAGAAAGTGACGCGTGGACTCCAAGATAGAGTATGGCTGAAACCAAGAGCAACAATTTCGTCTGTTACCGGAGAGAATGATACTCATAAAGATAAAATAAGTGCCTACCACCCTGAAGCATTTAATTAAGAATATTCTACAGTACTTGGTACACTGCTCGTTACAAAATAATATGGTATTCATGCCTGTTGTTACACGTTCTTCAATGACCCTCGTAGTTGAAATTAAAGAGGGGCTTGATCCTAGGACCTTGTTTTCTAGGTGTACCATAAATAGTGACCTCTATTATCATTGTAAAAGGGAACGAATTTTCGGAGAAACATATGCTGCATCCTATTCAAAGCTTAGTACAATGTTATCCTTTTGCTCTTTGATATGATTACTGTTGTACCCAGAAATGTTGCTCCCGGAATCACAATTTTTGCTATTTGATCTCTATCTCAAGGTTAAGTAATACATTTTTATCTCCATCATTTATTATTTTAAGATCAAATTAATTTACTTATTTATAAACTAGGTATAAATTTAACTATATCATTTTATACGTAAACAAGTGCCAAATTTGAGAGCATATATGGGCAAAAGCAACACCATAACCAAATCATTCAGCTTATGGGCCTCATAACCGTATTTGGTCATTTGACAAAATGTAATTGTCGTAGTATTGCTGCTTTTTTTGGGAAAAGTCGGTAGATCTTTATTGGGCCTACCAATTTCAGTTGTGTGGGCGTTAAGACTTAAGAGTACCTCTTTCCTTTATTTTCCACATGGTTAAAGCACTTTAAAAAGTACTTATTGCTAATTGTGTCATTATGATAGTCTTCAACACAGGAACAGGGGGTTTTACACCTGAAATCAGATCTTAACACCAAAGGAATCACCTTTTGACATTCTTCTCCTCGGGTCAATTCCCCACCGCCTGCAATTAAGCGACCCGCTAAAACCCTAACAGTAGATGAATCTCAAATTCAAACCCTATCTCAATTCAATATGATCCCTTACATTTCCTTTGCTGACCCACCTTCCATGGCTGCCTTCATCACCAGCTCCACTTTCTCACCTCCGCCGTCCGCCGGCGGCAGTGATGACTTCAATTACGATGCCGCTTGGTACGGTAACATCCAGTATCTGCTTAATATCTCCGCCGTCGGAGCCTTCACTTGCCTTCTAATTTTCATCTTCGTGAAGCTTCGGAGCGATCACCGTCGCATGCCGGGTCCCACTGCCATCGCCTCTAAGCTTCTCGCCGCCTGGCACGCCACTGGCCGTGAAATCGCCGGCCACTGCGGTGCTGACGCAGCCCAATTTCTCCTTATTGAAGGCGGCAGCTCGGCGCTGCTATTATTCCTTGCCTTCCTTGCCCTTGCTATAATGCTGCCGTTGAATATTCATGCTGGAAAGGCTCCTATGGCTGATCAGTTTTCAAAGACTACTATAAATCATATGGAAAAAGGTTCTCCTTTACTCTGGATTCACTTTATCTTTGTTGTTATTGTTGTTGTTTTGGCACATTATGGTATTAGTGAAATACAAGAAAGGTTGAAAATTACTAGGCTTAGAAATGGCTATGGAAATCCAAGCGGGCCTGTTACAAATAGTAGTACAATTTTTACAATTATGGTGCAGGGAGTACCTAAAACCTTAGGTTTTGATAAGACACCATTGGTGGATTATTTTCAGCATAAATATCCGGGCAAGGTGTATAGAGTAGTTATACCCATGGATTTGTGTGCGTTAGATGATTTAGCGACAGAGTTGGTGAAGGTTCGGGAAGATATCTCCAAATTAGTGTCAAGGATTGAGTCACGGGGTTATTTGAATGAGGAGGAAGAGGATGATAATCATAGTGTGAACGGATGGGGTTTGTTTGAGCGACTGCGATTTCTGTGGAGAAAGGCCAAGGACATGTGGTATCGTGTTGTTGATCAATTGGGTTTCTCAGATGAAGAGAGGTTGAGAAAATTGCAAGAGCTGAGAGCTGATTTGGAGATGGAAATGGCATCTTATAAAGAAGGGCGGGCAAGAGGTGCTGGTGTAGCTTTTGTTGTGTTTAAGGATGTCTTTACAGCTAAAAAGGCTGTCCAGGATCTCCGAAATGAGAAGAGGAGGCGATATGGTCGGTTCTTTTCAGTCGTGGAGTTGCAACTACAGAGGAACCAGTGGAAAGTAGAAAGAGCCCCTTTAGCTACTGACATATACTGGAACCACCTGGGATCGACAAAGTTCTCTTTAAGGTTACGCAGAGTGCTGGTGAACACATGCCTACTGTTGATGCTGTTGTTCTGCAGCTCTCCACTCGCTGTGATTAGTGCCATCCAAAGTGCAGGGCGAATAATCAATGCTGAAGCAATGGATCATGCTCAAATGTGGCTGATCTGGGTGCAGGGCTCGAGCTGGCTGGCAACAATAATATTTCAATTTTTGCCCAATGTTCTTATTTTTGTGAGCATGTATATTGTTATCCCTTCAGTTCTTTCTTATCTTTCAAAATTTGAACGACATCTTACTGTATCTGGTGAGCAAAGGGCTGCACTACTGAAAATGGTTTGCTTCTTTCTAGTAAATCTCATTCTCCTTAGAGCTCTGGTCGAATCGTCACTTGAGGGTGCACTTTTAAGCATGGGTCGCTGTTATTTGGATGGAGAAGATTGCAAAAAGATTGAACAGTACATGACTTCTTCTTTTTTGACAAGAACATGCCTCTCATCTCTTGCATTTTTAATTACAAGCAGTTTCTTGGGTATATCTTTTGATTTATTAGCTCCAATTCCTTGGATTAAGAAGCAGCTTCAAAAGTTTCGAAAAAATGACATGCTTCAGCTGGTACCAGAAAGGAGCGAGGACTATCCTTTGGAAAATCATGACATTGATAGCTTGGAGAGGCCTCTAATTCATGAAAGGAGTTCAACTGTGGTTGACAACAATGGATTTTTAACTGATTCCTCTCCAGATGGAATTGATTTCCCAGGACAAGATTTGTCTGAATACCCTCCAGTCAGCCGAACTTCACCAGTTCCAAAGCCAAAGTTTGATTTTGCACAATATTATGCTTTCAATTTGACAATATTCGCCCTGACCCTGATCTATTGTTCATTTGCTCCTCTCGTGGTTCCTGTTGGTGCAGTTTACTTTGGGTACAGGTATGTGGTTGACAAGTACAACTTCCTGTTTGTATACAGAGTGCGGGGTTTCCCTGCCGGTAATGATGGGAGGTTGATGGATACTGTATTAACTATCATGAGATTTTGTGTTGACTTGTTTCTCCTGGCAATGCTACTTTTCTTTTCTGTACGAGGAGACTCAACAAAGCTTCAAGCAATATTCACACTCGGGTTGTTAGTGATGTATAAAATTTTGCCTTCTGATAAAGATGCTTTTCAGCCAGCTCTATTACAAGGCATACAGATTGTTGACAGCATGGTTGAAGGACCGACTGATTATGAGGTGTTCTCACAACCTACATTTGACTGGGATACATATAATTCATGACTTGTGCATAAAACCAAACATTTGTCTTAGAGATTTGTATATATGTTTATTTGTTATTGGATGTGTTCTGCATCTATCAAATCTCTCTTTCTCTGTTCTTGGTTTGTGCTTTCAATGGAGCTTTAGTTGGAAAGATATTTGACTTAGGACCACAAGTGCAATGGCCAACGAGTCACACGTTATAATGTTTTAATTGGTTCCAGTGTATTAATTTATTGGCCCTATATCGATCTTTGAGGGTGACAAGTTGTTTATAGACATCTAGCAAATGCCTTGCTATAATTTTGCCAGTGTTATGGATACATAGCACAGCTGCCTTGTTATAAAATTGTTAGATATGGACTCTACCTTACTCTATTTCTTTTCTTTCCTTTCTCTTTATTTCAATTGTTTATCTTTTACTTTATTAGTATTTTCAGTGCATAAATCAGCAGTCTGTATTTTTAGGATTAGGTTGTTGTATATATAATATTATTTGTCGACAGGACGCCTTTTGCTTATCTTAGTGTGAGATTTATAAATTTAGTTCACCCTGCCATTCTGTATCCATAATGCTTGCGCAGACCAAGTTTGGGATCAATTTACTGAATGAGTAGATGTTTACTCCAACATCTGCACAAGTTTACTTTAGTGTTATTACATGTTTGTCCATTTCGCTGGGGGGAGAAACATTTATGGCTTTGACTTCTCAAATGACTAGATTTCTCATCTAACTAATTTTAATCTGCTCATTGTACAAGCGAATTGCTGTTGCTATGTTTTATTTGTCCTTCACTTTGCTGCATTGCAGTAGTCCATTTCCTAGTCATAACAGCTGTGATGTGGTTTTCTCAGTTCTAAATATTGCCTAGAAACGAGGAAGTAAAAATGACCAGACTTCTTGGAATGAAGTGTCTGATCCGTGAGCTGTTTCCTCGTGCCTTCATGTAGGCATATGATTGTTGTCCAGGGAGGTCAAAATCCCATATCAAAAGTTAGTACTAATATATATTGGTTTGATGAAACCTCAAGGCCTTTTTTTAGAGGGCGAGAATGTTTTTGTTTTGGTGTTCTCGCGACGTATGTTTTCTAGGTAACCAAAAGAGTACTGCTTATTCTCTCTTTGGTGTTGAAGAGTGGTGAGAAAATGGTTTCATCTTTTTGAGTCAGATTAAACAGATTATAAGTAAAAGCTAAAAAGCATAATTAAACTTTAAAAGGAGTTCGAAGTTCACCTGCAAAATCCAATGTAAGGCGCGCATTTCACAGAAACTTTTGGGGCCATTGACCTTACGTCTATGGACAAAGGATATATACTTGTTCTTTATTTGGTAGCCAGAAGGCGAGGAATCAGTTAATTAGAGATACAATGGTTATTAATGAGATTCTCTGTATATGCACCTAAAGAAGAAAATAAAACAAGTATGGACAGTGTGCATAATATAGCAAAATAAGCTTGTATCTTAGGGTATCAAATGAGCAGATCATGTCAAATTTGGGTTGATCAAATAGGTTGACCCAATATGGATCGTAATATTTAATGTTTATCAGTATTTTATAACGCTTTTTGGGGCTCGAGCCCTGGGACGCTGTACTAATGTCTCGAGGCCCATATGTGAGGCATACGCCTCCGAGCGCCAAAGCATACGCCCTAAACACACCTAACACTCAATGCTCGTGGATCACTCAATAGTTCATATACAAATCATATGTCGAATTCAGTAATTAGCATAGCTGACTCTTAAAATTCTTTAACAAATGAATGATAAAAAATTCTTTTCATCTAAAGGAGTATGAATATTATGAATAACTCAAATAACGAACCATTGTATTGCTATACTAATTGAGAACATTGTGAGGGCGTATGTTGGAATCAGGTTTTGGATGACCTGTGGATCATTTCGGCGCATATTGTGGAAATTAGCATTTTGGAAGAATTTTATAAATTTGGGTTGAAATGTATTTCAATGTTATCGACGTCCGTTTGGGATTTTGAGCCATGGAATAGCTCCGTATGGTGATTTTGGTACTGGAAGCGCGCCTGGATATTGATTTGGAGGTCCGTAGGTTATTTCGGGGTCATTTGACGAAAGTTAGAACTCTGTAGGTTTTTCAGAAGTTTGATCGGAAGTGGACTTTTTAAAATCGAGGTAGGATTCCAATTTCAGAAGTTGGAATAGGTCAGTAATATCGAATATGACTTTTGTGCAAAATTTGAGATCAATCGGACACAATTAGGTAGGTTTCGGCATCGAATGAAGAAATTTGAAGTTCTAAAGTTCGTAAAGCTTGAATTGAGGTATGATTCATGATCTCAGCGTTGTTTGATGTGATTTAAAGACTCAACTAAATTCGTAATATGTTTTGGAACATGTTGGTATAATTGGTTGAGGTCCTGAGGATCTCGGGAGGATTCCAAATGATCAATGGATCAAGTTTGGAATTGGAAGAAATGCTGGAGGTGATGTCATCTAGTGTAACTGCACATACGAGGTTTTAGCTGTAGGTGCAGAGATGCAACAGAGGCCAGGAGGACTGCAGAAGCGAGCCATCGAGGGAAGCACAGTGAGCGTATGAGCGGATATTTGGGCACACCTGCAGGTGCGCAAGTGTGAAGGTAGTGGCGGCAGAAGCGGCAAGGGGCGCAGGTGCAAATAAGAAGACGCAGAAACGGATATGTGGAAGCGGCCAAGGAGTCAGCGGGAGCGGAAGTCGCTTGGAAGAATGCATAAAAGAACGGGGCTCTGCCATTTTTGCTCATTTTCTTCATTCTTGAGCGATTTTTGGAGCTTCTTGAGAGGGGTATTCGCCTAGCAACTTGGAGGTAAGTTAATCCTACCTATTGCAAGTTAAATACGTGGATTATATCTAGATTTTAACCTAGAATTTCATGAAAAATTAGTGAAAATTTGGGATTCTGAAGAAAATCCTAGAAATATATATTTTTTTGGATTTTGACCATAAAATTGGACATGCAACTTGGAATAGATTATATATTTGAGTTCGTAGTATTATGGGTATAGTTTATCTTCAAAAAATTTTGAAATTCGGGCACGTGCGCATGAGGCAAAATTTTTATCGACTTTTCAAACGTAGTTGGATATTGTTTTAAGTAGGATTATATTGGGTGTTTGAGTATATATTTATGGATTTGCTCACTTATTTACTAGTTGTGGAGCATCGGGTATCAATTTGAGTTGTTTGAAAGGCTCGGGAGCCGGCTATGGAACTTAGGAGCGAGGTAAGTCTCCTTTATAACCTTGTAAGAGGGCATTAACCCCATAGGTAAACTAAATTAATATATGCTTCTATATTTGGAGGGCTACGTATGCATGAGGTGACGAGAGTCCATTCGTAGCTACTAATTATGCCTATGACTGGGTAGTTCTAGGATTACACCACGTTTTCCAATATCGTTAGTTGATCTTGTTTATTACTTTCCTTGAAAGGAATTGGGATCGAGTATGCTTATTAAATGCCTTGAACAGAGATGAAATCGGGTATTTCAAGACTTGAAAGTTTTTATTTGGATTTTATATTTTAAAGAGGGTTAAAAATATTATAATAATAATAATTTGAGAAATTATATGTGCAACTGCGTCACAAATATATTTCTGCGAGCGGAATAAATTTCCACTATTCCCATGGGAGAGGATCATTCGTCTTGGCATGTTAAATGGATGCATTTATGGTTCGTGCCATTCGATGGTGCACAATTTAAATATTTATGTTGGACAGACCATACGACCTCAACATGATTTGCGCATGATTTAATTGGTTGTAATAATTGAGGTGGCCTTATTGGCCTGAGATATAAATTGTTAAACGATGAAAAATAAATTTAAAAGTTTTTCATTTATAAAGAGTTGTTTACTTACTTAATGATATTAAGCTTACAACCGTTTTATATAATTCATGCTTAATTATATCATTGGCATTTTATTTATAGCTTGTAGTAAGTGTCGGAGTTGATCCCTCGTTACTAATTATTCGAGGTTAGACTGGATACTTATTGAGTAAATGTTATTTACATATTCATACTATACTTGCATCACATTTTATTATGCAGGCACATATATATTTACAGGCCTTGTGGGCGTAGCGGCGTAGTTAATGCAGGGACTTAGGTGAGCTGCATTCCATCTTACGACGTGCAGCCAATAGAGTCTCCTTGAGAGTATTTATATTTTCTTTCATGTCCAAATTTGTATTCCTGACAGATGTTGTATTTTATCTTAAATTCCTAGTTGATGCTCATGCACTTGTGACAGGTGATTATGGATTATTCAGTATTAAGATTGTTAAAAATATTATTATTTACTCTGTAATTTGGATCTTCTACTAATTAATTAAAGAGAAACTAGGATTTCAAAAATATTAAAATGAGACCTAAATTAAGTATTTTGTGTTTGCTTCCTGACAGCGGTTTCAGGCGCTATCACGACCTTTAATGAATTTTGGGTCGTAACGACATGATATCAAAGTACTAGGTTCACTTAGGTCTCACGAGTCATGAATAAGTCTAATAGAGTCTTGCAGATCGGTACGGAGACGTATGTACTTATCTTCGAAAGACTGCCTGACTATTATGAGCACTTCCCTTCTTGATTACTCATTGTGCGATTTAATTCTCTTGAGGCTTATGCCTTAATTTTCTTCCTATTCAATCTTACGCATCGCGAAACGCTTGTTATAAGTTGGGAATCGAGGAATTTTAATGGTACTATAGATGTGGTACAAGATGTTTCTCCATGCGTAATTGATTGGGCTATTATCGTCGTCTTGCAGAGAAGTAGTGAATTAGTGGGAAGGAGGTTTACTCAGTGCATGATTCTGAGATTCAGTATTTTATTTCTGATGGAGGAAAAACAATCTGTCTACGAATGCTCAGAGGTTGATAGAGTAACGAGACTTGGTATTTTTAGCCGTGGTAGAATTTTCATTAGTAATGTGGTATCATCGTCCTTGATTGAATGTGTTAAGTTCACCGGTGTTATGGTCTTCATCAATTTGCCTTTAGAGTAAGGTAGCGTGAAATGGTTCCAGAGAAGTGGATGTTAGCAATAGTGTTGTATAGCAGATGCGGGATCAAATCGATGATCCTAGTGTTGATGGATCGAGAAAGATAATCTTCGGGGAGGTTTAAAGTTAGTAACGATCTATTGATACAGGTGCTACAGAGATGGATTTTGATTTATGGAAACAATTGAGTAGCGAAGGATGAGGAAGGACATGTGGGAGGTGTCTTATGGTGGATAAACTTCGAGAAGGCCAAGAGTGAGAAAGAAGAGTCAAATAGTTGCTTAAAAAAGTGAGTTTGACCAAAGTGGGAGAGTAGCAGTGTAGCGTATGGGTTCTGTGGTAGGATGACTACACACCTTGAAAAAAGTTTATAGTGATTCGGGGATTCATGGTGGACAGTGACTAAGTCTACGGACCTAATATGAAGATGGGTATAACATGACTTTGAATTGGAATGTATTGTCACTACAAGAAATCTTTTAGTGGAGATATTTAGTAGCAACTTTATTTATTGCTACAAATGATATATTTATTTTGTCGACCGAGGAACTCGCTACAAAATATAAACTTTTAGTCGACTTTTGCAGGTCGCCTATAATATGTGCCACTAAATCCTGAATTATTAGTTCCCACTATGACAAAAATTCAGCTCCAAATGTTTAGGAGCGAATAATAGAGAGTCGCCTCTGAAGGTATTTTTGGAGCAATTGGGTCGCCTCTAATTTTGTAAATATCTGACATTAAAAAGTAAAAAACTAAGTGAAAGATCCTAAAAATAGTATGCCTAAAAAGCTCTATACAAAAGAAGATCGAAGCTCCATTTTCTTCTCCCCCTTCTCGATTCTCTCTGCAAAAGCTCCATTACTTCTTCAAGTTTCTCAAATTAAATCTTTCACTTTTGTTTAATCACAAGATGTGAACCTAATTTATGAAACCCAAAAGCCCTAACACCATTTGTGTTCTAAGATTGTATTCAAATCAAATAATGTTCTCCAACCCCAAATCCTTTTGGGTGTTAAAAATAGTTAGCGAGAATGAGTATTTCATCAATATTACTTCTAATATCTCTAATCCATTTGAAATCTGCAGGAATAGAAAGTAATTTCTCGAACAATATCATCGTGTAAAGCCCTTCTCGGTGTTGACGATTGCTTTCGCTGGTTAAGTTGTTTTTATAAAAAAAAATTGAACTTTTTGGTGATTGCATGTTTGGTGTTCCTCTCAAATGCTAAAATTAGATGTTTTGTGATATGGGTATATTATTTTTCCTGATTATTTTTCGATAAAATCTCATATGTTTCATAAATCCTCACCCAATAATATTTTAGGTGGTGAAATCAGTGAAGATTCTTTTGAGCTACACATTAAGAAAGATATCATAAGCGAAAAACATTAGGATTTATTTGATTTATTTTTAAGATGTTACTTCATTTATTCTGTTCATCATTCCTTCTCTATTTGTTCATCATCTTTGTGATATATATCTGCTTTCACTTTTTGAGCTTATTTATGTCTCTACCAAGTGCTGAATTAGTTTTTATTATTTTCTGCTAATTGATTTAATAGATAATATAATTGGTCAATTTATAATGTTAAACTAAAAACAACTTAGACAAACTAAAATAGATAAATGGAGTCTGGAGTCAATTATGTTCTAGTTCATCTACTTATCACAGCCAAAGTGTTTTGATGATATCCCCTTAGACAACTTAATTTTGCATTTGAAAGTTATATTTTCTTAAATTTTTGGTCGGCTGAAATTTTCATAATCTTGAAATGAATTGTTTTTTAGCCTTATTAGTTCATAAGTGTATGTAGGTTCTAGCCTTGTCATTCCTTATGTAAAATATTTCATGACTTTGATATTTCTTTATCTTTAGAGATATATTGGAAAAGAACTCTTGGTTGTGTTATATAATTTTATTTGTTGACAGATGCAACTATTAATTTAAAGTTAATGGCAACACTCTTTGTACCATGTTTTTGAGACTATATATTGTTATGACATATATCATATGTAAGGATTGACTTTAACCCATATGGAAATCTTTTGTAAAGAAAAAATTTGTCTTACTTTAAAAAAGCAAGATGAGTTATATTAACATCTGGTTACATTCCTGTAGTTGTGTTGGTTTTTGTGGTCCTTGAGATTTATTAATTAATTGATTGATTGATAGTTATTCTAAACATAGGAATATATAAAAGTTGGTTGAATATTAGGAATAGAGATGACCAAAGGTATAGAGATGGAGCAGATGGCTTTCTTAGTTGGGCATTCAGTTAATTCGGGGGAAGTACTATGATTCGATGTCCTTTTAAACGGTGTATGAATACTGCATTAAAGCTAAGGCCTGTAGTAAGAGGAGACTTATTGAGGAAGGGTTTTTGGATTCTTACAAAGTGTGAAACTTGCATGGAGAAGTATAAGTTAGAGTTGAAATTCTAAGGTAATACTCAATAATGAAGTAGAAGATGATAATACTGAAGAGGATAATATCACAGAAATGATTCACAACACTTGTGGACATACAAATGTAGCGGATAAAAATAATACTTCATAGGACAATGAAGAGCCAAATTTACATGCAGAAAAGTTCTACCAATTATTAGAAGATGCTCGGACAGAACTTTATCTTGGTTGTAGTAAAGTCTCAAAGTTATCTTTTATTGATAAATGGTCTCGCCAAACTCATACCACAAGTAGGTACTGAGGCGGTCGAAGCAATAATAAACCCAACACGAGTCAGGATTGAATCCGTAGAGAGTTAGAATTTGGACTAGGTATGTAACTAGAGCTAATGTATGATGTGCCTTAGATTGAACTTTCACATATTCATTGGTTGTTTTCTATTTCTACTTTTAGCTAATGATGCAAATAATAACTAGAAGACAGTGTTTTTTGGTTTTGAGTGTTTTTCAAATGATAAAGGAACTAGGGTCGTGACTTCCACCTAGGTGGCTACCCAACAAGTTGTAAACTATAGGGCGAGTTTGATTATCAGGTTCGTGGTATCGGAAACACACACAATTTCTTACTCTATACCTCTCAGTAGTTTGAGTAATTTTGTCCGATATGAATTTCTCAAGCCCAAATAGGTATTTGCTCAAATCAAATGATATATGCTCAAGTCGGGTCTTACTATCTCTAGATTTGATTCTTTAATTAAGGCAATTATTTCTTGAATTCACCCCAATTCCTTGCTAGTCAAGTTTCCCTAAACATAGTCTATTTTTCTCAAGTAAAGACTAGGTCAAAAAGGCATGAATCAATATTTGTAACCATTAATTCTAGAATTTAAGCATAAACAAGGCTAGATATCACTATCCCAATCACAAACATGCCATAAAATTTAATACTCATTATTTATCCCACTAGGGTTGAGCCACAACCCTAACTAAAGATTTATCTACACATGAAAACTGAAGAAATACAAGAATAAATTAAGGTAGAATGCATAATCATAAATTAAACAAAGAAAAAATAATGTTAAGAAGTCAATCTAATACAAATGTACTCAAAGAAGTACAGCAAATCGCTCAGGTGCACCTCCAAACTAAACTTAACCTTAAAATGACAAAAAATTGTATTTATACTAAGTTGAGAATATCTGACAAAAATACCTTACGAAGGTTATGCGGCCATATAATTCTGATGCGGACCGCAAAATGGCCTTCTGCGGCCGCACAATTCTAGTTTGGTCTGCACACTTGGGAACTTGGGACTGGAACTTGAGGTCTTCTGCGGTCCGAATAAAAATGGTTGCAGCCGCACTTAGGATTCTGCGGCCGCACAAAAGAGATGAGGTCCGCACTCTTTAGCTTTTGAAATTTATCAACTCTTTGATTCTTCAATCTTGCGGATCGCATAACAATGATTGCGGCCGCACATTTTTGGTGCGGTCCGCACTATCTAAGCTTGCTAAAACATCCTCTCTAAATCTCATTCTCCGGCCACAGTGCTAGCCTCTTTGTCCGATTTTGGCTCTTATTCACTTTTGATTCCTTTATGAGTTTATTTTGACTTATTTAGGACGTTTCCCAATATTCCTGCAAGTAAGCACATTTCATTAGTTTTTAGGAATACCTTTAAGTCTTTTTGAGCTAAAACACAAGTAAAAGAGAGCAAATGAGCGGTCAAAATCCCTACTTATCAACCCCTTAAACTTAATGTTTTACTTGTCCTCAAGCACATAAGACAATTCACACCTCCATTGAAAAAGATATTTCAGCTAATCTAAGGTGAATCAATTACACATCAAGTGGGACCAAAAATTACCTACAACACATATGAATTATCAACAACCTATGATATGCCTTTTTGAGTACCATAGTTCTAGTGTGACTCTTGGGCACCAAGAGTTGACTCTAGTCATCAAGAAAGCTCTCTCTTTCATGTAGCTTTCCCCTCATGTAAATCACTACGAATGAAAGCTCACTCAACTTGAAATAATGTAGGGCTTTTGTGGCATGTATTGAAGGCTTTTGGATCAAGCTATGTTGGAATATAATGATTTCATCTTTCCTTAAGCACTCCATTTTCTCTTTTCGGCTCATACTTTTTCGACTCTTTGAATCATTTTCTTCTTCCTCGGGGGAATTAGAGAGACGTAATGTCACTTTTTCTTAAGCATGACATTCATTTTTCTCCTTTTCTACTTACTTCAGCTTTTCCTCCTTATTTTCTTTTGGATTCCTTTCAACTCTTCACTTTATTCACTTTCTTTTTGGTACTTTTCTTTTTCTTTTTTCTTTCTATTCTTTTTTTGCCTTCTCTTTTCTTTGCCTTCTCTTTTCTTCATTTGTTTCTCTTTGTTGTACCTTTCATAACTTTCAAACTCCTCTTCTTTCCCGTAAACTTATTTTGTTTGCCAATTGTTTCTCAAGAATGCTAGGAAAGATCAAGTGCTAAGAGAGGGTCATTACAGAATAGATGAAGGCTTGAAACGTTGTTATCGAAAGAAAATGGGCTTCGCCTCAAAGGGGTTGACTAGGGATATCACAATGTTAGGCTGTGGAAGATTTCAAATGTCACATTGGATCAAGGAGAGCCTACGATCATTTCTCAATCTAAGCTACACTTAGAATTTTGCCTAGACAAACATTCAGGGGAAGTTCTAGACCATTAGCATGGGTACTTTGACTTGCAACTAAACATCATACCTCTCACGCTTATGGATTGCTAAAAAGAACAGAGTAGAGGGCCAACGACAACCTTAACTAAGATTGAGAATCACAAATAACTCGATGACTGTGTAAGTCAAACACAAAAGTCAGAAGAGTCACCGCTAGAGCTATTTTCTGCCAACAATTTGTTTTAACCATACAATAATAGGTAAATGTGTTGGTACAAAGTGAAGCATGCTTGAGACCTCTTTTATTCAGTACCACTATATATACCAAAACATTAAAGAAAATGGACTCAATCCCTTAAGAACGTGGTAGGCTATCCATTGTTGGTAAGATCTACCTGATTTACATATAATCCACCTTTAGAAAGAACAATCATTGAGAAAATCAAAGGCTTATTGCTCACTTAAAACATAAAAAGAAGCTAGCAAATTAAAAAGAAGCTACTAAAGTAAATTAGAAATTATACTATTAAAGAAAAGTAACTAAAAAAGATATAAAATAAACTATAGAAAACGAGATAAAAGAATATACAAACCGAAGTCGAATGAATATATACATAATGGGGAAGTATATATAAATAAGGAAATGAATATTTACATCAAATAGAGGAAACTATATACATACCAAAGGAAAATAAAGATGAAATAAAAATAGTATTAGAGATATTATAGCCCAAATGTCAAATAGACCAACACCCAAATGAAAAATAAGTATTGTCCCCAATGCTTAACAAAAATATGAATAGGGAAGGGTGGAGATTTAAGAGAACTCCCTATGTGGTCTCAGTTTGCATGGGATCCTTATCAATCTCAGCCTCAAGCTGTATCTCATCATCACCATGCTGAGGGTCAACCGAGTTGTTGAGCATCTGAATCATCTTCTCAGCAGCGTGGGTAGTGGCAACCGGCTCCTTAGACTGATCGGGTACTGCCTCTAGGGCTGTCTCCATATGCAGATCCAATAGCTAATCCCATGCATATTCAATCTTCAAAGGGTGAATAGACCTCTTTGATGCTTGAGACTTCTTCATCTTCCTGACCTGCTTGGTCAAGTCTGCAACGACCTTCCCATGTGCCTCTAGAGTATCTGTAATAGTTTTCTAGTTTTCCAGAATCTCCTTCAGTGCTTCCTCCACTGACGAAGGTAACTGTGGTTGTGCTGGGGCTGAGGACAATGCTAACAAAAGTGGATATATCAGTTAGCTTTGTAGTAGTTGCATGCATCTAGTTATTGAGACTCGTCAATATCTGGGAGACTCGCAGCACAGTCTGAGGATAGGTAGATGAAGCAGGCATTAGCAATGGTACTGAAAATTTGGCAGAAGTAGGAGGTATGGTAGATGAAGATGGTGGCATGGATGATGTCCTGGTGGAAGTTCCAACTGCTATGGAAGGCTCGACAGCTGAATCAGCAGCCACTACTAGTGGATACTCAAACTGGCCAGTGAAGGTAGTAGCTTTACCCTTGAACTTTGAGTTGTCAGCTCCTTGAAGGTGGTACCATGAGAAAGGCTTCTTGGCCGTCACATCTATATCATAATGTTTGGACTCCACCCCTTGATCCTTGAAGTATTCGAAGAGTAAGTTTGGGTACGGGTAGGATCTCTATTCCTTGTAGACAGCTAAAGTGATGTTGGTGGACATGATGACACCAATATTTATTAGATATCCTTCCATAACAGAATCCACCAAGATTGCATGGGGAACTAGAAGCATGTTTTCATTGAGGCATGAGTCAATGTGGCTACACACAAACATTTGCCACCCTTTTGCTTCAAAGTTGAGGGTGGCCCGGAAAATTGGAACTTCACATGTGAGCCACGTAGGTGTCGACCCTGGAATTGCCAGAAGCTTAACCAACCACGGACGAGCTGAATCACCTATGGCTAGCTTCTCTAAATACTGCAATGCCTCCACTTCTTCAAACCCCACATACTTGTTCAGTGCAGAGGAGTCAAAGAGGATTTTTAGATTCCGCACATTGATCATCTAAGTAACCTTTTTTATGTGAGCAGCATTCACGTAGAATTCCTTGACCAGGTATTCAGTTTCATCTGAAGCTTTGTTGGTGAACCAGTTCCAACCTTTCTGCTCTTGGAATTTCCCAAGTACATTAGGGTTGTGTTTGTTCAGGTCTTTCATCAAAAATTGTCTCTCGAGAGTGAGCGATCTCTATGGCCACCATTCCCAAAACTTCGCAAAGGCATTTGCACTAACAAAACGATCCTCCCAAATCTCTGGTCGCCTTGACCACCATAATCCTACAACTGTAGTGTATCCCCCTCTCCTATAATCTAGGACATCATAATCATCATCTACATTTATTGGAGCTGGGGGAGCATGTGAGAAAGAGGATTCAAAATCTTGACTACCCTCTTTCGAACCCTCGGATGAACTGGAAGTTGATGAGGACTCATCTACCAAATGAAGTCTCCCAAGGAATTGTTGTCTTTGTTGTGATTGGGCTTCTGGATGTGCTTGCACGGAGTTACCCTAAGAAACTTCCCCGAATGGGACATACTCACTGGTCTCCGAAGTTTCAGGGGCTCTATTGGCAGTTGCTTTCTTGTTGATAGCCTTTTGAATTGCTAAAGGTAGATTGCTTTTGCCTCGACTTCAGCCTCGAGAGGGTTCTACCCTCCCTTGTAGTGTATCTCCTCTACCACGCGAGCGAACCATTAGATGCATCACATAAGAACAAGAATCAGTGACAATTGAATGTTATAATGTATAAAGAGGCATGATGGAAAGTTGCAGTAAAAGTGTCTCATATAGGCAGTGCGGACTAAAAAAAAATAAGTGCAGGCACAGATTTCCCATTATGGACCGCACAAAAATCATTGCAGTTGCAGAATGTCAATTTCAGACCACACAAAAATGAGCCGTTGCAGAGCCCCAAGTTCATACTACTGGGTCTCTGAACTTGCATCACTATGCACCGCACAAAAATGAGTGCAGCCACAAAAGTCCATTGCGGACCGCACAATTTTGAGTGCGACCGCATAAGTCAAGCTCACTATTCTCAGAACTCATAGGGTTGCGGACCATACAAAAGTGTGTGCGGCCGCATACTTCAAAATTTACTCACACGAGTTTGCAATTTTTTAAATCTCAAATGGACATTGTTTTAGCAATCAAACCTCGTTAGCACATTACCCAGACCCTAATTATCATACACAAAGCTACCCACGTGATTTTAAGCAAAAATAACAAAACATTGACATTTTTAAGCTTGTAATTAACCCTAACTCTATGAACAAAAGAAAACGAAAGATAAAGAATCTAATAAGGAATTGAACACACCAATAATGAAGATGCAGGTGATGAATTGAGTAAAAAATTTGTGTGCAAATAAGGATATTTACTGTGCAAGTTTAGTCTTTAGGGCCCAGGATTTTGAAAAGTGTAAGTAGGGGAGAGAGGTCATATTTAAAGTTTTACCAGTGGGACCCCTTTTTTAACCTAAGTGCGGCCGCATATTTTTGATGCGGACCATACTCCTTAACTGCTTCTAGATAACTGGCTACGGACCACACAAAAATGATTGCAGCGGTAGCATCAGTGCAGACACCACAAAAATGTGTGCGGCCACAATTCCTTAAGAAACTTTGACAAGCCAATTTCAGAGACTATGCACTTTAACAATTTTACACTTAGGCAAATTTTTCATGCACAGTCCCTGCAATGCATACACATTCCTGCATATACTTCAAAACTTGTTTGCCCAAAACCAAGCCTATCTTATCTAAAAGAAGAAAAATAAAAGAAAGAAAAAGGCATACGTTTCCTCCGATGAAGCGCCTAATTTAACATCGCGACACGACGCAAATTACCAATCACTTTAAATGAAGAACCGCCACAATGCGGCCATCATCAACCTTACCAAGATAATGTTTAACTTGATGCGTATTGACTCTAAAAACCTCATCATTCTTATTTTTTCAGATCTAGAGCACCAAAGGGGGTTACATTCACTACTTCAAAGGGTAGGCTCCATTTTGATTTCAACATGCCCGGAAATATCCTTAACTGGGAATTGAACAATAACACTAAATCACCTTCTTTGAACTCTTTGTTATGGATGTACTTGTCATGAAGTTACTTCGTCTTCTCCTTGTAAGAGGACGAACTTGTGTACGCATGATATCGGAATTCATCAAGCTCATTCAACTATTCCACTCTTGGGTTTGCAGCGACATCCACTCGAGGTTCAAATTATTCAACGTCCACATGGATTTATGCTCAAGTTCTAGCGGAAGATGACACACCATCCCAAACACCAATCAATATGGAGGCATCCCAATTGGCATCTTGTAGGCCGTCTTATAAGTCCATAAAGCATCATCAAGTTTTCTTGACCAATCAATCTGATTGGCATTCACAGTGTTCGACAAAATGCTCTTGATCTCCCGGTTGGAGACTTCAACATGTCCGCTTTATTGAGGGTGGTAGGGTGTGGATACTATATGAGTGACACCATACTTCGTGAGTAAGGTATCAAAAGCCCGATTGCAAAAGTGCAAACCCCCATCACTAATATGGCCCTTGGAGTACCAAACCTTGTGAATATGTTTTTTTCAAGAAGCCCACCACTTTGAGCTTCATGGTTGGGCAAAGACATGGCTTTAACCCATTTTCTAACATAATCCACAGCTACCAAAATGTAAGTGTTTCCACAAAAGCTCACGAACGGTCTAATGAAATCAATACCCCAAACATCAAAGATATTAATCTCTAAAATGGTGGTAAAGGGCATCTCATTCTTCTTAGAAATGCTACCAGATCTTTGGCATTCATCACAATGATTTACAAGATCACTAGCATCTTTGTAAAGGGTATTCCAATATAATCCACAAGTCAAAACCTTTGTAGCCATTCTCGCTCCACCATGGTGACCACCATACGATGAAGAGTGGCAAGCCTCAAGAATTCCCATTTGTTCTTTTGGCACACATCACCGGATCACACTGTTGGTACATATTCAGAAAAGATATGTCTCATCCCAATAGTAATCCAAACATTCCCTTTTCAGCTTCTTCCTTTGATTTGAAGAGAACCCATTCAGTACAATACCACTCACAAGACAGTTGGCTAGATAGGTGAACCATGGCATCCCGGCCATTGAAAGAGATATGAGTTGATTGTTAATTTGAATCTCTAGATCAAACTCTTGCAAAAGAAACACCCACTGCATCAACTTTGACTTAGAATCTTTTTTTGCTCATCAAATACTAAAGCGCCGCCCATGGTCGGTGCGAAAAATCACCTTAGTACCCCAAAAATATGGCCGGAACTTCTCCATTTCAAACACAATAGCAAGTAGCTTCTTTTCGGTCACTGTGTAGGTGACTTGGGCATCATTATGGTCTTGCTAGCATAGTAGACCAGATGGAAGATTTTGTTGATTCTTTTCCCCAACACTCCTCCAGCCGCAACATCACTGCCATCATACATGAGCTCAAAAGGCAAGCTCCAATCTGGTGCGACGATAATAGGAATAGTAGTCAAATTGAACTTAAGCAACTTGAATGCCTTCATGCAATCTTCATTGAAAAGGAACTTGGCATACTTCTCCAAAAGTTTACACAAAGGGTTTACCACCTTGGAAAACTTCTTGATGAATCGGCGATAAAAATCCGTATGACCTAAGAAGCTCCTCACTTACTTCACGAATGTAGGAGGAGGGAGTTTGGATATCACCTCAATCTTAGCTTGGTCAACCTCAATACCATGTTTTGAAATTTTGTGACCGAGGACAATGCCTTCGTCGACCATGAAGTGACACTTTTCTCAGTTTAACACCAAATTAGTCTCCTCACATCTAGCCAATGCTCTATCCAAATTGTTCAAACACTCTTCAAACGAGTTCCCAACTATAGAAAAATCATCCATAAAGACCTCAAGAATGTCCTCCACAATGTAGGTGAAAATATCCATCTTACAGCATTGAAAACTCGTCGGTGCATTGCACAATCCAAAAGGCATCCGCGAGAATGCGAAAGCACCATAGGGACAAGTGAAAGTGATCTTCTCTTGGTCTTCAAGAGCAATAAAGATCTGTTTATAACTGGAGTATCCATCCAAAAAAGCATGCCCGTCCAACCTATCAAGCATTTGGTCAAGAAATAGAAACGGGAAATGATCTTTCCGAGTAACTTTGTTGAGCTTCCTATAGTCCATGTGCACTCTCCACTCGGTGATGGTTCTTATTTAAGACCAATTCATTATTTGCTATTTTCCACCATAGTCATTCCCTCTTTCTTTGGGACACATTGCACCGGAGAGGTCCACGAGCTATCAGAAATGGGGTAGATAACCCTGGTATCTAACCACTCGATTATCTCCTTCTTCACCACCTCTTGATTGCTCCATTAAATCTTCTTTGATGCTCAATGAAGGGTTTGGCACCCTCGTCCGCAATAATCTTGTGCATACAAAAGGGGGGCTTATGCCCCAGATATCCGCCAAAGTCCAACCGATTGCCCTTCTCCTCTTTTGGAGCATCTCCAATGTGCACTCTACCTGCATGTTAGTTAAGCAAGAAGAAATAATAACTGGTAGAGTAGAAGAAGGGCCCAGGAACTCATATCTGAGGTGCGGGGGCAATGGCTTTAGCTCCAAGGTAGGAGGCTCCTCAATTGAGGGCTTTTTGGAGGAGTCTTCAAGTTTTCAAGATCCAAAGATAGTTTTTGGGATCCATAAGTATACGACCCCATGCCTTTCAATGCATTTACACACTCCACATAGCCATCCCTATCCTCATCATCATCTAGGTTGAGCAAAATGACTTCCAATGTATTCTCATTATTCATTGTTGCACTATCATCATAAACTATCACATCGGTCACAAAGTCCAAAAATGAACAAACTTCATTACTATTTGGTTACCTCATTGATTTGCACATATGGAAGACCATCTTTTCATCACCCATACGAAAAGTGAGCTCATCAGCTTCCACATCAACAAGAGCCTTCCCCACAGCAAGGAAAAGTCTACCTAAAATAATAGGCACCTCATAGTCCACTTCACAATCAGGAATAACAAAGTCCGCTAGGAGGATGATCTTATCAACTCTAACCAAAAATCATCAATCATACCCAAAGGCCTCTTCATTGTCTGACCCGCCATTTGCAACCTCATGGATGTGGGTCTTGGTTGCCCGATTCCCAAAGTTTTGAACACCGAGTAGGGAATCAAGTTGATACTTGCCCAAAGATCACATAATAATTTGGCAAAATTGGTGCTTCCAATAGTGCAAGGGATGGCGAAAGCACCCGGATCTTCCAACTTTGGAGCTATTGAGTGCACAATAGCACTCACTTGGTGAGTCATCTTGATGGTTTCACAATTCATCGATATTTTCTTGTTTACATGAATTTTGCAAATCCTGGCATTTGTTCTAATACTTCAACCAGTGACACATTAATTGACAAACTCTTCACCATATCGATAAAATTTTTGAACTGGTTCTTACTGTTTTGCTTTGCAAACCTTTGAGGGTATGGAGGAGGAGGCCTTGGCATTGGTGCCTTAGCCTTTGACACCACTGGTTCTGTCATGTCAATCACGTGTTCCCTAGACGGGTTCACCTCTTCCTGCGTCTCCTTCACACTTTCATCTATATAATTTCTCACTTTTTCATTAGCTTGAACCACATTACTTAGGATTTCATCCTCTTAAACCACATTGCTTGGGATTTCATCATCTTGAACCAGAACATCTTCATCCACAATCCTTCTTTGATTTGAGGTGGTTGCATCTCCACCTTTTCCACACCTAGTAGTCACGGCCATAGCATGTCCCATATTATTCCCACCCTTTAAGTTGACCACCATATCACTAGGTAGTTCCCCTTTAAGACGAGTGTTCAAAGCTTGTGATATTTGGCCTAATTGATACTCCAAATTCCTAATAGAAGTGTTGTGCAAGGCTATTAGAGCATAGGAGTCGGCATTCTTCTCCATCATTTGTTTAAACATATTTTCAATTCTACCCATCTCATTGGAAGAAGAGCTTGTGCCTTGAGAAGGATATGAGGTGGATTGCTTGGTTGTTGGTACATCGGAGGCATTTGATAACCCGGCCCCCAGTTGTTATTGTTGTTCCACCATCCTTGATTATTGCCTCCCCAATTACCTTGATTGTTGTTGCCCCAATTGCCTTGATTTCCTTGATTGTTCCAATTTTTATGATTAGAATTCCCACCACTTCAATTGCCTTGGTGGTTTTAGTTGTTCAAATTACCTTGGTTCCCATGTGACATCTATTGTTGTTGACTTTTCCCTTGAGAATTGTTTCTTTGACCTTGATAATTATTGACACATTGAACTTCTTCATCTTGCGCATTAAATGAATCACCTGATCATAACCACTGTCATCTTGCATAAATTATTCTGGACGGTTTTGAATTTGTTTACCTTGTTGTCGTCTTTTGTTTACCATCATATTCACCCCTTCCATTGCATGCACTTGTTTCGGCCCTTGAACTTGTTAAAGTTGAACCTTGGCTAATTGGTTCATAGTAGTTGTCAACTCGGCTATAGCTTGCATGCAGTCATGTAGCTCCTTGTGTAGGTGAATAACGTGAGGATTACCTTATGGCACATTGGCTCTACTTTGCCACGCCGAGGAGGTATCCACTATCTCATCAAGAATGTCACGAGCTTCGGCATATGGCATTTCATGGAGTTACCCCCGGCGAGTTGGTTAAACCACACATTGATTAGTTGTGTTGATCCCCTTATAAAAGGTCTGTTTGAACATGTCCTCGGTCATATCATTGTTCGGACACTCTTTAACAATGGTACAATATCTTTCCCAAATCTCATGCAATGGATCATTTGGTTCTTGATTGAAAGCAAGAATCTCATCCTGAAGCGTTGCCTTATGTCCCGGAGAGAAGAATTTGGAAATGAAATTTTCTACCAACTCATTCCAAATGGTGATGGAGTGGTTTGGCAACCTCTTTAACCTCCAATGCTTCTCCCTATAGAGAAAAAGGAAATAGCCTCAACCCCAAGGCATCCTCATAAACATTTGTCTGCTTGCTCCCCGAACAAATATTGATGAACCCCTTGAGATGCTTATAGGCATTTTGATTTAGATCCCCAGTGAAGAAACCCCATTGTTTAAGTAGTGTAAGCATCACATTGGTGATTTGGAAGTTGCATGCCCTAATGCAGCGGGAGGGGCGATATAGCACTTGCATAACCCTTGTTTGACAATTGTCGGTGTGCTACCGCTCTTGGTGGAGGTGGGGGAGGGACGGCAACATTATCATGAGGGGGCGGACTCGTCTATTAGTTTGTGGTTCAATAGCAACCTCATCTATTGCATCATCGTCCACATCCTCCCCTAATGGCACATTTCAATGGGATCGTCATTGAGAGCCATCTTCGTACCTAAAATCAATTCAAACACAAATTAGTAACTTTGAAGAAAAGAAAGACAAAACACACAAAAACCTAGATATATAGCTAAATTCGTCTAACTCCCCGATTATGGCGCAAAATATTAATCTTACCCAAACTCACACCACAATTAGGTAATGAGGCGGTAAAAGTAATGCTACTATTTGGGTCGGGCCCGGTCCTGGCGGTCCCGCGCCAACAGTCCCCGTCTTCACGGTCCCAATGGGTGGAACCAGCTCATGGTGGTCGTAAGCCCACATGGTCCTGGGCTAAATGGGTCGGGCTCGTGGGCCTAACAGGCTTTTTCGATCCGGACTATTTTTTTAAATTTTTTTTATCTAAGGCACTTTCTTGTAAAATATATATATATATATATATATATATATATATATATATATATATATATACACACACACAAACACTGTATATATATACATATTCTAACATATAGTCTATACATAATACACCCTTATATAATATATATACATATATATAACGTAATATATAATAATATATACACATAATACACCTTTATATATATGTATTATGTGTATATATTATTATATATTACGTTATATATATGTATATATATTATATAAGGGTGTATTATGTATAGAATATATGTTAGAATATGTATATATATGCAGTGTTTGTGTGTGTATATATATATATATATATATATATATATATATATATACTAAGGGTGTGTGATAGTATATATTGTTTATATAGTATATATAGTATGTGATGTATATATATATATAGTATATGTAGTATATATATATATATATATATGTATGTATATATATAGTATGTTATGTATATATATATTATAGCTTATAAAGAATTGCAAGTTAAAGACCCAAAACGTATTTCAAAGATATATCCAAGGGAATGTCTTATAATTTTTATTACCTAAAAATGACATATCTTTCTTAGTCTTCTTCCTCCCAATGGAATGAGCACAAAAAGGTGCTAATACCACCATTAAAAGGAAAAAAAACTAAAGAAGATGTTCCAATGTACAAGTTACACCATAATCTACATTGTATCTCTAACAAATCTCATAAATACTTCAAGGTTCGGAGGAGGTTCCATTGGTGGTGGCGAAAAAGAAGCTTGTTCATCACCGCTTTCGGGCAAAACAACATCCTCCGCAAGTTCCGCTATCATTTCTTCATAAGCGTTGTCTATCTCTGGTTGTGATTCTGCAAGTCCAAAGTTTCTTCTTTCTGCGCGGATCCAATCTCTGAATAGTACTAATTTTTCCAAGCTATCCCTCATAGATGATCTATAATCGCCTATTTGAAGTCTTGCTTGACTGAAAGCGCTCTCTGATACAACTGTTGAAGCTTGAATAGATAAAATATCCCGAGCCATCCTTGCAAGAATAGGAAAATGTTTTTACCTTGTCTTCCACCATTCCAAAAGATCAAAGCTGCCGTTTGGATTCTCCTTTTCAAGTCCCTGCGACAAATAAACTTTAAGCTCATTTAGATGTGAAGTGTCATCAAAATTATCACCTTGAGAACCCCTGGACTCCGTCCAAGATTTAAGTTCTTTTAGGCCCGCAACCCTTTTAGACGATTGTGTGTTGGACGAAGTAGAGTTGGAACATTTGACCTAGCATGATCTAAGGCAAGTTGATAAGCACTATAGATTGTTTGAGCATTTATTTTAATTGAGGCTTTTGCATCTCCTAGTGTAGAAAATTCCTCATGTGAAAAATCTAAACTCTTATAAATATTTGAGTACCAAAAGTGAGGACCTCCTAATTTCATTGTAGGGTTTAACATTGCAGCAACACCATAAATAGAGCGATAGGGAAAAAATATTTTTTAAACTTTTCTTTCATTGTATTTATATCAAGTTGATAAATTTCTCCACCCTCCAAAAATTCAACAAACAAATCACATAGGGCTGCAATATAAACTAAACAGTTTGAAATAGTTGGATAATATTTCCCAGAAAATGCATTAGTAGCAGTTTGAAAATGTTCTAAAAAATCTATAAGAATTTTAACATTTGTCCAATTTTGATTTTTAAGGACTTCACCATCATCCTCACCACTAACACGAGAATTAAACGTTGCATTAATTGGGTTTTTATACTCATATGCGACGACTAAACTTTCGTACATATAATTCCATCTAGTTGGACAAGGTTTAGGAACCTTTCTTTCTCTAAGGCCATATTTATCACATTTTCTAAAATTCTTAAACTCTACTTCTACGGTTTGAATAATAAAGTCAATTAAGAGCAATTCCAACCTTTTCAATTTCTAAATTTAAAATTCTCATTCCATCACCAACAATTAAATGATAAATATGACAAATACATCTCACATGGAAACAATTACTAAATGCAGGATTCAGTGTTGTTGTAAGTGCCTATAACACCAGTGTTACTAGAAGCATTATCTACAGAAATTGCCATTATTTTATCTATAATGCAAAAATATTACAAATATCAGTAAGAGTATTAGCAATAAACTTACCTATGTGACATAAATTAATTATTCTATAAGCAATAATACATTTTTGCATTATCTACTCCTCATCTATCCAATGACTAGTAATGGTTAGATAATCACAGTCATAATTACTTCTACAATATCAGTAGTAATAGAAATCCGATTAGTTATATGAGTAAACAAACAAATATTGTTCATATTCATGTTGATATTTAAAAATATCGCTCTTACATGTTGCACAAGGACAACCTTTGTAAGTAGGATTAAAAATTCTTTTAATATATTGCACAAAATGAGGGTTTGATGGTAAACTAAAGGGTAAGCACATAACGGTAACCATCTTTGCTAATTCTTCACGATCTCTGTTAGGATCGTAATATAAAATACCACCGGTCACAGTGTTAATTCCTGGTTGAACTAGATTTGAACCAGTACTAGGGTTAGGCGCAGTATCTACACTTGTCCCCTCTTGTTGCGCTCTCATTTGTACATATTTAGCTTTATCTCTATGGTGTGTTTTTATGTGCCTAGCCAAACTACACGTACTGCTACGGTCTCCAGTATATTTATGCACTAGCAATTTCCCACAAATTTTACACTTAGCCTTACTTTGTTCTCTTACTTGAGTATAAAAATACCAAACAATTGATGTTTCGGGGCGATTAGAAGGTTGTCTATTAAATTTAGGGGTTTCTACAGGTAGGTCGGCCGGGGCATCAGTTGGGTTATTAACAGGACTAGTAGGTGTATCATCTAAATCCGGTTGGGTTTCATCTACATCCTCATTTTACTCATCATTTTCTAAGATAGTTTGATTAGGATAAAGAGCATTCATAATTTCTTCATTTAATTGTTCACCTGGTGCAACATTATGGCAAAATTGACTATCGAAAAATTGAAAACAAGGATTATCACTATCAAGATTAATAGGAGCAGCAGGACGGGTAAATGATGAAGGTCGGGAAGCCGGGGGAGGGTAGTAGGTTGGCCACTACTTTCACCAATTTTAGCTTTTCCCTTACCGCCAAATATTTTTTTCAGAGAAAATGTCATATTAATTACAATTATGCAAACTAGAACACATAAAAATATATTTTTATAACATAAGAGTTGGAACGAGTTTACCGAATTGCCAAACAACTTCTTGAATATTGCAAATCATTGAAGACTTGAATACTTCAATTCACCAACTTCACAATTTTTACGAAATTGCAATAATAAAGTAAGTAATAGAAGAGAAATTAAATATAGATTGAGAGAGATTGAGAGAGTTTGAGAGAGATTGAGAGAGATTGATGAATTGGTGAGTAAAAATGAAAGAATGAGGGGGTATTTATAGTTGAGAATTGGGAAAAAGTATAATTATATAAAGTTTGGGGGCCAAATGACTATTTTTTAAAGTGGCCAACGGATAAAATTTGAAGGCCAACGGCTAGATTTCAAAATTTTGACCGTTGGCCTTTTTTAAAGATTTTTTATATGATCGTTGGATCCCGTTTAGGCTCGTTGGGCTCGGTTGAATCGGCCCAGGCCCGCCTGTTGGTCCCGGGCTCACGGTCCTTACGTGTTGAACCGGCCCACCATGATCTTTTGCACCGCTTGAGCCCAGGCCCACCAGAACCGGCCCATTAGGCCCGCTAGAACCGCGGTCCTGGGCCAGGACCAGACCACTGTGCAGCATTAGGTAGAAGCAATAATAAACCCAACATGAGTCGAGATTGAATCCATAGGGAGTTAGAATTTTGATTAGGTATATAACTAGAGCTAATATATGATGTGCCTTAGATTGGACTTCTACATATTCCTTGATTGTTTTCTATTTCTAATTTTAGCTAATGATTGCAAAATATAACTAGAAGACAATGTTTTTGGTTTTGATTGTTTTTCAAATGATAAAGGAATCTAGGGTCGTCACTTTCAACTAGGTGGCTATCTAATGGGTTGTAAACTATAGGGTGAGCTTGATTTATCAGGCTTGTTGTATAGCAAACACACACAATTTCTCACTCTTTACCTCTCGGTAGTTTGAGTGATTTTGCCCGATTTGGCTTTCTCAAGCCCAAATGTGTATTTGCACAAACCAAAGTGATATATGCTCAAGTAGGGTCTTACTATATCCAGATTTGTTTCTTTAATTGGGGCTATAAATTTCTTGAATTAAACCCAATTCCTTGCTAACCAAGTTTTCCTAAATGTAGTTTCTCTTTCTCAAACAAAGACTAGGTCAAAAAGGCATGACTCAACGTTTGTAACCATTACTTCTAGAATTTAAACATAAACAAAGCTAGATATCACTAACTCAATCACAAACAAGCTCTAAAATTAAATACTCATTAAATATCAACACTGGAGTTGAGGCACAACCCTAGCTAAATATTTAGCTACACATGAAAATTGAAGAAATACAAGAAGAAATTAAGGTAGAATGCATAATCATAGATTAAACAAAGAAACACTAATGTTAATAAGTCAATATAATACAAATTTACTCAAAGACGTAAATAACATCGCTCAGGTGCACCTCTGCATACTAAACTTAACCTAAAAATGACAAAAGGTTGCATTTATACTAAGTTGACAACATTTGACAAAATTCCCCTACGGAGGTTATACGACCGCATAATTCTGATGCAGACCGCAAAATGACCTTCTGCGGCTGCACAATTCTAGTGTAGTCCGCACACTTGGGAACTTGGGAGAGGAACTTGAGGTCTTCTGCGGTTCTCATGAAAACGGTTGCGGCCGCACTTAGGATTCTGCGGTCGAACATAAGTGATGTGGTCCATACTCTTTAGCTTTTGGACTTTGATGAAGTCTTTGATTCTTCAATCTTGCGGACCACGGCCGCACTTGTCCTTCTGTGACTGCGTTTTTTTTTTGTGCGATTTGCACTGTCTGAGCTTGCTCAAACCTCCTCCCTAAATCTCATTCTATGGTCGCACTAGAATTGTGCGGTTCGCATTGCTAGCCTTTTTATCCAGTTTTTGCTCTTGTTCACTTTTGAATCTTTTATGAGTTGATTTTGACTTATTTGGCTCGTTTCCAATATTCTTGCAAGTAAACATATTTTGATAGTTTCTTGGAATACTTTTAAGCCTTTTTAAGCTAAAACACAAGTAAAAGAGAGAAAATAAGTGGTCAACACTCCTACTTATCATTAAACTAATTCAATTGAAGTGCCTTAATCATTATAGAAACAAATCAATGGATGAACTATTGAATTTCTTTAAAGAAATTCTTCTGGAGGGGTCATATTGCCCAGTTCTTTCTATGAAACGAAGAAAGTTCTTCATGACCTACACCAAAATAGATGCATGTAAGAATGATTGTATTTTATATTGGCAAGATTATGCCAATTCCCAATCATGTCCTAAGTGAGGTAAGTCTAGATAGAAGTCAGTAGACCACAAAGTCAAAAAAGTAGCCTATAAAGTATTGCGGCATTTTCCAATCAAACCAAGGCTTCAGAGACTGTACATGGCAAGAGAGACAACCAAAAAGATGAGGTGCCACAAGGATAAAAATGTTGATGATGATGTCTTTCAACATCCGTCTGACTCCATCTCATGAAATCCCTGGACGAGCACATCACACCTTTTCAACTGAATTAAAAAATGTTCGATTAGGTTTACCAAGTGACACGTTCCAACCTTTTGGTAACATGAGTGTCAATCCTAGTATTTGGCCAGTCGTACTAGCAACATATAATTTTCCACCAAGGGATTACATGAAGGACCCATATTTCATGATGACACTTCTTATTCCAGGCCCTAAGTGTGCAGGCAATGATATAGATGTATACTTTTCTGCATATAGTAACCTTTCAGGATGGTCAATAAAAGGCAATCTTGCATGTCCTTGTTGTCATACAGACACACAATCGGTTTCTTTGCGTAGTAAGTTGTGTTATATAAGTCAACGTCGCTTCCTTTCAATGGAGAATCCAAATTCATGGAGCCGAAATAGGAGAAAATTTGATGGGAAGGTAGAAAAGAGCACATATTCCTTTAATAGGTGATGAAGCACTTATGCAATTACAAGGCTTAGACAATGTGAGTTTTGGGAAGGAAAAAAGCAAAAATGTAACTATCCCAAAAGTGCTTACAATTGGAGGAAGAAAAGTATATTTTCTCAATTTCCTTATTGGAGTAATGTTTTGTTACGACATAACCTTGATGTGATGCACATAGACAGAAATGTGTCATACAATATAATATCAACTTTGATGAATATGGCCGGAAAGATAAAGGAAACATTAAAGAGTGGACATGACTTGGTGGACCTTGGTATTAGGCAAAAATTGCATCCAATTGAGGATGGGGACCATGTGTTGTTACCGGCAGCATGTTATGCATTATCCTTAGAAGAGAAGTCGAAGTTATGCCATTTTTTGGCTAATTTGAAGGCTCCTGATGCTTTTTATCAAATATTCCGAGGTATGTAAACATATTAGAGAAAATTATCTATGGATTAAGAAGTCATGATCACCATGTATTATTGCAAGACATTTTCCCAGTTGCAATATGTTGTTTATTGCCTAAAGAAGTGTGTGAACCAATTATTGAGCTTGGCAAATTTTTCAAGAATCTATGTTCGAAGCCCTTGACAATCAAAGGTATTGAAACCTTGGAGGCTGAATGTGCATGCACATTATGCAAACTTGAAATTATTTTTCCGCCGGAGAAAAGGAACCACCATATAGAGTTTGGGAGATCCAACTTACACGTAAAAATAATAGAGGAGAAACAGTATGGAAGGATCCACAATCACAACAAATTCTGTAATATTCTTAAATCAATATCTTACTGTCTTTTATTTTTTTATTAGTTTTGATGTAAATAGTTATGCGCAATTCCAGTGTCATCTCCAGGAACTTGTGGCTCAGCACCAATCTGAAGAGATCGAGCATCCCATGACTAGAGATGATTTTTATCCTCTGTTCTTGGTGAAAGGACAGGTTATGTTCGTGGTAAAGGGTATGGAAATAAGCCTCCCAAAAAGAGTCACTTGCAAGAAACAAACATAGAGGCTAGTGTGTCTTCTGCAATAGAAATTGTGCGTCAAGGGATGCAAGTTGATACGGATTCAAAGTTGCAAGAAGAATGCGAACAAATGGCGAGTTGAAATAGAAAATGGAGAAAGAGTGAAGAGAAGCTTGAACATGTTAATTTGGTAGTAGACAGCAGGATTAGTCTAGAAGTAGCTAAGAAGGTCCAAGAAGAATTAGGTGCTTTCATGACCAGAATGCAACAGGTAATTTACTCTTATGTTTGTATTCTCTTCCTTCTTGATATTTCTTCTTCTTACCTTCTTGAATCTTCTTCCATCCTTCTTGACAATTCTTTTCTTCATCTTCTCCTTCTTTAATTATCTTTTTGACAATAAGTTGTTGGATCGGTACATGTTTATGCTAAATTGGGATTAATTTTACGAGACATTGATTGTTTCCTACTCCGCACTACGAAAAAGGAGAAAGAGAGGGCCGCAATAGCTTTTATCCGATTTATAAGTCGGGATAGATTTCCACATGGAGCTAGGAATGGAGTTGAGTATCTATTTAGAGTGGATTTGTGTACTTGTTCCAAATATCACTTCCGATGATTTTTGGGTTTTTCTTTAATAATCTACTATTATTAATTACTAATTATAATTGCAACTAGATTATGCTAAGCGAGAATTTCTACAAGTTGTATCTAATGGATAAAAAGGCACTAGAGTAGTGACTTTAACTTAGGTGGCTAATTGACGGGTAATTTCTTCTAAGGCAGGATTGACATGATTGGGGAAATATGCTATAACCATTGCACGATGTTACCCACTCTCACACCTCTCGGTAGAGAGAGTGATTTTTCCCAATTGACTTTCTCAAGACCAATTAGGTGGGCAAATTTTGCTCAAGCAACTAGGGTTCAAGCCGCGTATTTACTCTCCCAAGGTTTAACCCTTTAATTGAGACTATCAAATCTCTTGAGTCCATCCCAATTCCTTGTTGAGTCAATTTTGGAGACTTAGGTTCTCTTTCTCAAGAAGAGCCCAAGTCAGCTTAGCAAACACCAGTATTTGCAACTACTAATTCATAAATTAAACTATAAAGTTGACCCAAACAACAAACACCCATAGCCAATCTAGCCCTAAATTATAACACCCATTAATTACCCACAGTAAGGTTGAGCCACAACCCTAACTAATGGATTTAGCTACTCATGCTTGAAGAGAAAATCAGATAAATAGATGAAGTGAAAAACATAATATTAAAATACTAAATTAAATATAATGATTCAATTACTAAAACTACGTTAAAGTGCCCAAAATGGATACAAAATGTCTTCTCATGACCACAGCTCAAGTCTGGTAATAGATCATACCCTAAAAATAGAAAAAGGTTCTATTTATACTAAGCTGGAAAAACTAGACAAAAATGCCCATGTGGGTCGGTGCGAACCGCACAAAATGGTGTGCGGCCGCACTAGGCTCTTGAATTTGAAAAATCAACGCTCTGAACCTAGGATCCACGGACCGCACAAAATGCAATACGGCCGCGAAGAAGTCTATCGGGATCCGCACAAACACGACCGCGGACCGCATAGGCTTGAATCTTGGCACTTGACATCCCTTTGAAGTTTGCTTCCGCAGACCGCATAAAATGGTAGTGCAGCTGTGGTGTCTTCAGTACGGACCGCACAATATGCACTGCAGTTGCACTGCTTTGATGGTTTCAAATCCACTTCTCTGAATCTCTTTTGTGCGTACCGCACAAAGGGTAGTACGGCCGCACTAAGCCTGTTTGTCCTGAGTTATTTTGTCTTTGGTACTTGTGCAGGTTTCACTCCTTTAGAGTCGATCTTTTATGTCTTATCACTTTATTTATCAAACCTGCAATCAAGCACAATTTATGAGCCTTTTGGAACTATTTTGTAAAAATTTATAGTCAAAACGTAAGCAAGAAGGAGCATGAAACATGTCAAAATCCCTAGTTATCAACTCCCCCAATAGGGAGTTTTGAGTATACAATGGGGGATGAACATATACAATATGATGTAACTTTATATACATATACAAAGTAAAATGAAAATACAAGAAATGTAACTATATATCAAATTATATACATACCAAAGATAAAAATCAAGAAAGCATAAAATGAATCAATATATAGAGTCGTCCAAAAATGTAGGGTGCACCCCTCAAAGAAAAGTTGGCATTGTCTTAATGCCAACTAGTCTATATAAGCACCGAAAAGATAGAGAAAAAGGATATAGAAGACACTCTAAACCCTATCGGTCTGCACAAGATCATAGGTGGTCCTTGGGTCCTCTATGTGCTCGGGAACCTCGGACTGGGAGTGAGTCTAATCATTTTCTGCTTCCCACCCTGAGAGGATTCACCTTTGTCGGGTTGCTTTGAGCTTTTTCCTCCTTGTTGCTTACCCATTTTCTGCAAATACAATTCAAATAACTTGTTAGTATCAGTGGTTTCAGATAAAACACTGTTGTAGATTTATGAACTTGTTGCAAAATTTCCCCAGTGCGGATTGCACAAAGTGGAGTGCGGCCGCACAAGGACCACAACGGATAGCACAATAATGATCGTGGTCCGCAAAGCGATGGGGTTAATACTACCCTTACTCTGAATCTGACTAGTGCAGCCCGCAAAAAATGGTAACACCCCGGTTCGCACAAAGTGGTACTGCGGACTGCACTAGGTCATCGCGGTCCGTACAGGGTGCCCAGCAGTGACACTGAGTTAGGGTTCTTTGATTTTGTTTTTAAGTTCAAACTTCCACGTAATTAGGGTCCCTACTCAATTACCCAGTCCTTTAACTACTATGTCCACATGATTCATGAGTTTACACTAACCAAACCTAACTATTAAACTAATTACGGCTAGAAAGAAGTAAAGAAGGTTAGAAAAATTGAAAATTAAAGGTAAAAGAAAAAAATTAAACAAGTAAAGAGGAAGATTAATGTACCAGATTGTGAGAAGAATTGAGATAAAGCAATGTAAACAAGCAATCATGATCAAAGGTAGAAGGATGAACAGTGTCTAAAGTCTCTGAATATTAATTTTTTGAAAAGGGTACAGGAGACCCTCAAGGTTTATTTATGGAGAAGCCCCTGGGGCCCAGCCTCACATACCTGTACGGACTACACAAAATGGACCGTGGTCCACACTGCCTTGTTTAGCAACAGTTTGAGAAGGCTACCTTCTACGGTCCGCACAAAATAGACCGCGGCCACAGAGTTCTACCGCGGACCGCACAAAATTTAGTGTGTCCGCGGTGGCAAACTTCAGAGAAGCTTTATCTTATCCACACCAGTGCGGTCCGCACAGAATGCTACGGCCGCACTGGAAAATTCAGAGACATGTTTATTTTTCCATTATGCCTTGCACTGTATCAATACAATCCCTATAAAATCTCACAACCAGTTAGCCCAAAAATCAATCATATACTACAAATAAAATCAAAGAAAAACAAGAAGATAAACACAAGGATTGCCTCCCAGAAGCGCCTGATTTAACGTCGCGGCACGACGCATGTTACCACTACATCACTTGAGATGAAGGAACACCATCACGTGGCTGTCATCAAACTTTTCTAGATAATGCTTGACCCGGTGACCATTAACTCTGGAAACTTCACCATTTTTATTCTTTAGATCAAGAGCACCAAAAGGTGTCACGAACATAACTTCAAATGGCCCACTCCACTTTGAATTAAGTTTTCCCAGAAATAGACATAACCTGGAATTGAACAAGAGAAACAAATCACCAACTTTGAACTCCCTTCCATGAGCATATTTGACATGAAGGTACTTAATCTTGTCCTTATACAAGGAAGAACGGGAGTAGGCATGGAATCTATACTCTTCAAGTTCATTGAGTTTTTCAACACGAAAATTGGCTGCAACATCCCATTCCAAATTCAACTTCCTCAAAGCCTACATGGACTTGTGCTCTAACTCAACCGGTAGATGGTAAACTTTACCGAACATCAACCGACACCGAGACATAACAATCAAATTCCTGTAAGTCATCTGATAAGCCCATAGAGCTTCATTTGAATGGCATTGACCGTTTTTGACAAGATACTCTTGATTTCCCTGTTAGAGACTTCTACTTGACCACTAGCTTGAGGATGACGGGGGGTAGAAACCTTATGATTGACATCGTACTTGGAAAGCAACTTGTCGAGAGCTTTATTGCAAAAGTGAGACCCCCCATCACTAATAATCGCACGAGGAGTGCCAAACCTTGTGAAAATGCTCTTTTTAAGAAATGCAACAACACTTTGGGCTTCATTGTCACGCAAAGCCATGGATTTAACCAACTTTGAGACATAATCAACCGCAACAAGAATGTAAGTATTCCCACAAGAGCTAACAAATGAACCCATGAAATAGATTCCCCAAACATCAAGTATATCCACTTCAAGAATGGTATTGAGAGGCATCTCATCCCTTTTTGAAATTCCACCTGCTCTTTGGCATTCGTCACACATCTTCAAAAAATCACCCATATCTTTGAACAATGTTGGCCAATAGAATCCACAACTAAGAACTTTGGAATCCGTCCTCGCCCCACCATGATGGCCACCATAGGGAGAGGAAAGACAAGCCTCCAAAATGCTCAATTATTCTTCCTCCAGGACGCATCTATGAATCACACTGTTCGTGAAAATCTTGAACAAGTATGGTTCATCCCAATAGAAATCCAAACTATCCCGTTTGAGCATCTTCCTTTGGTTAGAAGAGAGCTCAAATGGGATTATTCTAGTCACAAGGTAATTGGCAACATCGGCAAACCACGACATATCATTCATTGACACCGCAAGGAGTTGCTTTGGAAAATGAATCATTGATCTCATGGCCATCATAAGGCCTCCCCTCCTCCTCCAAACGGGACAAATGGTCCGCACTTGATTCTCACTACCTTTCCGGTTCATAATTTCTAGATCAAACTCATGAACTAATAACACCCATCTCATCAATCTTGCTTTTGAGTTTCTTTGTCATCAAACACCTAAGGCGGCATGTTTGATGTGCACTATAACCTTGGCCCCCATAAGATATGGTCGAAACTTTTCCATAGCAAACACTATAGCCAACAACTCTTTCTCGGAGATTGTATAGTTCCTTTGAGCCCCATTCATGGTCTTGCTTGCGTAGTACACTGGATGAAACATCTTGTTAATCCTTTGACCGAAAACAGCCCCAACAGCAACGTCACTTGTGTCACACATGATCTCAAAAGAAAAGCTCCAATTTGGTGCGATAATGATCAGGGCAGTGGTCAACTTGAGGTTGAGAAGCTCGAATGCTTGCATACATCCTCATCGAACATAAACTTTGCATCCTTTTCTAGCAACTTGCACAGGGGTGTATCACTTTTGAAAAATCTTTTATAAACCTCCGGTATAAACCCGTATGCCCAAGAAAACACCTCACCCCTTTGACAAAATATTACAACTTCACAATAATTTTGTCATACCTCTCTCTCTAGGTTATATGCTTTGGATACCTAGGATATGCTATGTGGGCCATGTCCGCTAGAAGTAATTGTTGTACCGAATGTGGTGGATAATGCAATATTACCAAAAAGTATTTTGTTGTGTTCTTCCCATTTTCACCAAGCGATCAGCACAAGTATTTCCTTGACTCAAAGTATGAACTTAAGTAATTTCAAGTTTGAAAATGAGGCTCCTGCATGCTTCCATCACAACTCAATCGGGATGACTTTCGGCGACGTTACCTTCCACAGTTAGCCACATTAAGGCATCACTCGAGTTGATTTTGATTATTACCTTTTTCAAATTGTAAATTTTTACTAGAGTCAAGCCGTCATGTATAGCCTACAACTTCAGTGTAAGATTTGATATTGCTCTATGCTAAGTTGCCCTCAAAATCTTCCTATCCATCTACCTTTATCATCTCGAGCAACACCTCCAAATCCTACTAGTTCTGAATTAAGCATAAAACGGTTGTTTGTGTTGATTTTGATAAACCCTAATAGAGGGAATGACCATTTGATGAAAATAGGTTTACTATTACTTTGGTGAATTTTTGTTGGTTTAATATGGCAATTAGTTGCACTTCTAGGGCCAGCAAATAGAAGGCACATACAATAATGACATAGCTTTTTAAATACCACGGTATTGCAATAAAACTCTCTTTTGACTATCAAAGAAAGAAAAAGAGATTGTAGAATTAAAGATAAAACTATATATATATATATATATATATATATATATATATATATAGCAACCTAATCCTTATCTATGTTGCATTCTCCGTTAAGAAAATTAATAAGCAAATAGGGAACTATATATGTAACGTGACTTTTTAAATCCTAATTCGAACTCATATGGGATTCCCATTTAGGAAAGAAGGAACAGAAGAAAAAATGGAAATTGAAAACTTGACGTTTTAAATCAAAACTTCAACGGGGTTTAATTTTCATTCAGGAATCGAGACGAAAATGAAACAAAAAAAGTTAGTATTATAAATTATGGTTTCAAATTCCCTTCTTAATTATATTCATTATTACTATCCCACAATCAATAAAATCATAATCTATGATTTTGCCATTAAAATTTGACCTACTAATGGAGAAATGAATAGAATCAGTTTAAACCAAGGGAAAAAAAAAAGAATGAAATCAATTAGAAAAGCACATCAACCGAAAAACTCGTTATGGAATTCGTAATAAAAATACTCTCAATCCTAACAAATCATGGAAACAAACAAAATAATACTTACGTTACAAATAACCTATACATGAGAGAACTGAGTTTAATTAGAGCCGCAACTCTATTGCTTCTTAATTGTCTTACTTTATCGACATTATAGATACACCAATCTGTTTAATTAGGTCATGAAAATTTCTAAAAGCTTGCAAATTTCTATATCCGTCGGCTGTATATTTATATCTTTGCATTCATCGGGTACCGTCAAACTACTTGCTTTATAATTCTCGCTATGTATTTGATTTACACTACTTATTTTTGCTTCGCATTCATCAGGTAACATTACTTACTTTTTGTTTCTCACTCAATGTTCGATACTTATATTGATGTCCAATCAATCTAAATTTACACGGCGTAAGGCTTAATAAAAAGGAAGCGTTTCCTAATTTTATTTTTTTCATTTTCAAAATTTAAATTCGAAACCTTTACCTAAAAGGATGGAGGGATTGCCATCTCACCACAATCCTGGGTGGTGGTAACCGTTACACTACGTTAAGAACATTTCATGTTGAATTGCAATCTTTTTATGTTTGAATAAGTTATTATGATGATGTAAGCTCGACGATGTGTGTTTCATTCGAGGGGAACTGAAAACAACTAAGAGTCTTTTAGCTGATTTGAAATAGTTGATAAGCATTAAGTTTGAAAAATATTTTAAGTGCTGAAACAAATTTTAAAAAATAAATTGTTACGTGTTTGGATAAAAGTGTGAAATTAATAATAAGTAGCTGAAGAACTTGGTATACGAAGAGTTTTATTTTAAAAAGAAGTATTTTAGAGATAGAATAGTAAATATTTTGGTCAAATCTAAAGTATTTATAAGCTGAAATTTGATCAGTCAGGGGAGATCAACTTATGACTTTTGATTTATTTTTTGCTATATGCACTTTTAATTTTACCAAACGCATAGATAAACCAAAAGTACTTATAAACCAGTTTGACCAGCTTATAAGTTTAACCAAACATCCTCTTATACTCTGAACAATATATTCCTATCTTTGGTTGAAAGAATGAAAATTTTTTGTAGAAAATATTTAATATAGGGAATGCAGAAGTCATTTTCTAAAAATATTTCACTCACCAATTTAACACCAATAAAAAGTTTCCATTATAAATGACTTTACAATATTGTTAAATAATACAGATTGAGAATAAAGTTCGAGTGTTGTTTAAAGCAATGATATGAAGTTAAAAATAGAGACAATATTCAGGAAGGAAATTGACTTCTGTCCAAAAGTGAAGGAAGTCATTTCTCCGGGTTATTTTCCATTAAAGGAATATTTTTTAATAATTAAACATTTGAAAAAACTTATTTTCTTGAAAAAAGAACATTTTCCATAAAATATTTTCCATCATACGTACTATTGTACCAAACACACCCGAATACACTATGTTGCATTCGTTGGTTGTTAAATTTTTAGTAAAAGAAGTGACGGTGAAATTGGTTACCTTAAGTCTGCTCACGTCGAATTTATCCTCTATAAGATTTTTTAAAATAATAAATAAATAAACTCAGATAAGTTGGATATAATTCAATGATCAAAATGAAAATTTTAATGTGAAAATGGTCAAATGCAGAATTTATACTTTCTAAGATATGTGTTACTCTTGTTGATCATCTAATAACAATATCAGGACAGGCTAAGATATACATTTATGTTGAGCGACAAGATTATTTAGCTTCTAAGCCTAAACATAAATATTGATATTGGGTGGTATATCTGTTGTATATTTATTGTATATTCTGTATATTGTAGGCTTAGTTAGCTATTTGGACCTTAATGTATTCTGAGCCCAATTCTTTTTATTACATTTTACACTTGGGCCGTCTGACCCGACCCAAGTCATATTATGTGTGTATATTTGTATAGGGACAGATATTTTTGGGGCAAGGAATTCATTTTGACTCTCGGTTGTTCCAGAGAGTTCTCTCAACTTCTCTCTCTTTCTCTCACTGTGTTCTTCATCACTTTGCCTTCAGTCTGTACGTTTTCATGGTATCAAAGCGGGATGATCCTCGAATTCTTCTCCGTTACTTGTTATCGATTGCGTTGGAAGTTTTATTGAAGGTTTTTTCTCGGATATTTGTGAGATTTTGTTTACCGAGAGAACGATGTGTACTGAACGGATAATCGGAGCTTTTACTGCTGTTTGATGCTTCGATCTTCACTCAGTGGATTTGGGTGATTTTCCGACATCCCTGACCTTTTTTCGGTGACTCTCCAGATTCTAGTGTTTCCGGTGGTTGAACCTAGGGTTTTACTGCTATCCGATGGCTCGATCCTCACTCGGTGGATGTTTTGGGTGATTTTCCGACATCCCTGACCCTATTCCAGTAAGTTTCCAGTACGGTATCCGGTGGTTGGACCTAGGGTTTTAGACCTAGGGTTTTATCTGGCGATTGAAGGTCGTTCTTCTCCGGTCGCGAAGAAGGAGGGTAACTCTATCCCTGTTCTAAGTGTTGTATGTTTTGCATGTGGGTTCTGAGACTTTTTTTTGATTTCAAACTGATTATTGTTCATGACTTCTAATATGAATGCTATTACCTCCTCAGTGGACTCTACCAGCCCCCTTTTTGTTTACTCCTCTGATGTTCCTGGAGTCTCTCTTGTGTCCACTCCCTTCTCGGACAGTAGTTATGGGGGTTGGAGGAGGAAAATGATTGTCACGTTATCTGCTAAGAACAAAATTGGTTTTGTTGATGGCACATGTCCCCGACCAGTCACTAATGTGACTCAGCAAAGACTATGGGACAGATGCAATAATATGGTGATTTCCTGGTTAACTGCCTCCCTCTCCCCTCAAATTGCTGAAAGTGTGCAGTATTATGATACTGCACAGAGTATATGGTCCCAGCTTCAGGCCAGATATGGCATTGCCAACAGGACCAAAATTTTTGAATTAAAAAGAGAGCTTTCTCACACCTCTCAAAGGTCTCTAGATGTAGTTTCATATTTTAATAAACTTAAAGGTCTGTGGGATGAATTAGAATCAATGTGTACAAATCATGGACAAAGATGTGTTTGTGCTGCCAAAGATGGTATAATACAGGAAAATGATGAGAATAAGGTGTTTCAGTTTCTAATGGGCCTTAATGAAGCATACATGGGGGTAAGCAGTAACCTATTGATGATGCAGTCACCTCCAACCCTTGACAGTGTCTATAATATGGTCCTCAATGATGAGAAGCAAAGACAAGTCCAGTCCCCTTCTCAGTTTAATCCATACTCTATGTCTTTCAATGTCCACACAAATAGACATTCAGTTGGATTCAATAAGGCCACAGTGCCTAATCCTTCTCCTTCTTTCAGACAAAGAGTCAATTTTGATCAAGCTAGAGGGCCTTTATTCTGTAGATACTGCAAAAACTCTGGGCACTTAATTGATAAGTGTTTCAAGATTCATGGGTATCCACAAAGTACAACATTTAACAAGGGGAGGAGACTTGTTGCTGCTCATCTAACTGCTGGTGTGGATTTCCCTTCTTCTGAAGGACATGTGTCTGTTCCCCAAGGAAATCCTCGTGAAAGCCATCACTCTGTTACAAACATAGATGGCCAGAGTTCTGTGATACCAGGGTTGAGCAGACAACAGTATGACCAATTGATGAGCTTGTTACAACAGACCCAGTTAGGGGATTCCACTGCTTAGACTCCTCCTCCCATGTATGCTGCTAATTTTGCTGGTACTATGCTAACTGAGAGCCCTATTTCTGATTCCAAGCTTTGCATGCTTACCCATATTAACTCTGCCACCTGGATAATAGACTCAGGGGCATCTAATCATATGACATATGATAAAAGTTTACTCTTCAACATAACACCTTTAACTATACCCTACCTTGTAACTCTTCCTAATGGATGTAAAATGAAAGTGACATGCACATGATCCTTTGCATTAAATTCAACCATCACTCTTCAAAATTTCTTGTTAGTTCCTTCTTTTAAACACAACTTGATTTCTGTCCACAAGTTAGTGAAACAGTTGCATTGCATAGTTTTGTTCACTCCAACTTGCTGCTTCCTCCACATGATACAGGACCCTTCTCTGATGAGGCCTCTGGATCTTGGTAGAGCGGAGGCTGGTCTATACAAGCTTACATGGGCTCCAGCTTCCCCTTCTTCCTCTACTGGTTGTTCATCTTCTTTTGTATACTCTAAATCTGACTCTTGTAATCATGACAATTCTTCTTTTACTGGTTGCCATAAAGATGTTGCTTTACCTTCCAATGTAAATAGTCTCATCTGTAATAATGTTGTTGCAACTTACATGAATTACATCTGGTATTTGAGACTTGCTCATACTTCATTTTCAAATATGAAACACATTTCTGGATTGTCTTTTCCTTTTGCCTCTAAGCAGTCTTTCCCTTGTTCTATCTGTCCTATGGCTAAACAGACTAGACTTCCCTTTCCTGATAGCGCAATAACCACTTCTAGACCTTTTCAACTGATTCATGTGGACACTTGGGGCCCCTATCACACTCCTACTTCTTCTGGCTGTAGATATTTTCTCACAATTGTTGATGATTTCTCTAGGGCTACCTGGACACACTTACTGGGATCTAAAAGCAATGCCTTCTGCCTGCTTAAATCATTTATGTGTATGGTTAAAACCCAGTTTAATGCTGTGGTTCAAATTGTTAGAAGTGATAATGCTTTGGAACTGGGGTCTAGCATTGATGGTGTTTCTTTCTTTAATAATCAAGGGATTATTCACCAAACAACCTATCCTCATAGTCCCCAACAAAATGGTGTTGTGGAAAGGAAACATAAGACTCTTCTTGAGACATGTAGAGCCTTACTTTTTCAATCTGGCCTACCAATCTCTTTCTGGGGGGACTGCTTACTAATTGCCACCTATCTCCTTAATAGACTATCATACAGACTTCTTCATCATAAATCTCCCTTTGAAGTTTTACATGGAAAGGCACCAGCCTACTCTCATTTGAGAGATTTTGTTTGCCTTGCCTATGCTACTGTTCCAATTCCTCAAATGGACAAATTGAAACCTAGAGCCCTTTCCTATGTCTTCATTGGGTATCCTTTTGCCAAAAAGGGTTATAAACTTTATGACCTTACTTCAAAGAAATACTTTGTTTCCAGGGATGTTATATTTCATGAAACCTACTTTCCTTTTAAGAATGTTTCATCTCCTTCTCCTTCTTCCTTTCCCTCAGTTCCTCCTCTTGAGCCTTCCTTCTCTGACACTCACTTGTTGATACCTGTTTGTTCCTCTCCTCCTCCTCCTCCTTCTGCCACCACTTCTTCTTCTTCTAATCCAGCCTCCATTCCTTCCTTCAATCCTGATATCTCTCCTCCTGATTTGCCTTCTTCCACATCTGCTCCTGCTCCCAGAAAATCTGGAAGACAGCATAATCCTCCATCTTAACATAAGGACTATGTCTGTCAACTTCCTGCCTTTACTGGCTCCTCTTCTTCTCTGGAATCTGAACCTCTCTATTACTCTCAAGCTGCATCTGTTTCAGTATGGCAGGATGCCATCAGAAAGAGTTTGATGCCTTGGATGCCAACCATACATGGGATGTTGTTCCTCTTCCTCCTGGTAAGAAACCCATAGGCTGCAAATGGGTTTATAAGATCAAATATAAGGCTGATGGCTCTGTTGAAAGGCATAAAGCTAGGCTTGTGATTAGAGGTGATACTCAGGTTGAAGGTATTGATTTCACAGACACTTTTTCTCTTGTGGTTAAGATGTCCACTGTTAAGTGTCTTATTGTTGTGGCTGTTAAGAATAATTGGAATTTATTTCAACTTGATGTTAACAATGCCTTCTTACATGGTGATTTGGATGAGGAGGTATATATGAAGCTCCCTCCAGGTTTGACTGTCTCTTCCCCTTCCTCTGCCTTTGTTTCTTCTGCCTCTGCTCCTCCTGTTTGTAAGTTGAAAAACTCTCTCTATGGGCTGAGACAGGCTTCCAGACAATGGTATGCTAAATTGTCTTCGGCTCTATATTCTAGAGGCTACACTCATTCTTTGAATGATTATTCTTTATTCATCAAAGGTAAACCTGGTTCTCTAGTGATTGCAGCAGTTTATGTGGATGACATTATTCTTACTAGGGATGACTATGATGAGATTGCTGCCCTGAAACTGTTTCTGGATGATCAGTTCAGGATTAAATACCTAGGGTCTTTGCATTATTTTTTGGGCATAGAGGTGTCAGTTATTCCTGGTGGGGTGATTCTTAATCAGCATAAATATGTTTCTGACCTGCTGCATCAGTTTGACTGTGTAAATGTTTCTCCTGTTGTTAGTCCGTTGGATATTAATGTCAAACTTCATGCTGATTCTGGTGATCTTTTTTCCTCCCCTGATCAATATAGGAGTATTGTTGGTAACTCCTATTTTTGACTCACACTAGACCTGACATCTGTTTTGTTGTTCAGCCTCTGAGTCAATTTCTGAAATGTCCCCGAGTGCCTCATATGAATGCTACCCTCCATGTTCTTAGATATCTCAAGGGCACCTTATCTTTGGGTCTGTTCTATTCTTCCAGTTCTGATTTATCTGTTACTGCTTATTCTGACAGTGATTGGGCTGCTTGCCCTGATACTCGGAGATCTGTTACTATTTTTTGTGTTCTCTTGGGTGGTTGTCTGATTAGTTGGAAGTCCAAAAAGTAACCTGTTGTCTCCTTATCTTCTGCTGAGGCAGAATATAGGGCACTCAGTAAAGTGGTAGCTGAGTTGACTTGGCTCTCTCGTTTACTAACTGATATTGGAGTTTCTGTTGCTCTTCCTTTCTCTGTTTTTTGTGACAGTCAGGCCGCCATTCATATCGCTAAGAATCCTGTTTTTCATGAACGGACTAAGCACATTGAGGTGGATTGTCACTTTATTCGGGATCAGCTGAATGGTGGTTTCATTACTGTTTCCCATGTGCCTACTTCCCTACAGCTTGCTGACCTCCTCACCAAGCCTCTGCCCGGAACTGTCCTCCATCCTCTGCTGCTCAAGTTGAAGGTGGTCTCCCCCTCCAACTTGAGGGGGGGTGTTGAGCTACAAGATTATTTAGCCTCTAAGCCTAAACATAAACATTGATATTTGCTGATATATCTGTTGTATATTTATTGTATATTATGTATATTGTAGGCTTAGTTAGCTATTTGGGCCTTAATGAATTCTTAGCCCAATTCTTTTTATTACATTTTACACTTTGGCCGTCTGACCCGACCCAAGTCATATTATGTGTGTATATTTGTATAGAGGCAGATATTTTTGGGGCAAGGAATTCATTTTGACTCTCGGTTGTTCCAGAGAGTTCTCTCAACTTCTCTCTCTTTCTCTCACTGTGTTCTTCATCACTTTGCCTTCAATCAGTACGTTTTCAATTTATTGTTATATCATGTTTATTATTTATTATAAATCATATGCAAGGATACTGTTGTACCAATAATTTGATCATCTCACTAGCTAAATAAGAATTAGATATGACTCCTCAAAGATAAGGCATCAATGTCCGACTTTTATTATTCCAATATTATATATGCTTGAAAATTATTTTTTATTTTTTATACTTTATAAATAATTTTATTTTATTGTAAAGGTAAGTTCATAATAAATATTAAAAATAAATAAAAATATCATGATATAACAAAGGTAAAAAATAAAATAATAATTTAAAGGACATAATAGATATTGGGAGGGGTTGGGTTCGAGTCACCATGGAGGGGAAGTGTGGAAGCAGTATAAATCTTCCTAATTTGAAAGGGGTTAAAAAAAAAAATTGCTACTAAAAATTTAAGAAATCCGATTGAGTGACCTTTTCAGTCACATAAGCATAAGCATGGAACAAATTCTTAAAACATAAGCCGATAGTTAAATAATGAAGGCAAAAATGTTGGGAACTTAAACACATGGACCAAGTTATTGTCCAGATGATAAAATGGAGAAAAAACGGTAATAAAAAACTCTAGTCAAAAACCTTACCCTACGTAAATTCTTGGCCAAGCAATAGCCTCTTCGCTCTTTCACTATAACTAACTTCTATAAGCCCAGTATACTTCACTATTTTATCTCTCTTTTTTTCACTGTCTTTGAGATAAACTTGTGGCCGATGTTAGTCTATGGTAAAAGAAAATTGTCATTACCATTTTCTGAAAAAGGTATAAATAAACAGGAGCAGCTATAGAAACTGTCACAAGTTCTCGTACTTGTGACAATTTAATTAGTAGAACTACACTTTTTCTTTACATGTTAAATTAGTAGACGACAGATGCTTCATTCTTCAGTGAAGAGCATTTTTGTTGAGGAGAAAAATGAGCTGAACAATGGAGGAAATAATGTGCCACCTATTTGCCCTAAACCTAGAAGACCTGGTTCTACTCTTCCTGAATTCCTCAAATCCCTGAATTACAACGATAATAGGTACTTCTTCTTTTATTCCCTTTTTTCACATTTTTATATTTTCTTTCTCTTCTTTATAATACTGGAGTATTTGATCTTTTGAGAAATAATATTTGGAAATTCATCTGATCAGCCAGAAGACTTTTGATGGAAGAAGTGGGATTCTCAACATTGTTGCTGATAAGGTTTGTTCTCTAAGCCAAGATTATATATGCATATAGTTAAAATAGGAAGCTTTTGGGAACTTTGTTAGACTAATTCTTTTTGATTGAAATATACATTTGCTTTATCAATGGGATATCCCTAAATTGTTGATTATGTTATTGTTTGGTTCACTTTTCTATAATTAAAATGTCTAAATCTGAATACGGGGTAATCTCTTTTATTTGTTTTTTTAACAAGAGAATGTATAAACGCAGACAAAAGATGGAAGAAAATCACCATCATGTTACTCAGGGTCTCCTCCAGGGAGAACAGGTAATCCATTGGTGCACGACGTGCAATTTATTCAGCAAATGGAGCATTTTTCACCTTTGACAAGAATTAATTTATCTGATAAATTTGGATTTACCTCTGTCTCTCCAGCTTGAGCCTTACACAGAGTTTACCAAAAAATTTCACAATTTTGTTTACTTTAAGAAGCAGAATGATAAGAAAATAAGATGTATAAGAAGTCAAGACCCCCTTTTAAGGGTTTAAGTTATCTTCTTTTTTTTTTTTTTTTTTGGGTACTGCATGAATGCACCGTTAGATATCACATGAGCAAATTTACTGTAAATATTACGATTTTTATGAGGTTTTTTCTTTTGGTTTTGATTCAATTTAATATTATATGTACATGTTTGAACTTAATAATATTTGTAGACAATAAATTTGTGTCGAGAAAATGAAATCAAGACCGAAAAAATATCGCAACAATCGTAGTAATTTTATTTCGAATATTTGAGTGTACAATCTTTATGAATCATCTGATTCTTCTTTCCAACGGTAAATAAATTCAAGGGCTTTGGAGCTTGATCTTGAATCAATATTTGTTGCCACGAACGATGATCTTGTTCTTGAGCTTGAAATTGTTTGTTCTTTGTTCTTGAGCTTGAACTTGAACTTGATTGCTTGAAGCTTGAAACTTGTGGAGAAATTTGCAGCGTTTGATCCACGAGCTCTTTCTTGCTTCTTGTTATAACTTCTGTTCCTTTTCTGAGTTATGAAGACCCATATTTATAGTTGTGGAAGGGGCGAGTCATCATAAGAACAAACTCCTTCCGACCATTCAAATTAAAGGGTGACATGGCCTCATTTGATTGGTCAGAACATGTCACTTGCACACGTGGCGCGATTTCATTGGCCTTTTAGTGTGACTTGACATGCGTTGTCATTTTGACACGTGGCATGATCCTATTGGCTCGTCCGTTTAATTTGGGGCGCCACTTCATTTGACACGTGGCACCAAACTAGGCCTCTAAGAAGATGACATCTTGGGCTAGCCCAATGGATTAAGACTTATTTATTTAATCTATATATATATATATATATATATATATATATATATATATATATATATATATATATATATATATATATATATATTTGGACTTATATAATTAATTCAATTATATTATATTAGTCCCTAGTTCAAGGCTCGTCGAAGTGTAAACTTGTCATAACCAAACGGGTCATAAAGTATTGGAGGTCTATCAAATTTGGGTCAGATCAATTTAGAGCACAAAAGATTGTCCATGCAATTTTATTATATGTACACCTCGTCAATTATTTACATAATATAATGGCTATTTAATATAATAGTGACAAGACAACAATATTGAAATTTATAATTTCAATATAGAATTTGCCACCTAGACATGATCTCCCACTATTTCTTTTGGGCAAAGGCAATGTTTGCTGCCTGACACCATTTCGTAGGATTAGCTTCACAACAACAATCCGAGTCCATCTTGGATTTGTTGTCGCGCCATAAACAAATTAGAGTCCTTTTGGGAGTTCCCTTGATAATTTCAATCCCACATCGTCAATATACTATTGTAAGCATCCTATGGAGATCTATATAAACCCCTTGGCTCTAATTTAATGAGCATCAAGCCACTTGAGTCTAATTTTGTAGATTCGCAAACGTTAACACGAAGGTAATTTTTTTCTTCTTTTCTTATGCTTTTCTTCTTTTGTCATTTTTTTTGCAGTTCAAGCGAGATCTACGCACGAAGAAGGCGGTTGGGGTGTGAGGGGATGGGTACTCATTCTTGCCCAATTCTGGAGAGATTACTCTCAAAATGGCCCGATTTTTTGAGAGATTACTCTCAAAATGGCCCGATTCTTGGAGAGATTACTCTCAAAATGGCTCAATTCTTGGAGAGATTACTCTCAAGATGGCTCGATTCTTGGAGAGATTACTCTCAGTATGGCCCGATTCCTGGAGAGATTCCTCTCAAGATGGCCCGACTTCCGGAGAGACCAACTTAAGGTGCAAAAGGACTCATATGTCCATCTTAAGATTGGAAAGTTATAGTTCCTTTTAAGGAAAAACCCACGAATAGGTCAACTTAAGGTGCAAAGGGACTTATATGTCCATCTTAAGATTGGAAAGTTATAAAGCTTCAACTCGAAGACGACATCAATTTGAATACTTGGAAAACTTTGAAGATTTGGTGGACTTTGCAAACTTCAACTCGAAGATTCGGAGGGCTTAAACAATTAAACTTTAAGACCGACGAATTTGAAGACTAAAACTTGAAGACCGACGAACTTAAAGACTTCGACTTTGAGACTTGGAGGGCCTAAATATTTCAACTTCAAGATCACCAAATTTGAAGACTTCAACTTGAAGACCGACGGATTTGAAGACTTCAACTTGAAGACCGATAGGATTGAAGATTTCAACTTGGGGACTTCAACTTGAATACACTTGAAGACTTCAACTTAGAGATTTCGAGGGCTTAAATGATTCAGCCTCTCTTTTGCTTTACATTGTTTGACGTTTATCTTAGTCGCATAATTTTTAGCTTTACGTGCTTGTAACAAATGATTCATATCTTATCGTGGGGGAATCCAAATAATGAACCATTTGATTTTTCGGCAATTAGACTTCAAAAATATATCCAAAGCTCATAATAAAACACCTTCATAACCGTCCCAAATAATATTTTGAAACCAACTTAATATTGCACCTCGCTATCAATTCCAGATTTGTGCAATCTCGCTAAAAAAATCATATCTTGGTGTAGGAACGTTGAAATTACAAACCGTTTGATTTTTTGAAAACTAGACTTCAATATCTAGGACATATCCAAAATTCTCAATCAAATAACTTCAAAATCATCCCAGATAATATTTTGATATCAACTTTATATTGCACCTCGCTATCAATTCCAGATTTGTGCAATCTCGCTAAAAAACTATATCTTGGTGTATGAATGTTAAATTTACAAACCGTTTGATTTTTTGAAAACTAGACTTCAACATCTATGACATATCCAAAATTCTCAATCAAATAACTTCAGAATTGTCCCAGATAATATTTTGAAATCAACTTTAGGTTCCACCACGTTGAAAATTTCAGATTTGCACGATTTCGCCAAAAGTTTTTTATCTTGAACTAGGAACGTCAAATCATGAACCGTTTGATCTACTAAAAACTTAACTTACAGATATATAACATATCCGAAATTCAAGATTTAATGCCTAATGGATACATTCAGATAATATTTCAAAGTCAATACTAAATTCTAATACACCGAACATTTCATATTTGCGCGACTTCACCAAATATTTTGTATCTTAATATAGAAGCCTAGAGATCGGAAGACGTCTTAATTGCCATAAATCAAAATTTAAGAACCATATCCTCTCAAATATCTTGGGGTTCAAATCTCACTGAATTTGAAACGTTGTACGAAGCAATCATTTCCTTATACTAGTGCTTCTTTTTGACGCCTCGCTTCTCTTCCCCCCCCCCCCCCTTTTTGGTAGAGGGTGGACTTAGAGACCAACAAACTTGAAGGTTTGGAGGACTTGAAGATATAGAGAATCCCTCGATTTCAATGCAAGTAATTGACATCCTTCTAAAATCGGCCCATTGAAGATATCAATTCACCAAGGAGGGTTGCCCCCTTTAAATCAAATGAGATCGAAGTTCAACAGGAGGATAATATTTCAGCTTGATCTAGTGTTCCTTCATACTTCATTCAATCAACAATTAGGGTAGTATGTATCTTTTGAACTCATGTGACTGAACTTAGAATGAAACTCTAAGCTGCCTACGTACCCCAGTGAAGAGGATCAAGTCATACTGTAGTTCATACTGGGTGATTCTTATTTATTATTATTATTTATTTTTTTATGTCCTAACTATTTCCTAGGCCGCCTCTTCGAGATTTTCAACCTAGCGGACTTTTTTTTTAACATCATAACTTTTGCCTAGGCCACCTCTTTCGAGGTTTTCAACCTAGCGGACTCTTTTTTATTCGGACCGTACACAGTTTATACTCTTACGGCCAGGAGTGTAGCAATATGCAGCTTAGGCTCGTGCATCAAGGAGCGTCATGACTTCAAGGATAATACTTCTTCAAAAACTTGCCATTTATAGGGCCAATTCTCATACCATCTGCATCAACCAGCTTGTAAGTCCCACTTGAGTAAGCCTCTTGCACAACATATGGCCCATCCCACTTTGAAGTGAACTTCCATACAGGTTTATGGGAAGTAATTATAGGTCTTCGTACGGCAAGGACTTGATCTCCTACTTGAAAGGATCTCAGGCGAACTCTTTTATTGAAGGCGCGAGATAATCGAGCTTGATAACATTCAAGACTCTGTTGAGCTTCCAATCTCTTTCCATCAAGACCTTCCAACTCTGCTAACTTAAGTCGAGCATTTTCTTAATTAGAGATCCCTTCTTGAATAGCCAGTCGTAACAAAGGTATTTGACGCTAAAGTGCAATACGGCTTTGATCCCATAAACGAGTGAATAAGGAGGTGCATGTATTGGCGTGCGATGAGTCGTCCTATATGCCCATAGAGCTTCTTCCATACGGTCATTCCAATATCGTTTGGATTTGGAGACGACTTTCTTTAACAAGTTGCATAGAGTCTTGTTGAATGCCTCGGCTAGACCATTGGCGGCAGCATTGTACATCGAAGAGTTACGTTGCTTGAAGCCAAAGAGCTCACAAATCTTGTTCATCAACCTATTGTCGAAGGGCTTGCCATTATCCATTATTATGCAACGGTGAATGCCAAAGCGATAGATAATGTTCACTCGGATGAAACTTGCAAAATTTTCCTTCTTTACCTCTTTAAGAGCAATAGCTTCAGCCTATTTTGAGAAGTAGTCAGTTGCAGCCAAGGTGTATAGGTGGCCACCAGAGGACTTTGGCAGCGGTCCAACAACATCCAATCCCCAAGCGTCAAATGGCCAGGATGCAACAGTCGGGTGCAACATTTCAGGAGGTTGATGAATGAAATTCGCATGAAATTGACAAGCCTTGCATCTTCGAGCGTAGTCCAAGCAATCTTTTACCATCGTTGGCCAATAATATCCCATACTTTTTATATGGAAGTGGAGCTTTGGTCCAGACTGGTGTGACCCACATACCCTAGAATGTGCCTCATGCAAAGCTTGGAGAGCTTCTTTTTCTCCTAGGCATTGCAAGAGTACTCCCTCGAACGACCTTTTGTATAGAGTATCCTTGTAGTAAAGGAAGCGAGGTGCACGGCGACGAATTTCAGTCCTTCTTCTCGGATTTTCTGGAAGTAACCCATAGCATAAGTAGTCGATAATGGGTTGGTCCCATTATTCTTTCTCAACTTCGGAAACAGCAACAAGATGCTCGAGTTTGTTTTATTCACCTTCAGCCTCATTTGGTGGCGGTACAACCCATTTTTGGCAAACAGTAACTTGCGCTTGATCAGGCAGGGTTAAAGATGAAGCTAGGGCAGCTAAAGCATTAGCCTTCTTATTTTCTTTCCTTGGCACATGCTGAATAGTCACATCACCGAGCCATCCCATCAATTTTTTAGCGTGATCATGATATAGGCGTAGTTCAAGCTTCTTAACCTCGTAACTACCCAAAAGCTGGTTGACCACTAACTAAGAGTCACCAAAGACTCGCAATTGCAACTGCTTCATATCAATGGCCATTTCAAGCCCAAGTATTAATGCTTGATACTCAGCAACGTTGTTGGAACAGAGTTGTGTCAAGGTGAAAGAGTAGGGCTAGACTTCACACTCGGGAGTGACAAATACTATGCCAGCCCCAGCTCCCCCACGATGCGCGGCACCATCAAAGTACATCTTCCATGGAGGTTGAACTTCAACGACCATTGCATCCTCATCGGGTAGTTCATCATTAAGCTCCCAGTCATCAGGTATCGGATGATCTACCAAGAAATCTGCCAATTCTTGTCTTTTTACAGCCTTTTAAGGGATGTACAAAATCTCAAATTGTTGAAATTGGAGGTACCACCTCGCTAGTCGATCACTAAGAACGGGTTTTGACATCACGAACTTGATGGGATTTGCTTTAGAAACAAGACGGACAACATGAGCTTGAAAGTAGTGCTTCAACTTTTGAATTGAGAAGACTAGCGCCACGCACAACTTCTCAATTGGCGAATAATTCAACTCGTTTGGTGTCATCATCCTGCTCAAGTAGTAAAGAGAGTTTTCTTTCCCCTCACTATTTTCTTGGGTCAACAGTGCTCCAACAGACCTTTCTTGTGCTGCAATATATAGTATCAATGGCTTTCCAGGTACAGGGGCTGCTAAAACGGGAGGCTTCATCAAGTAGGATTTAATTCTCTTAAAGGAATTACTGCATGCTTGGTCCCATATGAAAGGGACACCTTTCTTCATAAGGCGACTGAATGGTTGGCACCTCCCAGCTAGGTTCGAAATGAACCTCCTAAAGTACGCTAGCTTTCCTTGCAGACTTTTCAATTCATGGATATCTCGAGGCTCAGGCATTTTCAAAATGGCATCCACTTTGGCTTGATCGATTTCAATCCCTCGATGTCGGACAATGAAACCAAGGAACTTTCCAGAAGTAACTCCAAAGGAACATTTCAATGGATTCATCCTAAGTTGGTATCTCCGAAGCAATTCAAATACCACCCTCAAGTCTTTCATGTGGTCTCCCTTCTCTCTTGATTTCACCACCAAGTCGTCAACATAGCATTCGACATTCTTGTGGAGAAGATCGTCGAAAATATTTTTCATAGCCCTTTTGGTAAGTAGCACCAGCATTCTTCAAGCCAAAAGGCATTACCTTGTAGCAATAAATACCCTTCGGAGTGCGGAACGCAGTAAGCTCTTCATCTTTTGGTGCCATGCGAATTTGGTTATACCCGATGAACCGTCCATGAAAGACATTGCCTCGTAACCAGTAGTAGCATCGATCATCAGCTCTGGAATAGGAAGCGGAAATTCGTCTTTGGGACATGCATTATTGAGGTCCCTGAAGTCAACGCATACTCGAATCTGGCCATTCTTCTTCCTTACAGGGACAATACTTGAAACCCATGTTAGGTATTTAACTTCCCGAATAAATCCAGCTTCAGCGAGTTTGTTAACTTCAACTTTAATCAGGGGAACCAAGTCCGACCTGAAGCGCCTTTGAGCTTGTTTAACAGGGCGAGCACCATTTTTGACTGCAAGGTGATGGACTGCTACTTTCGAGTCCAAGCCAGGCATCTCTTTGCAACTCCAAGCGAATAAATCCCTGAACTCTTGAGTAACTCAATATAAGTGCTTTCATTATCAGCTTCGAGTAAAGCACTTAGGTAGGTGGGTCTTGGTTCCTCATCAGTGCCAAGGTTAACTTCTTTTAAGGTATCAACCGTCGTCTTCACTCCTTCTTCAAGTTCAGGTGGAGTATCTTTCGCATCTTTATCTTCTTGAGGATCCCCATCATTGAAGGATATGTGATAACATGGTGAAACATGCTCCAGTTCTGTGTTATCCTTCATCGAAGACGGAACACCATTCTCTCCTTGTACAGTGACATGATACGAAGAACCTACACTTTCTTCATCTTTGTCACGTTCCTTACTGTAGACCACTGTATATGGCTTTACCTTCAGTATTTCTTCACATGAAACTACAAGTTTTGTTTGTCGCCTCATTCTAGAAGGAACCAAACTTTGGAAATCTTTAGAGATCTCATGGATTTTGGGTGAAGCGGGTGTTCTTATGCTTTGAATATTTCTCCGGAACTTGTTCCCCTTCTTTATTGGACCCAATCTTTCAAACACTGAGGTCCTAGCAGATGATCATCCTAGTCGATCAAAGACATAAGGCTTGTTAGAAGCGGCTGATTCATCTTCTACAGTAATATACTTGCTGCTCTCCCTTCATATTGAAATGCGCACTGGTAACAGTTGCTTGTATCCCAAACCTTCACGTGGATGCCTCGTTGTAGCTTCTGATGGGAGTTTCCCTAGCTTTGATGGCTCGTTGGGATTGTATCCAGCTTTTGCAAATAGCTTGTAAGCATTAGGGTCAAAACCTTCATCTGTTCTCTTTGTAGGGAGTGCCACATTCTGCAAACGATTTTGGGCCACAAACCCTGCAAGCGGCATTGAGGACGACTTTACTGCCTCAATTCGTTTGACCGGAAGAGTTAACTCCTCTGGTATGTTGATTTGGATATTATATGACTCGCCCTCGTCCTTCTTCCTTTAAGGGACATAGTGGAGTACGGGACTTACTTTCTTTCCATAGGACACAATGCTCCCTTTATGAGATTTATTTATGTTGGCAGGCACCTCCTTTGTAAGAGCTTCGGCTTTACCCATGGTCATCTCAGCTCTTTTGGTTATGGGTTCATCATTCTTGCTTTTTATACCATCATTGGCTTTCAGCTCCTTCATAATGCGGTTCTTCAAGTAGAACTTTGCATCAGCGTAGTGTGACTCAGCCTCGGTGAATGGTTCATCATCAGCAACTATCGTCTTCTCGACTTCACCATGGTAGAATTTTAAATATTGATGGTAGGTAGATGGAACAATTTTATTCTCATGTATCCAAGGCCTCCCAAGCAAAAACTTGTATGAAGTCTTTGCGTCGATCACATGCAGCCATGCACTTGATTGCATATCTTCAATAGTGATTCCCAGCCTGATCGCGCCTATGGCTCTCTGCCCCCTTGGTTGAATCCTTGGATCATCACACGACTTTCTGAGAGTTCGTTCATGGGAATACCAAGTTTTTTCACAGTTTGGATTTAAAAAATGTTCACTGAGGATCCTCCATCTACCAAAATTTGATTTACCCTTTCATCACATATATAACCAACCAGGTACAATGGGGCGGTTATGAGAAGTGTCACCTAGCAAAAGATCATCACTTGTGAATGTGACCTTCCCCTCACAAGCATTAACTTCTTGAGGAGTGGGCTCGGTGGGCTTTTCCGAAGATGGTGCCAACGGTAGGTCATCACTCTTTTCTTCTCCTTTGTCAGCATGGCAACAAGTGGCATCAATGTCCTCATGGGAAGTCTTCATGCGGAACCAACTTGGTAAAAACTCCTCCAAGGTCACTGGATTTCGTGGCTTTTGAGGGTGGTGCATCTCCACGTTTGCTTTCTTCAAATGCCTAACTGGATTCTTTTTTATTGGTCTTTTTAGCATCATCTTCCATGTTGGTTGTTCAACTGATTCTTTTCGTGGGCTCCTTTTTGTGGCGCCTACGATGAGTCGCCAACGTCCAACCTTCATCATCATCAGGTTTGTTGACTTTAGCTTTGTTGCTCTCCAGTAATTCTTTACCTTTGCTTTCTTCAAAATCACATAATTCATTTGGACTGAAGGAGCCAAAGGTGATGGAGACTTGGTTTGTGCTTGCTTTCTCATCTTCAAGCACGATCTTCTTTTCGCGAGCCAAGTCCATGACTTTATCCTTGAAGATAAAGCACTTCTCCAGAGGGTGGCTTACAAGTCGGTGATATTTGCAGTAATTTGGGTCATTTGTTTTCCCAGCTTCATTTGGTCACTTCATCTCCGGAATCTCAATGAGATTTAACTCTATGAGCTCTTTGAAAATGGCTGGTACATCAGAATCCAGGAATGGTATTCTTTCTCCTGCATTTCTTTCAGAGTCAACTTTCCACTTTTCTTGTCTTGAAAAGGAGTGGATTTCATACTCTGCTTCTTGCTCACCTTCGTCGTGAACTTCATAGGTGATGTATTGACATTCATAGCTTCTTTATTTTCAGACTTAGGTACGAACTTGCGCCACCTCCTGATTTCTTGCTTGTCATTCCCTTTGCGATGTTCATAGATGGGCAGCCTTTCATTTCCAGCGGAGGCCATGCTCAACTCCATGTCATGGGCACGAGCTGCAAGTTCTTCAAATGTTCCAGGCTTGATACCTTGCAAGATGTAGCGCAATTCCCAATGCATGATTTGGATGCTATCTCTATGCCTGAAGCTTCACTAAGCCTGTCTTTACAGTTGAGGCTTGCATTCCTCCAATGATTGATAAAGTCGATAACTGGTTTCCCCTTTTGTTGACGAGTATTGGTAAGTTCTATCATACTCACAGTACGTCTTGTACTATAAAAACGATTGAGGAACTCTTGCTCTAGTTGATCCCAGCTATCGATTGATCCAGCCTCGAGGTCTGTGTACAAGTCAAAAGCATTTCCTTTTAGCGAGTGGACAAACTGCTTGATAGTATAATCTCCATAAGTCCCAGCATTGTTTCATGTCTCCACGAAGTGCGCCACATGTTGCTTTTGATTACCTTTACCATCAAACTGTTGAAACTTTGGAGGTTGTTAGCCAGAAGGCATCTTCAATCGACCCTTGAGGTGTACGGCTTTGCATACGTAAGGGAGGATTTGGCAGCAACTTCATATTTGTTCTTAATGGTTCCTTCAATGAACTCCTTCAGTTGATCTATTAGAATCATTCCTTCATATGAGACATGGATAGCCTTAGTGGATGCTGCTTGTTTCGGGGGAGAGTCACTCTCTAGAACTTCTGGGAGCTTGCCGGGTGCATGGGTAGGTTCTTCTTCCATCAAGATTCCCACCCTATCTGTTAGCTTGTCAATTATAGCCTCTTGATTTTGCATGCATTTGGTCAAGCCAGCGATTGCTTCGGTCAAGTTTGCCAACTGCTCCTCCATAGATGAAGTATTTGTTACCATGGCTTGCATGATTGTCGTAGACGACATAGAGTAACATGGATTTTCACACAGATTTATTCTTGATTGGATCACTCTATGTGGTGTAAGTGGGGAGGATCCATCACTTGAAGCATCATTCTTCCTTCACAGCAGAGTGCATGGAGCCGGAGGGGTCAAGCAGAGCAAAAGTTTTCTTGATCTTTTCAGCAAGCTTCCTCCTTCAGACGCGTTTGTGGCATATATTTCTCCTTTTGAGGATGAAGATCTGAAAACAGGGGTTGATGCGGACGACATTTGGGGTGCTTGTTGTCCTAAAGAGCTTGCTTTTCTCCTTGTAACTGGTCCAAAGCTTCCGAAGGTGACATCGAGGATGCTTTCCACATCAGCATAGAACCTGGAGTTAGCAGCCTTGGTGGAAGTTGAAACGGACTTAATTTTCTTTGAAGCCATTTCAATGTTCTTGAACTTTGGTGATTGAAAAGTAGAGATGAGAGGTAAAGATTGCCCCAATGGGCGTGCCAAAATTTGTAGACAATAAATTTGCGTCAAGAAAATAAAATCAAGACCGAAAATATTGCAACAATCGTAGTATTTTTATTTCGAATATTTGAGTGTACAATCTCTATGAATCCTCTGATTCTTCTTTCCAATGGTAAATAAATTCAAGGGCCTTGGAGCTTGATCTTGAATATATATTTGTTGCCACAAACGATGATCTTGTTCTTGAGCTTTAAATTGTTTGTTCTTTGTTCTTGAGCTTGAACTTGAACTTGATTGCTTGAAGCTTGAAACTTGTGGAGAAATTTGCAGCGTTTGATCCACGAGCTCTTTCTTGCTTCTTGTTATAACTTCTGTTCCTTTTTTGAGTTATGAAGACCCCTATTTATAGTTATGGAAGGGAAGAGTCATGATAAGAACAAACTCCTTATGACCACTCAAATTGAAGGGTGACATGGCCTCATTTGATTGGCCAGAACATGTCACTTGCACACGTAGCGCGATTTCATTGGCCTTTTAGTGTGACTTGGCATGCCTTGTCATTTTGACACGTCGCGTGACCCTATTGGCTCTTCCGTTTGACTTGGTGCGCCACGTCATTTGACACGTGGCACCAAACTGGGCCTTTAGTAAGATGACATCTTGGGCTTAGTGAAGTGGGCTCATCACTTTAGATTGGGTTAGCCCAATGGATTAAGACTTATTTATTTAATATATATATATATATATATATATATATAAATTTTGCTTTAGGCCACCAATTTTGCTAAATCGCCCCTTTTTGAGATCACATGTAGATAAAAGTTATTTCCTCTAGTCTATAATAAGTGACCATTTTTACTTTGGTAGATCCATTTAGAAAATACGAGTTATTAGAGAAAAAAAAGATATATTCATTAAATTAAGTTTAATTAATTATTACCTTGACATATATAGAATATATAAATAAGGATAGATTTTGAAAAATTAAAATTAATTTCTTTTTTATTATATAAATAAATATTTATTTTAGACCAAAAAGATAAGTCGAAAAAGTAATTTTCTTTTTTTTGGTTTAGACGGACTGCTTAAACCCTAAAGTTAAAATGGAATTGGAAAATAGGAAAAAGAAGACAACACATAGAATTTCAGCTGTCGACAAATTTAACTGCCAAACCAAATTATTTTCCCCAAGTGGGACCATAGAAATTTTAGAAATTAAACTTTTAAAAAAAGCGTGACTTCGAAAAGATAAACAAAGGAACATACTACAAATTGTTTCAACTCTTTATAAATTATTTAATATTTTATGCACCACATGGAATGAAAGAAACAAAAAAGGAACCACTTAAAAGTTAAAAAGTGGTTTGAATCGATTTTTTTTTAAAAAAAATTAAATTAAGTAAATCAATTTTTTAAATATTAAAATTAAATCAAATCAATTAAGTTGAGTTTTTCTTGATTCAGCTTATGTTGAATTTTTTATTTTTTTGTTATTTATCAGTTTTTTTTAAATATAAAACATATACTACCAAACACACATTTCGGCGATTACTTTTTCAATGTAATACTATCAAATCAATTGTCCTTTGAGAATTCTATTATTTATCAAGACATATTGATAATAATTGAATCAAGTAGTGATGATTAATTTAAAGACTCAATTAAAAATATATTATTTTTAACCTAAAATAAATTCTTACACTTAATAAAAGAAAACTACCAATTAAACTAGAAAGTAAAGGTAAAGAATTGTACTAAAAGTGCAAATGATTAATATTCACAATAAAGTTTTTAAAACATTGTAAAAAAGTTTATATATATATATATATATATATATATATATATATATATATGTGTGTGTGTGTGTGTGTGTGTGTGTGTGTGTGTGTGCGCGCGCGCGCGTGCGCGCGCGTGCATGTATGTAATAATAAATTTAAAATGGCTACTCCTAAATTTGATTTGGTTCGGGTTTTATTAATTAAAATCAAAACTAAATCAAATTTGATCGATTTTTAAATTTCAAAACTAAAGTAAACCAAAAAATATGAATTTTTTTGGTCGATTTAGATTAATTTGAATTTTTTAATTTTTATGAACACCCTAGTTGTTATGCACATACAATATTGATTTCACAACTTGCTTTAGCAACTAGGAGAATTAGATTTATTAGAACACTTAAAGACAGTCTACCAGCTTTATATAAGATTACAAACGTAAATTAATACACAAAAAAGGTAGCAAATTTTACAGTCACACCGTATAGGCCAATTGCTTGCTGCTCTGTCCTCTATAAAATGATCTCAAAAATACTGGCCAATAAGTTGCAGAAGGTGATGGCAAACATTATCAGTGAAGCCCAGGCAGGATTTATCCCAGGCAGAAAGATACAAGACAATATCATTCTGGCACATGAACTAGTCAAAAGCTACACCATACAACAAGTCACTCAGATGCATGATTAAAATCGACCTCCAAAAAGCCTATGATTCAGCAGAATGGACATTCTTACAGCAGGTTATGGAACAGATTGGCTTCCCCAACACATTCACCAAATGGATAATGGAATGCATCTCAACAGTGAGCTTCTCTGTGCTAGTCAATGGAGAGGCAACTGAATCCTTTGCTGCTGCTAGGGGGCTTAGGCAAGGGGACCCTATTTCCCCCTTCCTATTTGCTCCGGTCATGGAGTACATAAGCAGATCATGCAACTCACTAAAGGGAAATCCAGCATACCAATTCCACCCCAGATGTAAAAAAACTGGGCATTACTCACATGTGCTTTGCTGATGATTTGCTGCTGTTTGCCAAAGGTGACACTAATTCTGTCATAGCCTTAACCAGATGCTTCTCCCAATTCTCTGAAGCATCTGGCTTACAGGCCAACCTGAACAAGAGCTCTATTTACATTGGTGGTGTTGCACTGGATATTCAGAAACAGACTATCGACTACCTTGGCTATGAGCAAGGTGAATTACCCTTCAAGTACCTAGGAGTCCCCTTGTCCACCAAGAAAATCACATTGCTCCAATGGCAACCTCTAATGGAAAGGATCACTGCCAAGATCATCTCATGGACTGCCAAGACACTGTCTTATTCTGGGAGAATCCAACTGGGCCAATCTGTCATTTTTGGACCCAAGCTTACTGAGCACAACTGTTCATATTCCCTATTAAAGTCTTGAAGATAATAGAAGTCATTTGTAGGAGCTTCATTTGGTATGGGATGAACTCTATCACTAGAAAAGCATATATCTCCTGGGACAGAATGTGTACCCCAAAATCAGCAGGATGGATTAATCTCACCAATCTCAAGCTCTGGAATAAAGCTGCCATTGCAAAGACATGCTCGGATCTAGCTCATAAAAGGACAAACTGTGGATTAGATAGATCATTGTATACTACATCAAAAACAGACCTATTGAAACCATGCCAATTCCTGCACAGGCAAGTTGGATGGTCACAAAGATCATCCAATCGAGAGAAGTTTTGCAGAGGTTCCAACACTGGAAGGAGCAGGGCTGCTCAGTTAGACAGCTATACCATTTACAACTGCTAGACCTGCCGAGAGTCCCATGGAAGAATTTGATCATACAAAACTATGGAAGGCCAAAGGCAACCTTCAATCTATGGTTGTTCTTACAAGATAGATTACCAACAAAAGGTAGATTACATAGCTGGGGAATGAGTGTTGATCAGCAATGTAATTTATGCCAAAATCACCCAGAGACTAGAGACCATTTGCTACTATTTTGCGCAGTCACTGTTGAATTATGGGAGAAAACAATGCACTGGCTGAAGGAGACTTATCCTCACCTTAATGACTGGAACCAGAAAATATAGTGGCTTGTAAGCAAAGCCAAGGGTCGAACATGTCGAGCCGCCATCTTCAAAATAGTGTTCGCTGAGTTTGCATATACTATCTGGCAGGAAAGGAACTCAAGAATCTTCAACAAGACATTTCGTTGCAATGAAGCCCTTTTGAGGGACATAGTATACACCTGTAATGTTAGAGGTACCCCACGAATTAGAAACCATTTACAACACCTTCGAATATAGTATTGTTAGGAGTTAGGACATTAGATATAGTTTAAAATGTTATAGTAGAGATAGTCAGCTGAGTTAAAGCTAGACTATGGTTTTGTAATGTTATTTCATTGGTGATTAATGAAAATCCTTAATTACCAAAAAAAAATTACCTAAATACTGTAGAACACTTTCGGGGGATTAGAGTGTTAATGCCTATTGAAGAGTAATTCATCCATGTTGCTCAAATTTAAACTTAAATTGGAGGGGTCTAGTTCATTAGATTTAATCCATTGCTCAATTCATCTTATCGTTCGTAATCTTTTAACATATTAGATTATGACTCACTTATTGATCCATCCTTGTATGATTACTTTAGAAAAGCTGATCTCATGTACTTGTTCAACACAATTTTGATCCATAAAAATGTAAACTATCTAAGCCTTTTAACGTAAACTGGACAACTTAAACTATGCTGCGTTATTCAACTCATTTTTCCCAACTATAAGGTACAAATTTTTGGTGGTTGAATTGTGCTCAACTCAACTGAAGTATCTAACATACGAGAACTAGACTCAATTTGCTCATTTGACATCCTGAGTAGCGATAAATGTTATATGCCAACAATGTCTGTGATGCGATGGCAAGTACTTTTTCGTCCTGAATTAAAGGTTTTAGATTCGAATTTTGTGTATGAAATCACCTTTGTTATGGAGTACTTTTCTCCTAACACAAGTGTGAGAAAGTACGGGAGAAAGTATTCTTGATTAATATTGACAATGATACAATAAATCTTATATATAAAATATATGTCTTATTCCTAATACAGATGAGATTGAGGTTATTTACTACTATTTAACTATTAAACTAACACTCTCCCTCAAGCTGGTGCATATAAATCATATGTACCGAGCTTCTTACAAGTATAACTAATACGAGGACCAGTGAGGGACTTGGTGAAAATATCAGCAAGCTGATTCGACTTCACAAATTTTGTAGCAATATCTCCCGAGAATATCTTTTCTCTAACAAAGTGACAGTCAATCTCGATGTGTTTAGTTCTCACATGGAACAGAGAATTTGATGCAATATAAAGAGCATCTTGATCGTCATACACAAGTCTCATCTAACTAATCTCACCAAATTTCAACTCCTTGAGCTACTGTTTTATCCAAATTAACTCACATGTGGCCATAGTCATTGCTTGATATTCTATTTGTGCACTAGACGGAGCAATCACATTCTGTTTTTTGCTCTTCAAAGACACCAATTTTCTCTAGCTAAGACATAATATCAAAATGTAGAACGTCTATCAGAAGGTGATCTTGCCTAATTAACATTTGAGTATCCAACGATCTGCTCATGGCCTCGGTCCTCAAATAATAAGCCATTGCCTGGAGCTAATTTTATATACCGAAGAATGCGGACAACTACATCCCAATGACTATCATAGGGAGAATCTATAAACTGACGCATAACACTCACCAGAAAAGAAATGGCGGGTCTAGTCCCTTTGAGGTAATTTAATTTACCAACCAACCGCCTATATCTTGCAGGGTCGCTAAGAGGCTCCCCATATCCTGGCAAAAGTGTAGAATTCGAATCCATCAGAGTGTCAACAGGTATGCAACCTGTCATTCATGTCTCATCTCTATGGCGTACTTCCATTGTGAGATCACAACACCTGAGTTAGACTTTATTTTCATTTCGTCTCTATTTTTTTTTTCGTGTCTGTGCTTAAGGGAAATGGAGTTTCACGGCTGGTTGGCTCAGGGGTGTTGGATTACTAGTTTCCGGCGGTTTTTGAGGTGGTAGCAGGCGATTTTGAAAGGTGAAGAAGGTGAGGTCGCAGCTGATTTGGTTCTGTTGTTGGGTGTGGAGGAGATGGAGGTCAAGGGTCGTTGAGGGGTTATGGGCTTTTGGGTTAGTGAAGGGTAATGGAGGTTAGGCTTCAAATTTGAGCCTTAATATTGGACTAAAAATAAATGTCCAAATCTTATTTAAGTTCCTTTTAATTTAAGACAAAATACTACATAATACAAAAATTAATCTAACTAATTAAACTAAAAATTCTATATAAAATATGAAACTATTTTTGGTATTTTTCAAAGATTATATTAAAATAAAATAGTTTCAAAGTAATATATCCTTCTAAAATACTTAATGCGTGAATCAAATAAAGAAAGAAGGAAATATTTTTTGTATTTTTCAATTTTATGAAAGGTAAATAAATTGAAAGTAACAAGATCAATTACCTAAATAAAGAAAAATATATTTTTTTTGGTAATTTTCATTTTGCGACAAATGAAGTAAAAGAGTCACAACTAATTAAAATAGCGATATTAGGAATAAACTAAATATTTAAATAGTACAATATGTAATATCTTGGGGAGGGTCAAAAATCTCATGTCTACAACTGCCCCTCTTTGACTGGAAATACGAAGTATTATCAGACAAAAAACGACTAGACAAGTTTTTTTTACCCGATCCTTATTTAGGTAGACTAAAACTAAAAGAAAAGAGAGTGTGATCGAGCCATGGTAACTAAGTTGCCTACATATCCTTGGCTATAAAGGAATCATGTCATGTGTAGTTCAAAAGTACGTGAGATGATAGAGTATATCGAGGTGGAGAGCCGGTCAAGGTGCCATCGAGGTTTCGGTCTACCGTTCATGCCATTACACTGAAAATAAAAGGAAAAATTATAGCAAAAGTAAAAGAAAAAAATAAGATATTGTCTCGAATCTTCCTTAATTCTCTACTCGATCTTCGATACGAAACTAAACCCTATTCTTCAGGCGGGCTCCTGATGCTTCTTAAATTTGCGAATTGAAGCAACTCTAAAATGAATTCTCTTGTTCTCCATGTGGGTGCCTGATTACCAAAACTTGAGTTGTATTCCTTTGTTATCCAGGTGAGCACCTGATTGCCAAAACTTGAATTATATTCCCTTATTATCCAAGTGGGCGCCTACAATCAAAACAACAAAATAAATAAAATTTTCTGCCCCAGTTTGCACTAGGAAGATCTGTGAATTGTTCGAAAACTATAAATCACTTAAGCTATTGATGCAATGGTGAGAGTAAAACTAAAGACTTTGTTGGGATGTGCGTGTCCCGTGAATCAAACCAAGAATATTTGACTAGCAAATTCATCAGACTAGGTCTTCTATCTTAGAAGAAATATTCATCAGACTAAGATTTCGATCTTAGGAGAAAATTCATCAGACTAGGTTTTCTACCTTAGGAGAAAGATTCATCATACTAAGATTTCGATCCTAGGAGAAAATCCATCAGACTAGGTTTTCTATCTTAGGAGAAAGATTCATCAGACTAAGATTTAATCCTAGGAGAAAATTCATCAGACTAGGTCTTTTGTTATCTTAGAAGAAAGATTCATCATAATAAGATTTTATCCTAGGAGAAAATTCATCAGACTAGGTCTTTTATCTTAGGAGAAAGATTCATCAGTTGATCCTAGGATAAAATTCATCAGACTATGTCTTCTTATCTTAGAAGAAAGATTCAACAGACTAAGAGTTAGATCCTAGGAGAAAGTTCATCAGACTAGGTGCTCTATATTAGGAGAAAAATTCATCGGACTAAGATTTGATCCTAGGAGGAACTTCATCAGACTAGGTCTTTTTGTTATTTTAGGAGAAAGATTCATCAGACTAAGATTTTCATCCTAGTAGAAAATTCATCAGAATAGGTCTTCTATATTAGGAGAAATATTCATCAAACTAAAATTTTGATCCTCGGAGAAAATTCATCAGACTATGTCTTCTTATCTTAGGAGAAAGATTCATCGATTAAGATTTTTATCCTAGGAGAAAATTCATTAGACTAGGTCCTCTTATCTTAGGAGAAAGATTCATCAGACTAAGATTTTGATCCTAGGAGAAAGTTCATCAAACTAGGTCTTTTATCTTAAGAGAAAGATTAATCAGACTAAGATTTTGATCCTAGGAGAAAATTCATCAAGACTAAGATCTCTATTGGGAGGAAAATCCATTAGACTAGGACTGTTTATCCTCGGAGGAAAATGTGAAAAGCAATAGCAACATTTTATGTGCACTAGCAAGACAGTTAAGGGAAAAGATTTGAGAAACTTCCCTTTGTCGATTGTTCTCTTCTTCTTTTTTCTTTTTCTTTCTTTCCTTTTCTTTTTTTTTTCTTTCTTGTTTTTGAACCAACTTGCTTGCGCTGCTTTGTTCCTGTTTCAAATAAAGAAAACTTATGAGTTTGAATATGGTGTTAGTTTGTGGCCTGATCTTGACGGCGATTTCTCTTGCATTTGTCACGATCAACTTGGACTTCAACTTGGAAGACGTTTCTTTTAATCGACCGACTGCTTCTCTAGACAACCTTTATCACAAGAAATATTCATGATTCGTTCAAGTTCAATACCTTATGCCTGATGCATTGCAATAGTGTTCTGACATTCATTCAATATTTGCATTTTACATCAATCCCAAAGAACATATATTATCACCAACTCAGTGCACACACTATTATCCTGTATCTTATGCCATTTTGATATGCTTGCTAGACTCAGCTTTGTGCAATTGAAAAGCTGGTAGCAAATTTTGAAGTCATTTCTCACTTGTTCTGACCAAATAAACTCAATAAGGGACTCAAACATAAGAGGAACAAAATAAGAGACAATGGAAAGAGATGACACCTAACAAGAAAATTACAAAGTAGAAACTTATCAGATGTGGATACCAACTCTAATGACCATGACATGCATTTTTGGATTAAGGTGGGTCTACTTTGTCAAGCAAATCTAATTTTCAACTCTTGTTATACCTCTAAGCCGTGAAACTGGGCTTCAACGCTTCAATTGTCCCATTTGATCCACAATCCTCAATCGACTTGTAGTGCCCTGAATGGTTTTCACCTCCAAGTCTCTCTCATTTTGCTCTGTTTCTTGACTCACTATCGCCTTTCGGTGCCCATGAGGATTTTCACCGATAATACTCTCTCATTTATCATTTTCTCTCTTTGCGATGGGAACAAGGTATTACCTATGATGTAGGAAGATCATACTTTCACCACTCACTTGATTTGTCATCCTCAAAGATTGGTCAGAAGGTCTTTCTGTGGACCGTAATGTAAGCTTTTGGACAGTGTTGAAAAGAAAGGGTGGCATGAAGGCTCAAAATAATTTAAGATGAAATAGTTGAATTGGAATCAGACCTTTTGGCAAAATTAAAACTTCGGCTCAATTTCTTGGAGTCTGGGGAATTTTTTTGATTTTGCTTTGATGGGATTTCTAAGAAAAACTGCCCCCCTCTTGACTTCATGGATTATGAAATATTTTATTTTATGTGACCGAACCGTAAGACTGTCTACGTATCTTGTGGTGACAAGAATCAGGTCGAACGTAGTTTAAAAGACAATGTTTTCTTTTTCTTTTCCTTTTCCTTCTCTTTTTTTTCTTTTTCCTATCTTTTTTTCTTCTTTTCTTCTTTTCTTCTTTTCTCTTTTCTTCTTTCTTTTTCTCTTTTTCTTCTTTTTGTCTTTTTCTTTCCTTTTTTAGTTCCTAACTCTATTTCTGATTCCAAAAGAGGGGTATAATATAAAAAATTATGGCTCAAAAGGGGTAGGAAAGGATAAAAGTGTTTGGGTAGCAGAATAAAATGCCTTCATCATACCAAACTTTAAAAATTCCAAGTACAAGCATGCAATTGAAGATAAACAAAGAAATCATACATATTATCTATTGATGGCATCAGCACAAACAGAAAATGCCGACGGGCAACACCTTTATCCCAATGAATGATCCTTACCAATTAGAAACAAACTTGACACGACCTTATCTTGATGTGGAAGAATGCATTTCAGCACTGACTTATCAACCTCTTGATTTTCCAGACTTACTACCTTAGTTTCAGTCAACTCAAAGTTCAGGTCATCTCGAAATGCGTGAATCTATAATTGTTTCCTCAAACGCATCCTTTCATCATTCCAAAATTGTGCCATTTTTTCATGATTAGACTAACTTTTAAGATCAGATTGAGAATTATGAGTGCATGTCATGTCATAGAGTCAGCATGAGAATGACTATAAAAGAAAATTTGACCTAAATAAAAACTAACTATAACCAAAAGAAAATAAGAGATTACATTAGACTGATAATGAAAAGGGTTTGAACAAGACAAGCAAAATAGACATGGGTTACAACCCTGGAACAATCCTAAATAATAGTAGACGAGTTACTACAACTAAACGAACTAGACAAAATGAGAAAAAGAGTTTGAGCCACAAGAAAATATCCAGATTACAAGCCTAAAATAACCCGGACAACAGAAATGACATCAAAATAAACCACTAAAACTCCTCCATGGCTATCCACGAAAGGAGTGCCTTTCCAGTTATCAGGCTCGACATCTTAGCCACTAGGTTGCACATCAGAATTACTAGGACATTCACCAATTTCCATATTATTAACTTCATCCAACAAGTTCTCAAAAGGATTCTCATACTCCGTGTTATCATGCATCATCCCCATAAAGCGTGCATCATCATGTACTGGTAAAGGATTCTAAACAATGTTCTGGGTGTCACTGTCCTGGACACAATTATCCCTTCTTGAATCATTCTTTCTATCTCTCTTTTTAAATCCCAACAACTTTCTACATTGTGCCCCTGGGAATTGGGATGGTATTCACACCTTTTAGAAAGGGTCAAAGCTTCTTGCACGCTTGTCCACGTGATTAGGAGGAATATGTGCAATTGAATCATAATGCTTTAGATTCTCAAACAAGTTTGCATATGACTCTCCTATTGGTGTAAAATTATCTTTCAGCCTTTGTTTACCTCTGTCCCCCTAGCTTAGATGTGGGCTATGGGACACTCGGAAATTTTGTGGAGGCTGGTGGAGATTTTGCGGTGATGGCGCTTGCCTATTGGGGTGACTCAGTGGTTGGATGGTTGGACATAGGACAAGATGTTGTTAGAAGGATAGTACCGAGGTGGATTATTTGGAGCTCAAGGATAGGTTTAGGGTTGGGGTTGAGGCTGAGTATATTGGTAAGGCAGACCTGTCTGGCCATGTCGCGATGCTGGTACAGCCATGGCAACATCATCATGTTTCTTCTGACCCGGCATGCTTCCTGTGTCATTCTGAATTGCCTGTGTTTTGGATTTTAAGGCAGAATAGCTCATGATCTTGCTTGACTTTAATCCATCTTCCACCATTTCTCCCATTTTTACCACATCATTGAAAGGCTTACCAATGCTTGAGATCAAATGGCCGAAGTAAGTAGGCTCCAGGACTTGAAGAAAGTATTCAACCATCTCATCTTCTTCCATCGGAGGATTGACCCATTTAGCTTGCTCCCTCCATCGGAACCCATATTCTCTAAAGGTTTTGGGCTTATTTTCTACCTTGGTCAGGGATACGCGATCTGGGACAATGTCTGTGTTGTACTGAAAATGCCGAGCAAAGGCCTGATCCATATCGTCCCATGTATACCACCTGCTGGCATCCTGGCGGGTGTACCATTCTAGAGCTACCCCACTCAGACTCTGGCTGAAGTACGCTATCAATAATTTTTCTTTTCCCCCGCGCCTCTTATTTTACTGCAGTAACCCCTCAAATGAGCTACAGGATTCCCGAGTCTGTCATACAAGTCAAATTTGGGCGAACCTGATAGGTAGTTGAACATCAGGGAACAAACACAAATCCTTATAAGCCACACTCACCTGGCTTCCTAACCCTTGCATATTTCTCAATGATTGCTCCAAGCTCTTTACTTTCTTGAACATCTCCTCCTGCTCCGCGTTCTTGGGTGGTTTCTCAATTTTAACATGAGGCTGAAAGTGAGGAGTGTAGGAATAAGGACCTGAGACTTTGAATGTGTGTTCCGGGGCATAGTATTGGGTATCTGGAGCTTGGAATGCGGGCTCAATAGAGGATTGGTGGAGGGTAGCTTGTGGAGGGGGTACAAAACTAAGAGCAGTTGTCGAAGCAGAGTATGAGGTTATTTTGGCTAGTGGAGCATGGAAAGTTTGGGAGGAAGTGCCAAGGCAATTGTGGTAAGGGGTAAAGCTCGGCGCATGTTGAGAGGAAAGGTCAACAGTAGTGGGAACCTGGGCTTATGATAATGGTGTGATAGTTGCAGGGTTTTCAATGTAGTTACTAGGGAATAAAGGTGGAGGATGCCCCCTGACCCAAGACTGATACATTTTTGCCATATGTTGTTTCAACCTTTGGACCTCCTCTTTTGATTCAGATTCCGACTTCTCAATCTCCCTCGATGTGTCAACAACTCTTGTGTCCAAGTCTTTGCTAGCCATGGGTACCTTGCTCTTTTGACCTTGTGTCGCACAAATGACTCGCCAAAGTGCCACAAACTAACCACCCTATGTTACAATAACAATGAGAGTAACAAAGAGGAGCAAAACAAAGCAAACAGGTTAGAGTTAGAGCATTTATCAGATTGACATATCACATTGCAATGCCCCTAAAAACAATTAATGGTTCCAGAATGGCTTCGAGGATCACTAGGTCATTTGGCATCATCCCAATTTGTTCATTTCAATCTTCTCTTTTCTTTCCTCTCATTTCTTTCTGATTATTGCCCGCAGTTTCCTCTCATCTTCATATCTCACAATTTTATCTTTTTTTTATTTAAAAGAAATTATTCGATCGAACCCTATGTAGTTTGCATATGTATCATGTCCATGAATCATATCAATCTTAGTTTTGGAAAAAATGTAATATAATATAAGAAACAAAAATCTTTTTGAATTTTTCATTTATAATTTTTGGTTTTTCAAATACAAAACAGGAAGTACCATAGCAAAAGACTCGACAATCTTAACTAGACTGACATACTCTATACTACTATACAAGATTAAAAATTAAAAGACAACATAATATAGACTAAAAAATAAAAAATAAAAAATAAAAAGTTTTCTCAAGCAGCTCTGCATGCAATGGTCTTGACTAGAATGATCCTAGGTACTTATCATTCTCAAACTCTAGCAAATTGCTCCATACATGAATGGAAAAATAAGATCAAATAGAGTTAGTGACTCAAGACACTAAGATCCACAACACCTTCTATTGGACATTGCAAGGCACGATTGGGCTATTTTTGCAAAATAGCTTACGTGCCGAAGGTGGCTACTAATGCAAACTTAACAAGATTGACCCATAAGATATGGAAATACCTCACTAATGCTTATATGGATTCAAACTTCCAATAATCATGGACAAAAAATTAATTTGCAAAAATAACTCATTTCGCAAAAACGACTGATATGGCTAGAAGTGGCTAAAGATGCAAACTCAAAAAGGACGAACATTAAAGTAATATGATACCTAGTTATGGACTCAAAATCTTAAGACATGGTAATTGAACCACTTTTGCGAAAATGACTTTATTTTGCAAGAATGGCAGATGTGCCCAAAAGTGGCTAGACACGCAAGCTTTTGCTAAGACCCCGCAAAGCGAAGAGTCTAAGGCTTACTAAGAGAGACCGTAACCTATGTAGGTTGCCTACGTATCTCTCCCCGAAAGACGAAAATCAGGTTCACGTAGTTCTTGAAGATTAGATATATGATAGAACTTTTTAAAAAATGCATCTAATTTCAAAAATCTATACTACATATTTTTTTGTCTTTTTGAAAAATGACGAAAAATATAAAATATTTTTGGATTTTTTTCTCCTTTTTTTGAATTTTTGGAAAACAATGGAAAAGCGTAAAATCTTTTTTGATTTTTTTTGAATTTTTGGAAAATAATGGAAAAATGTAAAAAATGGGATTTTTTTTTGGAAAACTATGAAAATGTGAGTCGGCCCTACTTGCTTCATTTTTCACCCTTCTTTTTTAAATATTGGTCCGCCAAATGACCTTTTTACCCTTAAAGATGCAACATGTACCACATAGGGATGATTGAATATCCTTTTTTGGACCAAGGGTCCATTTTGAGAAAATTTGAATAAGCTTCCTACAAAGGGACATGGTGCCTGCGACCAAACCCTGCTAGGTTTAAATGATATGTGCACATAAGTATAACCTAAAGGCTGAACTACGGTTGGGATTCACTAGACAAAGCAATTCGGGGTGGCACGTGGTCGATGGCGGCTGCTCTAGCTGTCCGCCACTCCACGCTCACATGCCACCCTCCTAAAGATACGGATGACTCACAAAAAGGCCGTGTATGCTCATACATACTCCGAAAGACTTGTTGCAGAAAGAAGACTCATGGTTATGCAAATGATGACAATTTATAAAGCAGTAACACATAAATGAAGAACTGTAAACAAATAAGCAGATAGAAAATAATAAAAAGACATAAACAAAATAAAAATCAAAGAAAGCAAACAAAACACATAAAACCTCAACCTAATATACTAAAAGCCAACAAGATCAAGTACTAGATCGAACCCGCAACTCCGCAGCAAAGTCGCCAGAGATGTCATGCTCCCTTTTTAACAAACCTCACTTAACCCTCTTAAATAAATAAAAAGATTTAGTAAAGCTTGAAAAAGGTTTCCAATATTGTAAGTGACAAAAAATTGTGATCAAAAGGAAATAACTCAGAGTCGTCACCTGACATTTGATTTCGGTGTGTCAGGTCACCGTTCTACTAAAAATAATTTTTTTTCTTTAAAACACTTGAGACTCCAAAACTAATTCTGCACAAGAGATTCAGGCAAGGGGGTCCATTTGACTCGGGGAGAAGGTGTTAGGCACTCACCAAGTCCATAACTAGTACGGTTGCATACTCGATCTAGTTGGCTTTTAAAATATTCGAATTGAGGTAAAAAATACAGAAAAGGAAAATAAATACAAAAAAGGCTTGAGGTCGTCCCCACCTAAATGAAAAAATTAAAATGAAAAATGTACGAGTTCTACTTTAGGCCTCTAGATACAGATATTTCGGGGCAATACCCCAGATAAAAATATATATACAAATCCTTGGAGGCATTCCCGGATAAATTTAACTAAGGAAATGACATCTTGTCTCGAAACTAACAAAACCTTTAAAGATTGCCTACCAAGTGTGGTCGGCCTAAACAAGCTCCTAGAAATCAAAAGAAATAATAAAGCAAAATTAAGCTCAAATCTCCTTTCATTTTAGTACCCAAATCCCTTGTCCCAGAAGGCAGTTTCAATTCTTAATTAACCTACATTTCCAATATTCAATGTGACGATACAAAAAGTTTACAAAGAGATAATTATCTGACACAATTACAACCAAGTAATTCAAACAAGCTTTAACTTTGAATAATGATAATCAAAAGAAATATGAACAAATATGATACTAGCCCGCCGAAGTTTGAACATAAAATTGTTCTAAAAGCAAATAAAGATTCTAAAAGGTAGTCCATAAAAGTAGATACATTACTAACTTACAAGAAAAAGAATTCAGTTCAATTCAAATATTCTCATTAAATATGATTAAACTAATTTTTTAGAACCAATTGACAATAGCATACTAACTAAGAAAAGGAGATCCTAAGCCTAACACTACTGCAATCCCATATAAAATTAATCCTATAGGCTATTATATGAATAAAATTTAAATCAAGGAAATTAAAGAGGTGCTATTCATTTAGGTTGAGATATACCGAGTTTCTAATCTTGTGATGAAGCCTTAAGTAATAAATTAAGGTTCTATTTCAACACGGAACAAAAGGGACAATATACAGGATGGGTAGAAAGAGGTGTGATACTTGGCTTGATTCAGGGAAACTACAAACTACAAGATAGAAAAGACCCTTTCTATAGCATTAACAAACTGAACCCGGTTAGATTAAATCCTGCATTGTCATCCTTCACCTCGCGCGGAGGCTTCTCTCTAAGGCGGAATGCTCCCCTACCGATGTATTTTTACATCCCACAGCTTCGGCAGATCGCTTAGCTCCGGTCATCTTCGGCGCTAGAAAAGCATTTTTTCAAAAACGATTTCCTTAAATCAGCTATTAATACGGTTAGCCCCCTTGGGAAGAACCCTCTCTCTCTCTCTACTACCAGGAAAGGGGTTAGAATCGCCATTGCTGAAGCACTTTTTATCACAAAAGCCCATTCGATCCAAAAAGATGCTTTTGCCATATCCTGACTTTCTTTTGACCCCCCTCCCTCCGATTAGAAGGATAACTATACTGATTCGGTATACTCTCAAGACGCCCTCGGTACAATATTGACGATCTCAAGAGATAGAATCCCACATCAATACACTAGACGGAAGAAAAAGGATCCCCGTCTTCGTTGAGATTGTGTTGGTGTTCCGTGCCCGGTTAGGAGAACAGTTAAAAATCAAAAAGATATAGTAACATTAGCAAGAAGAGAAACAAGTCATATTTCTACAATTTTAAACAAATACAAAATCAAAATAGAATACTCAATCATGAATAAATACAAGAAAATAACCTCTCCTTCTTTTTCTATAATGTAAACAAAAAAGCTTCTTTATTTCCTGCTAATTTATCTGCTAATGTCTACTGTTTTTACTTATCCAAAACGTCCACTGCTGCAAAATTAAATGCGATCTCTTTCCATACTTCACAAGCAGCAGCTAGTTCCGGGCTCCATTTGGAAGCCTCGCGAATAATTTGATTACCTTCCTGAGCAAGATCACGTCCTTCATTACGAGCTTTTACACATGCTTCTAGAGCTACTCGATTAGCTACGGCACCTGGCCTTCCATCATGCCAAGATCCTTGTGAACATGTTCCATGCCCGACCATGCCGAGGTGTGATACCAAGAGAGCCATCGCAACCACGGCGAAGGTTCAACTCCTTCTGTGTCATCATGTACCTCAAGCTCTTATGATCCGTAACAATCATCAACTATAACCCCAAAAGAACCAGATTCCGTGAACAACATAGAGAAAGAATGAAGGGAATATCTCATCGAGGTAATCATATTTCTTTCGGTAAATATGCTCTTCAGGCACTTGAACCTGCTTGGATTACATATAGACAAATAGAAGCAGGCCGATGAGCAATGACATAGGAGCCGATTCGACAGAAAGCTTTTGAAAACGCAGTGCACCCAGGTAAATAAGGAACAAGATGAATACAGAGGTTAGGGGTTGCAAACCGGACGGTACACAACTTGGTTTTGGAAGAAAGACGGGGGATAACGGTCGAACTATCAAAGAGGTCCGCTACCAAAGAATTAGGAGTTATAACATTCATAAAAGAAAGAAAAAAACAAAAAAGATATGAGGTGCTCGGAAAAGGTCGAAGTAGTTGAATAGGAGGATCACTATGACTATAGCCCTTGGTAAGTTTACCAAAGACGAAAATGATTTATTTGATATTATGGATGACTGGTTACGGAGGGACCGTTTCGTTTCGGGGGGTGGGTGCAGGGCGGACGATTTTAAAGCGGACTCCCATTCATTAGATAGAGAAGATCACCAAGATTTTGCGATCGCTGCCGAATTTATTCCAATTCCAAGAGCTCGGATCAAATCGGTATTGATATACTGATTCGATCCGAGCTCTCTCATTGAGAACGCTCATTCAATAAGCATTCTCAAATAACTAATTTGCACCTAAAATCCATGACTCCAACGAGGCTATAGTGAAACTCAAGATGTAACTAATGTAAAAGCAAATCTAAAGAGACAACCTAAATGGGCTAATATCATATTTTAAAATCATAGAAAATACCACACATGGAGGAAAACAAAGAGCAGAAAATAGATGGACCTGGAAGCCGAACTTTTGATTAAACTTCAAAAGCTACAATGACGGAATCACATAGAATGAACTTGAACCAAAGAATTACAACAGGACCTTCAAACGAACTGGAAACCTGAACATCAATTAAAATCAAACAAGCAACAAGAACCTCGATAGATTGGGACCTCGCTGATGAAACTTCGGTAAATAGGACTGCTTTGATGGAGGTTTTGGGCCACAAATGGTGGTATTTCAGTAAGTTTTGGTATGGTTTTGAGCAACTCTAATTGCTGCATTGAGGAGCTATTTCGGACAGGGCTTCAACTGCGTTTCACAGCTTTTCGGAGCTGAAATACTTACTTTTTTTTATGTTCCTCCACTTACTTCTCTTTTCCGTTTCGTCTCTGTTCTTTTTGCCTGTGCGTGTGCGTGAGGGAGATGGAGTTTCACGGCTAGTTGGTTCAGGGGTGTTGGTTTGCTGGTTTCCGACGATTTTTGAGGTGGTAGCAGGCGATTTTGAAAGGTGAAGAAGGTGAGTTCGCGGCTGATTTGGTTCTGTTGCTGAGTGTGGAAGAGATGGAGGTCAAGGGTCGTTGGAAGGGGTTGCAGCTAATTTCTACTGAAGAGTCTCCTCCCCTCCCTTTAGGTTTTAGACTCCATCGTTGTATATCTTCAGCTCCTTAGGCATTAGGTCTGATGGGGGTTATGGGCTTTTGGGTTAGTGAAGGTAAGGCAGGTTATGCTTCAAATTTGGGCCGCTTGCACTCAATAGTCAATCAATCCGTTTTTTCGCTTTGTATCCCACGCTTCAACTATTTGTTTATATAGTGAGTGAATTCTAACTAATGGAAAGTGCCTATGAATTAGTTCCAAGAAAGCAGCCGTTCACGTCAGGAATAGAGGCCGTTAAGGATGTACCTGCTTTTCCTTTTTTTCGTCGAGATTGGGTTGGTGTTCAGTGTACCGCTTGTGACGCCTATGCTTTGCAAGCCTACATAGGGTACAAGATCGAAAAGAATGCATTGGATGGATGCCCGGTGACTAAAAATAAATGTTCAAATCTTATTTAAGTTCTTTTTAATATAAGATAAATATACTATATAATGCAAAAATTAATCTAACTAATTAAACTAAATTATATATATATAATGATTTTTAAAAATTATATTAAAATAAAATAGGTTCAAAGTAATATATCCTTCTAAAATACCTAATGCTTGAATTAATTAAAGAAAGATGGAACTAATTTTTGTATTTTTCAATTTTATGAAAGGTAAATAAACTGAAAGTAACAAGATCAATTACCTAAATAAAGAAAAATATTTTTTTTGGTAATTTTTATTTTGTGACAAATGAAGTAAAAGAGTCACAACTAATTAAAATAGCGATGCATAAACTAAATATTTAAATCCTACAATATGTAATATCTTGGGGAGGGTCAAAAATCACATGTCTACAGCGTGTATGACAGACACGCCGCCAGAAGCAAATCTCTGACAGGTGCGTGGCAGCGCGTGAGTGAGTATTTTCCGATGAATATTTCTGGGGTTTGGTCGTATTTATCTTGGGAACCTTGTGGTGATGTTGGATTTTGCACAATACTGATAACTACTGACTTTGACGCAATTAGTCACTTAGGTTATTGAAAAATTGCACGGTGACTGAGTTCTTTCTTCCCGGATGTTGTTGGAATAACGCACATCAATCTGTTCTCACCGATGCTTTGATACCATGTGAGAAAGCACAGGAGAAAATATTCTTGATTAATATTGACAATGATACAATGGAACCTATATATGTATATAAATATATGTATATATATGTATATAAATATATGTATATAAATATATGTATATGTATATATATATATATATATATATATATATATATATGTATATATATATATATATATATATATATATATATATATATATATATGTGTGTGTGTGTGTATATATATATATACATATATATGTGTGTGTGTGTATATACATATATATACATACATATATATATATATATACATACATATATATATATATACATACATATATATATACACACACACACACACACACACACACACACACACACATATATATATATATATATATATATATATATATATATATATATATATATATATATATATATATATATATATATATATATATATATATATGATTAGGGTTATTTTGCGACTAGTTAGCTATCAAATTAATAGCAAGACTTACCGGTAGGGGTGTGCATTCGATTTATCGATTCGATTTTGACCATTATCGATAATTATTTATCAATTATCGATTTGAACATATGCTTATCATTATCGTTTCAATAAGGTTTCGATTTTTTCGATTTTGATTTATCGATTTTTGGGGCTTATCGATTTGGTTATCGATTACACCAATAAGAAAATTTTTGGGATTCCACAAAAAGTATATCGCTACAAACACGCCTAACTAATATGGACAAAAAGAAGATAAAATAAGAAGAGCATCGTTTATAACATAAATATTGTGTCAACAAGCACATGAAATGAAATTAAAGTAAGTGATCAAATGTATGCCACCAACACTGCAACGGTATAAAAACAATAAAATATATCATCACGGCTAATTTTATTTTCCATTGATTTGAACTTTATTCCATTGAGCTTTAAATATGATCATTCCTTAAATGTGATAGAGGAAATAATAGCGCTAAGGACTTAGGGTAAAGGAAATGGTATTATAAAATAAGGGTAAAAAAAAATTTAAAAAAATTTTAAAAAATAATTTATAAAAAATTAAAAAAAATAGTGTATGTTATCGATTTATCGATAAACCGATAAACCAAAAAGGATAGGATCAAAATCGAAATCGATAACTCGATTAGAAAAATTTCGAAATCAATAACAAATAATCGATTCGATTTATCGATAAACCGATTCGAATGCACACCCCTACTTACCGGGCAGGCTCAAATTTAATCAGGCCTAAACATCAGATGGGAATAAAAAAGGAAATTTTCCCTATATATACTATTATAATAGTAACTTATTTACTTATTTTCTCTATGTTTCATTGTAAGTATCTAGATTTTTCTTAAAAATTGTATGAAGTTCCTCCTTAAAAGGCTCATACCCTATTATTAAAGGATTCAATTACCTCATTTCCTTTTTTCCTCTCCTTCCTTTTTCTTTTACACCAAATCCCTTAATTTACGCTCAGAATCTCCATCTTCCCTCTTCCTGTTGAATTTAATATTCAGGTTTTCATTTTTTTGATTTGTTTAAAGGGTATTCTTACACATAATTGAAAATATCATTTCGAGTGAATATCTCAATTTTGAGGGAGATTAGTTAAGTATAGAGTTGAGTTTTGATGAAATTTCAGATTGAAACTCGAAAATGAATAAGTTGCAAGAATTGTATGATAATTGTATTATAATTGTATCTGATACATCAATCCCTAAAAGATAATTATATCATACTTGTTTCACATTTATATCTAACTTGTATCTGGTACATAAATAACCGATATAATACTAATAAATTAATATGCAATTATTATATATGTGTGATACAGACTATAAAATTGGTCTCAAACATACAACTGCTTGTAACAGTATTTAATTATCATACATTTATAATATAATTTATGCAATAATTATGATATAAATACAATTATAATATAAACATGATGCATTTGTAAAATTTATGATACAATTATGATCTTCATCTCCATCAAGTTTCAATCATAACTTTAAATTAGAATATAATATAACATCGTATTATAAGTATATTAGTATTGTATCGCATATTTTTTTGGGTATTGATATATCATCTACAAGTCACATACTATTTTGATAAAGTTGTGATACAATTCTGAAACAAATATGATATTATTATCATATATTCAATTTTTTTACCTATGAATCACTACAGGTATTGCATGCCTCGAATTCGACTTTTTGATGTATTTTTTCGTGTAAATACACCTAAGCCGGAACTAGGTGTGTAAGCCACAACTTTTTCAATATGTTTTCGAGGAGATCTTTGAACTGTTGTGTTACCTATTGGTGTATCACCAACAAAATTTCTGCTACATTTTCTCGAAGATTCATACAAAGGGTTGTTACTGATTATAATTCTGAAAAAGGTCGAAGCAAAAAAGTATATATTAAAGATACATTGTTCCAAATATTTCCATGCACAAATGAAGCAGAGGACAAACATAAACACCATTGGCTCCATATACCATGATTCAGGGGAGAGGCTGTTTGATCCTAAACTAGTGGAAGAAGAGTTCCTAGATACATTCAGCAAGATTCTAGGAGGGGGGGAACTTGTCTGTAAATGTCCAAACACTATCATTATTCAAAAGGGACCATGTCTAAACATACAGCAGAAGTAGTCTCTGATTAGGCCAATTACAAAGGAGGAAATCTCTCAGGCAATAAGTGATATGCCTCATGACAAAGCACTAGGAGTAGATGGCTTCCCAGTCGAATTCCTCACTCGACACTGGGACACTGTTGCTGATGATGTCTATAGAGCAGTGAAGGAATTCTTTACAACAGGAAAGATGCATAAAGGAGTAAATAGCACAACAGTAACCTTGATTCCTAAAATACAAAATCCTACTACTGTCAAAGACTATAGACCAATCGCTTGCTGCACAACACTTTATTAAATAATCACCAAAGTACTCACAGCAAGAATCAAAATAGTCATAAGTGGTTTGATTGGCAATTCACAGTCAGATTTTATTGAAGGCATGAGCATAACAGATAACATACTATTTACTCAGGAATTATTTAAAGGGTACAACAGGAAAGGAGTATCCCCTCGGTGTGTATTAAAAGTTGACTTGGGGAAGGCTTATGACACAGTGGAATGGTGTTTTATTGAGAGGTTGTTGCTGGACATGGGTTTCCCCTACAAATTTACAAACTGGATATATATATATATATATATATATATATATATATATAAATATATATATATATATATATATATATATATATATATATATATATATATATATATATATATATATATATATATATATATATATATATATATATATATATATATATATATATATATATATATATATATATATATATATATATATAGAACGATTATATACTGTTATTTTCCAATAAAAAGAATGATAATATTGTTCCATCATAGTGATAATCTATCTATATAGAATAGGAGAAGCAAAAGCATTACATTAAGACAAATGTCTTGACCACAAAATGCCAAATGGCTTTGTTAAGACAAAATAAACTACTTTTCTAACCAATTTATTTTTAATTTTGAATTAATTGGTTACGCTAATTGAATTAATAAAAATAGATATCTTATAATTATTTATAAAAAAGAAAATACAAAAAAAATATTCTACTCATTCAAATTGGAGATGGTTTCAAGTTGGAGTTTTAAAATTATTTTATAATAAAAAACAAAAAGTTAAAAACTAGCATTTCAAATCTATCTAGAATAGGAGAAGCAAAAGCACTACATTAAGACAAGTGTCTTAACCACAAAATGCCAAGTGGCTTTGTTAAGACAAATTAAACTACTTTTCTAACCATTTTTTTTGAATTTTGAATTTTGAATTAATTGGTTACACTAATTGAATTAATAAATATAGATATCTTATAATTATTTATAAGAAATAAAAATACAAAAAAATATTATACTCATCCAAATTGGAGAGTGGTTTCAAGTTGGAGTTTTAAAATTATTTTACAATAAAAAAACAAAAATTTAAAAACTAGCATTTCAAATCTATCTATATAGAATAGGAGAAGCAAAAGCACTACATTAAGACAAGTGTCTTATCTTCTATCTATATAGAATAGGAGAAACAAATATTAAGACAAGTGTCTTAACCACAAAATGCCAAGTGGCTTTGTAAATACAAAATAAACTACTTTTCTATCTAATTTTTTTGAATTTTGAATTTTGAATTAATTGGTTACACTAATTGAATTAATAAATATAGATATCTTATAATTATCTATAAAAAATGAAAACACAAAATAATATTTTATCCATTCAAATACGGTGAGAGTACATTCAAATGGAAACAACCTCTCTGCCCTCTCAGGTAGGGGTAAGGCTCGTCTACATATTACCTTCCCCAGACCCCACTTTGTGGGACTATACTGGGTAGTAGTTTTTGTTGTTAATTTCAAGTTGAACTTTTTAAAAACTATTTTAATGAAAGGAAAAATAGCTATAAAAAATAATAAAAAAAGGAGAAGAAAAACTAACCATTCACATTGGGAAATAGTTTCAAGTTGGAGTTTTAAATAATTTTAAAATAAAATTAAAAAAATAATAAATTACCAATTCAAAATTGGGAGTAGTTTTAAATTGGAGTTTTAAAATTTATTTTAAAATAAAAAATAATGAATTACCGATTCAAATTCTGAAGTAGTTTCAAATTGGATTTTAAAAAATTATTTTAAAATAAAAAAACGAAAATAAAGAAATTAAAAAACTTTCTGAGTGAAATATTAAATATTGTAATATACTAATAAATATTTCTATTAAAAATGTAATAATATTAAATATTAGATATTGTAATAAAGAAAAATACATAACAAAAAATTTATTCAATGCTCTCCCTATATAACTCGCGACAGTTTACCAGAGATTTTATTCACTAAAATTTAGGTAATATTATTAAGAACAATAGAATAAAATTTAAAAAATATTTTATCAGTAATAAATTATATATTTTCTTATATATTACAAAAAGAAAGCGAATACTAAACATTGGCTAATATAGTAAAGAAAAATATAGAACAAAAGTTATTGGTTATTATTTTTAAATTTAAATATTAAAAAATGAAAATAATAAAATAAAATAACAACTAATATATATATATATATATATATATATATATATATATATATATATATATATATATATATATATATATATATATATATATATACATATATATATATATATATTGGTTATTTTATTAAATTAATAAATATAGATATCTTATAACTAAATATAATTCAAAAAAATAAATAAATATATAAATAATAACTACCCGTTCAAATTAGGTGGGAGTAGTTTCAAGTTGGAGTGTATAAAGTATCTTAAAATAAAAAAGGAAAAAAATTAGCTATAAAAATTTCAAAGAAAGACAAGAAAAACTACCCATTCAAATCGGAATGTAGTTTCAAGTTAGAGTTTTAAAATAAAATCTAAATTAAAAAATGATAAATTACCAATTCAAATTGGGGATTAGTTTCAAGTTGGAGTTCTAAAATTATATTAAAATAAATAAAACAAAAACAAACTTTCAGAAAAAATATTTAATAAAGTAATATGCTAATAAAACTTTCTATTAACAGTGTAATAATATTAAATATTAGATGACACAATAAAAAATATATGTAACAAAAAAGTTATTCAGTGCGTTTCCTCTATAAGTCCCGTTAGTTTAAAGAGATTTTGTTCATTAAAATTTATATAATATTATGAAGAACAATAAAATAAAATTTTAAAAAAAAAAGTCAAAAATAATAAATTATGAATCTTCTCATATATGACAAAAAGGAAGCGAGTATTAAATATTGGTTAATATAATAAAAAATATAGAACAAAAAAGTTATTCACTAACTATATAAGTACCTTTGATTTAATTAATATTTTATTATTAGTTATATCGTATTGACAAATAAAATAATAATTAAATTTTATTAAAACAATATAATCTAATAAAATCAAACAAAGCTGATCATAATTTAATTTAATTAATATTTTTTATTACTAACCGCATGTTGCGGGTACTATTACTAGTAAATGATAAAGTGCCAACTCCATAAAAAGAGGCAATCATCTCAGCAAATTTTCTCAACTTGGCAAAATTACTACTTTCGGAAAAGGAGACAATGAACCAGGAAACTACCCCATGAAGATCCCAGCCGACTCAGTATAATGGAGTTTCTTGAACTTCCACACAACTGTCAAACTTTACTCTCTGCTCCCAATCTAATCATTTTCTCTCTTTTTTCCTTTTCTTGACTCTCCCTCTGAAAACCTAACTCTCAAGCTGTCTACCCAATAACTAATTTCAGTGCCATTACAGTTCAAGATCTGAGTTTCTAAGCACTTCTTAGAGATAAAGAAAAATGTCTTCTTTCATTATTTTCTTTCTAACATTGCTCTCAATTCGACAATGCATTGGCCATGTTTTCACATTTGAAATGCACCACCGTTTCTCTGAAACTGTCAAGAAATGGTCACTGCAGAAAATAGGTGGTCCACTTCATAATTGGCCGGTCAAGGGAAGTCTTCAGTACTATACTCAGTTAGCCAACCACGATAAGTTGTTACATGGTAGGAAGCTTTTCAAATTTGACGGACCACTTACTTTCTCTGATGGCAATTCCACTTTCCGGATCAACTCTCTTGGTTTGTAAGTCCAAACAAATCCCCTTTTTTCTTTTTTCTGGGTTGATATTTTTTGGACTCATTTTTTTTGTTTAATTTTGAAAATGTTGTTTTGTAGTTTGCATTACACTACAGTGACGTTGGGTACACCGGGGATGAAGTTTCTTGTGGCGCTTGATACTGGGAGTGATTTGTTTTGGGTGCCTTGTGAATGCGGCAAATGTGCTTCTACTGATGATCCTACACTTTACAGCTCTGTATGTTTTACTTTACCCCCTTCTCTTTTTTGGGTGTCTTTAAGTATATCTATATATGAAAGGATTGAGTGAGACATTGTGGTGTAAAGCTCTCAACTAACTGAGCTTTATGCAAAATTCCTAGAATATTGCTACTTAGCAATCAGCATTTTATAACATAAAAAATTGGCTAAAGGTGCCTTTGACAGCTAGACCATTCTAACTGATTTGGCACAAGATGTATATGATGGATGCCCGTCTACATATTACCTTCCCCAGACCCCACTTTGTAGGACTATACTGGGTAGTTGTTGTTGTTGTATATGATGGAAATGTGAGGAGCTTATAAATTTCATGAGGCTTTTCGTGTGACAAAATAGTACATTATGACCTCCGCTTGCTGGGAAAACAACTATCCATTTGTAAACCTGCAAAGATATCCACAAAATTCTGTCTTAGAGAATGTGGTATAACATGACTTGTGAGTGTAATTAGAGGTTCTGATAAGACAGCGGTTCACTAAACTAGAAAATGACCACTTACAAAGGGCATAATAATTAGGGGCTATAATTTTTGGATGCCATTATTTTGTGGAGCAGCCAAAGAGAATTTTACAACCAAAATTTCACAGGAGTATGCACGATCATAGATTCCTGTATCTAATTCACTTGTATATTGTTGTCAACTGTGAAAAGACAACTAAGTAGTCCTACCCTGTGGCATCTTTCAGGCTCTGATGAACAATTGTTTTGTGAAGCAACCAGACTTTATGCCCTAGTTTTCCAGTTGGGGTTACCATTTTACTATTGTTTGTTCTATTCCCTCACAGCCTTACTCATCAATCTTTGTATGGTGTTGGTTCCTCCTCTAAACCATAGTTTGATGGAATTATCTTCTTTTTATCTGAAAATACCAGTGTTAACTGTACTGTTAACTTTGATTTTGCCAGATAAATTATAAGGGTGCTTAGACAGACTGCTGAGAAATGAGATACATTCCTTTTTGTGGTTCTCTGATATGGTTTCCTTTTAACCCCTTCTGAAGTGGGTTATGTTTTTCTCCCAGGATTTTGAGCTTAGCATATACAGACTGAACGGATCGTCAACTAGCAAGCAGGTCACCTGCAGTAATAGCTTGTGTACAGAGCGCAATAATTGCCTTGGTACATATACCCACTGCCCTTATTAAGTGTCCTATGTTTCCTTGGAAACTTCAACTTCGGGAATTTTAGTGGATGATATTCTGCACTTGAGAACAGAAGACAATGAGGAGAAATTTGTCCAGGCGCGTGTGATCTTTGGGTAAGTATCCTGAACTTTTATCTAATCGATTTGAAGTTGTATTGGCATTGGGTTGATCTCTGGCAGTATATATTTAACTATATGTGTTGGATGGAAGGCACATTTTGGTTAACTGGGTAACTGAGAAGTGCTTCTGCCGAACTTCTCAAATTCATTCTCTGATAAATGCCAATTTCAAGTGTTCAGTTGTGGACAGGTGCAAACTGGTTCTTTTCTAGACGTTGCAGCACCAAACGGTTTATTTGGGCTTGGTGAAGATATCGGTCCCTAGTATTCTGTCTCGGGAAGGTTTTATGGCAGATTCCTTCTCCATGTGCTTTGGTCATGATGGAGCAGGACAAATTAGTTTCGGAGACAAGGGTAGCTTTGATCAGGAAGAGACCCCTTTTAATATAAACCCATTACAGTAAGTGGTAATCACGCCATTAAACACCACATTAAACTTTTAAGGTTAGCTTCATCCAAATCTGTTAGATCCACTTAACCACGCTCTTGTGGAAAACCTTTTGCAGCCCAACGTATAACATTTCTGTAGATCAAGTACGCGTTGGAACAATCTTGTTGATTCAAGTTTTGCAGCATTTTTTAATACCGGGACGTCCTTCACATATCTTGCTGCCCTATCCTATACAAAGCTTTCAGAGAGTGTAAGAATCCTTTTCAAATGGTGTACTTATTTGTACACATTGTTAGATAATGTTCAAGATTCAATTGTCTTCTTCCTCAACAGTACCATTCTCAAGTACGAGACAAGCGGCGCCCACCTGATCCTAGGATCCCTTTTGAATATTGTTATGATATGAGGTAATATTTGCTATATATATACATGTGTGTGTGTATATATATATTCTTTTTTTGTTCTCCTTCCTTCAACCATTTCTTTACAACATTTTATTTGTTATCTTTCTGTTTTATCATTTTTTAATTTATATTGGACAGTCTTGATGCAAATACGAGCTTGATTCCTAGTTTAAGCCTAACTATGAAAGGGGGAGGCCAACTTGTTGTCTATGATCCAATTATTGTTATATCCATGCAGGTATAATGTTTCAACTGTCTTGCACAATATTTTGTTTTAATTTCAGTTATTGCCTGTTTTCTGTAAAAATACTAAATACTGTCTCCTATGCAGAGTCAACTTGTGTATTGCCTGGCTGTTGTGAAGAGTCAAGACCTAAATATAATTGGACGTAAGCTTCCTTAGTGTAACAATGCTTTTAAATTTTCTATTTTCATTGGATTGAAATGAAATGAAGTTTCAAACACATGAGGTAATAAAGTCTGTCTCAAAGCTAAATCAACTCGAAAAGTTTAACTCATGAGGCGAGAATTGCCTAAGATCATATAAGAAGACAACAATACATATCCTTAACTAACGTGAGACTCTTAACACTGTAGATTGTAATATTATTCATTAAGCTATTTTGATAGGTTCTGTTCAACTGGAGGACTTCATGATTTATTTTTTCCGAAACGCTTTACTTCAAAAAGAGTTGTCAGCAAAGTAGCGATGTTAGGGATAACAGCTGTTTTGGCTTTAATTCCCTGAAATTAAGTGGTTTTCTCTTTATGATAGGCTTCTGATAATGGAATAGAATAATCACCTTTTTGTAGCCTAAAGAGTCCCAACACCTGGTGAAATTGATACCTCAGGTTCCTAGCAAAGTAATAAACTCTCAGGCAATAAAAATGCTAGAGTTAATCTCAGCACTCTAAAGTTTTAGTTGTCTATCATTAATAAGATACTTAAAGTGGGCAGCTCAAAAATGGATCTATTCATTTACACATTGTGATATGTGACTGTCATTGCTCTTACTGATCTTTTTCCAGAAAACTTCCTGACTAGATACCGCTTTGTTTTTGATTGAGAAAAGGCCATTCTCGGTTGGAAGAAGTTTGATTGTGAGTGTTGTTTACAGTGTTCGTTTCTCCAATCACTTAACTAAGACAAATAGCATAGGTTTTTTATGCTTCTGGTTTGAATTTGTGGCGTTCATGCAGGTTATGAGATTGAAAAAATAGACCATTTCCCTTTGGAAGCCGTTAATACTACCCGTGTGCCACCTGCTGTTGCTGTTGGGCCTGGAAATGATGATGCAGAAAAATCAGATGAAAGGACAACAAATACTCCTCAAAGTTCTTTTGCATCATCAGTTTATCAAACAATTTATTTGAACCTCATAAAATACCTAGCATCTCTAACGTTGCTACTTTTATAATAGCTACCATATGCTCATTGTCACTGACCTTTTGGCAGCTAGATGTGGTTGAAGTTCTCAGGATTTAGGTATGTTTCATAGCGCTTTAGCACATACTGCAGATAACAACCTTGTAAAGCTCCAATATGGTGGGAAATTTTTTCTTTGCCTGGTCATATTTGAATTCCAAGCTAACCTATTACATGTAGAAAAGTTATATTTCTCCCGAGCCAAACCTTATGTTTTTGTGGTTAAGACATGGCAATATGGTAGCTAATGTACATTATGATTGCAATAGAACAGGGGATTGTATAGAGCCACCATGTTCCACTGTCACAGCTGCAACGATATCCAATTAGTACTTCTCCTGTCCTTTTTCTCCTCAACCCCTCAACTTCCCGCTTAATGTCCTAGGTATTGTTCGATTGGGCAATGGATATGGATGATATATTGAATTTGCATCTCAGTGTCTAGAGGCAGCTGAATCGACCCTACATTTTATGTATTGTGATTGTGGCATTTTTGTTTGGGGGGGTGAAGGTGAGAATAGGGTGGCGGATGCCATATTACACTACCATTAAAGTCTTGTGGACTCCTTTTTCATATATGCTAGATTGTTTTTTTTGTGGAGTGCATATACATTACCTCTCTTTTCTCCTTCAAACTTTGAATTGTGCTTGAAGTTTTGGATTGGGTTTCCTTCAAACTTTAAAACATGAATGCTGATTCTTCTATTCAAGAAGGCAAACATAAATTCGCTATTTATAGCTAGGAATTAGCTTCTCCAGTTCAGAAATGCTAATTATACCAGTCTGTTATGACCAGTTTAACTGCTACTGAAACATGAAAGCACGACTTGATTCCCTATGCATTAGGTAAAGACGTTACTTTTACTAGTGCTCTTCTTTAATTACTGTTGGGATTTTTGTGAGCCGAAGAGTTGACGTGATGCGTTTCCAGCCTTCTACAGTAACTTACATCCTTTGCGCGTTCCTCTTTTCCTCTTTTCTGATGTGATAAATATATTCTTGTTTAAGAACGTGATCATTTTAGTTCAAATTTTATATTTGGCTTAAGAAAATTCATTTTATATATACAAATCTAAAACTCAATAACCTGAAAAGACTATGATTTTGAACTCATAAGTTTTAAATCTGCTTTGATCCGCCCTTACCAAAAGTAAGAAAAAGAGTACAAGAATGAAATCAGGACCATGTGTCTCTCCGATCATTGTTCTACTTGCAACCTTTCTTTCTGTTCTTTTTTCTTTTGGTAACTAACTTTATTTTATTAATCACCAAACAAATATTTACATTCCCATAGCTACCGATCTCATTTAGCGGCTACTGGATACTACACAACCATTCCCGACTAAGCTCTAATAACTATCTACGAAGGAAATTCCAAAAGGCCAAAATAACTATTCAAAATGGAGTCTATGCAGATAGGTTCTATTTCAAGGTAGCACTCCTGCGATGCATATATAAGCAACCTCTTTCGCACTAATTCCCCATTGCCTGTTTCTTTTTTCAGAAACTCTGAGGTTCCTTTCGATTCAAATCTGATACATAGCTTCTGCAAATACCATCTTCAACACTTGTTCCTGCTGAGATTTGCCTTTAGAGCATGTGATGATCCGCTGGTTGTTGTTGTTGCCAATCTCTGGTTCTAGGGCATTGAAGTTGCATCCATTAAAGTAGTTTGTTCCAAACACTTTTAGTGTATTCACACTTCAGAAATAAGTGTTCTCTATTTTCCTCCTGCCTTTGACGAAGTACACATTGAGTATTCATACATTACTAGAAATCCGGAAAAAAGCGACCACAAAAAGCGATCAAAGTTATATATAGCTTATATATATAGAGAGAGAGAGAGACACGCTCGCTTTGTAGTACTATTCATCCTTGTATTACAAAATTATTTACGGCTTGCATTTATATTATTTAGATAGTAAATACAAAAGTGATTTATAATTTTGGCCATTGTTGATCTTAATAAAGACCAATTTTGGTCGCTATTTATTCATGAATTTAGTTTAGCGATCAAAGTTGGTCGCTAAATTTAAATTAGATGTAATTATTTTTATATAATATTTAAATTAATAATATAATTATTAAAATTGTATAATTGGGTCCCATTTGAGCAACCAAAGTTGGTCGCTAACTACCTACCCTTTATTTAGCGACCAACGTTGGTCGCCAATTTTATATTATGGATATTTATATTCTATAATATTTTTAAAATAATAATATAATTATAAAATTTTGTAGGTGAGTCTCACTTTATCGACCAACATTGGTCGCTAATCTCAGTAAACTTTTGACCAAACAAGTCTGACTTGTCCAGTCAATATTTTGACTAATTTATCGACCAAATAATCACCAAACTTGGTCGCAAATGTATTTAAAATTATTATTTTATTATTTTCACGAGTTTAGCGATCAACTTTGATCGCTAAAGTTTGGTCGCTTTTTGCAGGAATTCTAGTAGTGACATTCAGTCCCCATTTACACAACATATTAGAAGTTATTAGCTTTCCATGCATTATGAGCCATATTGAGAATTTAGCTTTTGGTCGTGTTGCATTGCTAAACAATAAGCTTTTCCATTCCACTCGAATGTAATAACCAAGAAGAGTCAAGTACATTTGCCTAATTAAGCCTTTTTTGTGTGATTGCGTATACTGTTGATTCTCTAGAACTCCCTTAGCCTCAAACACTTTCCTGACCATCCAACAAGCTTGCTGTGGTGTTGTCCAATTGGTGTACTTCTGGCCCTTGATATAGTATGTGTGAATCCATCGAATCCACAACTTATCCTGCTTATGTGCCAAATCCCAGCAAATTTTGGCTATTGCTGCACGATTCCAAATCCTTAGGTTGGTGATATTGAGTCTACCTCCAACCTTGGGCACACATATTCTATCCCATGCAACCAAAGTTTTCTTTTCTGTGATTATATTACTACTTGACCAAATATATGATATGTATGTTCCTTCAATCAATTTAACCACCTTGGTAGGTATCACAAATAGCTGAGCCAGAAAGCATGAATTCCAAATAAAACACTCTGTACTAACTGTACCTCCTTGCATAGGACAATGTCTTTACAGTCCAAGAAGTGATCTTGCAATTATCTTGTCTATAAGGGGTTGCCACTGCAGTATACTGAGTTTCTTTGTTGATAATGGAACTTCAAGGTACTTGAAGGGTAATTCTCCACCCGTGAATCCTAATTGCTACAAAATATGTTGCTTATGCTATGTAGGAACTCCACCAAAGTAGGCTTCACTTTTTTTCAAGTTTTCCTGCAGTCCAGATGCCTGTGTAAATTGTTGAAATTTCTGTTGTATTGCTATTATAGAATTGATATCACCTCTAGTTAATAGTAGCAGATCATCAGCAAAGCTAAGGTGAGTTATCCCCAGTTTAGCACATCTAAGGTGATACTTGAACTCTCTACTTTCCTTAAGACAATTAAGATTTTTGCTCATGACTCCATTACAATCACAAATAAGAATGGTGACACTTGGATCATCTTCTCTTAATCCTTTAGCATCATTAAAGGGAGCTATTGACTTCCCATTAAGAATTATAGAATAGTTGATAGTTTGAATACATTCCATTATCCATGAGGTAAATAACCCAGGGCATCCCATCTCTTCCATGACTTATTTTATATATAGTCATTCCATAGAATCATAGGATTTCTAAAGGTCTATCTTGATTATGCATCAATGTGAGATATATTTTCTAGAATATGCGTTCACTAGCTCATGAGCTAGGATTATATTGTCTGGAATTTTTCTCCCTATGATGAATCCAGCTTGAGCTTCAACGATAATATTGGGAATGACAACTTGTAGTCGAGCTACTAGAACCTTAGAGATGATCTTGTATAGTACATTGCAACGAGAAATTGGTCGAAACTCCTTTACAGTTTTAGGCCTAGCCATATTGGGTACTAATGTGATGGCAATGCAATTAATAGGTATGTACATCATGCTTGTAAAAAAGAAATCTGTCACAACTTCTATGACTTCCTCTTTGATAACATGCCATGCCTTCTTGAAAAAATATGCATCATACCCATCTATTCCCGATGCTTTATCTTCTCCAATGGAGCATAGTCCTTCACAGATATCCTTCTCAGTTACATCTTTACAAAGTTCCATTCTCTATTGTTGCAAAAGCCGGTCCCTTTTGCATTACCAACTTATCTTTTGCATATAGTGAATGAGCAATACTCCCTATCAGTGATTTATGGAACTCAACAATCTCCACTTTTATAGCTTCCGGATTAGTTAGTCTACAATCTTTAAGTAAATATTATTCATAAATCTGCTTCCTGTGGACCTTTTCCTTTATTACATATGTAAAATACCTTATATTAGAGTCTCCTAAATTTATCCATATAGCTCTATCTTTTTTCCTTAAGGCTCCTTCTTCTAGCATATCACATTTTTCTAGGCTTTGGATAAGATTCTTCTTCTTCTCAGTCAGCTCATCAAGACACCTAGCATTAATAAATTTTTGAACTATGAGAAGCTCATTCCTAGTTATATCAATCTTTTGTCTGATCAATTTAAACTCTTCAATATTAACTTTCCTGAGTAATGATCCGAGTTTCTTCAATTTCACCTAGATGTCCTACATTGTCCACATATACACTCTCAGACTCCACACTTGTTGTACAATACTTAGGAAGGTTTTATTTTCAGTCCATGCATTGAAGAACTTAAAAAGGAATTTTCCTGTTGCCCTGGTCTATTGTGAGATTCAAGCTCATTAGCGTATGATCAGATATGAAAGGAATATCATATACAGTAGTGATATATTCCCACTATATCATCCATTCATACTTGCCAAACATTCTATCAATTCTGCTATAGATTTTGTCCATTCCATCTTGTTTATTAGACCAAGTGTAGTAATCCCCTTCCTATGCCAATTCATTAATGCCTAAATCTTGAACACACTTTGTGAAGTCATGTACCTCAGAAAAGTTTACTCGATTTCAATTAATCCTGTCTTGAAGCTACAAAACAGAGTTAAAATATCCTCTAATGATCCATGGTTTGTTGACCCCATGCCCTATATCAATTAGATTATCCGACAATTATTTCCTCTACTCAATAGTGTTAAATCTATAGACCATCGCAAGCAGAGATTCCTAATCTCTTATGATTTTATTAACTAGGCAATGAACAACTTGTGCTTCTGCTCTAATTAGAGTAACTTTATAATAACTGGGATCCTATATTAGCCAAATTCTCCCATTAGTTGCACATGTGTAATTGTGTAAATTTCCCTATTAGGGGTGATATGGGAGCACACTTTCTTCATATTGTGTTCCTTTAATTTGTTGTAGCTGCCACTTCTTGAAGAACCCTTTCCTCTTCTTAGGTACTTCTTGAAATCTTTGGTGACCATGGCCATTTTATCATCTTCTAGATCAGAACCTTCAATGATTCTAAGAGCCAAACTTCTTTCCTTTTTAGGTACATTCATTTTCATGGTCTGTCTCCTAAGTTCATAGGCAGTAAGATTTCCAATCAATTCATCCAGAGGGAGAGTGGCAATATTATTTGATTCCTGGATAACAATGTTTTTGCTCTCCCAAGTGATATGCAAGACTCTAGTCAATATCTTTTTGACCATTTCTTCTTCAGGAATAATCATTCCAAGAGATTTCAGTTCATTTGTAAGTGTAGTGAACCTTATGTACATCTCTCGAATGGTTTCTCCTTCTTTCATAGCAAAACTCTCATATAGAAAGTACAGTAGAGTTCCTCTGGATCCCTTCACCCAAGGTGATCCTTCATGAGCCACTTGCAGTGTGTCCCATATTTGTTTGGCAGTGGTACAACCTTGGATTCTGATGTACTCATCTAGACTAAGTCCGCAAACAATCCATTTCTTGGCTTTAGCCTTCTTCTCCCACTTTCTCAAGTCTTCTGCAGCGCAATCAACTTATATTTTTTGCATATCTACTCCTTCAACATTTTTCTTCAAGGTAGCCAATGGACTATCGGTGAAAATGTCCCATAGCTTGTAGTCCTCTCCTATACTGCAATCCCTAATCCTATTTTTCCAACAAGAATAGTACTGACAATTGAAGAGCGGTTGCATAGCAGTGGATTGCTCTTCCCAGTTTCTAGGTGGTGCACTCATCTTGATATGTTCCTAAGGTGTTACCCTCTTCAAGGATAACCTGCTCTGATACCAATTGATGTTTTATACTTCAATGCCACATAATAGGGATGTGATTTGTGTGGTGTCCAATTTTTGTGTGCACAGATTATAGAGGGACATGGTTCTTCTATGTGTTCCTTAAACTACTATTGCAAAAATAATAAACGCAAAAAATAAAGAACACAAGTATTTTTACGTGTTAAACACCCGGCTCTAAAGATAAAAAAACTATGACCTACTACTTAGTAGAATTTTCCTAATACTTCACTATATCACTGAGCCAAAACTGCATTTACAAAACTCTTTGTCAACCTAAGGATTACCTCTAATCCTGTTGTAGTAACCAGCCACTAACTGTTGCAATAACTTCAAGTTAACTCTAACTTGAATACTTAAAGTATCTATTACAATTGCTTCTAGATAAAGCTGAAAGGTACAATATGAAAACACATACCACAGTTGAACTAGACTAAAAGACAGACACTTCGAACTGGTTCTTCTATGTGGTTCATGTAGCTTCAGGTTCGCACACTTGAATCACGCAAGAATTGTTTGCAAAATACCTTGGTATTTTGCTCTCGACTCACGTTTAACTTCATCCTTTGTGCGTGCCTGTAAAGTGAGAACATCCTGCAATATATAGAGTTAGTAGATTAAGAAACAACTAGAGTTCTAATGCTACTCTTCCTTGGCGGAAGAGTTCTAGTTGTTCTCAATTTCTAACTTCTCTTTTAGTAAGGAGTCCTTCTCCTTATCAATCATACAACCTTTTCGATAAGGAAATATCAGATATAACTATTTAAGCTTATCTCTCTCACATGCATCCCTTGTGCTTGAATCTGCCCGTGTCTGTGTATATTATGGCTGGACCTGGTTCATGCTTGAATTCCTTTGTCAATCTTCAAAATAAACTTCACTTCAACCGACAAGTATAAATATAATATAATGTTCAGATTGACTCATTTAACATTTAAGAATAAGAGGATAGGGGAAAAAGGGAGAAAAAACTTACCGGGTATACTGATACTAATAAGAGTCTTCATCCCGATGTAACATTCTGTAAATATAATATGTTTATAAGTTTTTCTCGTAATTTCTCGTAAGAAAATGAATATTAATTTCAAAACGAAATAACGAATATATAAAAAGGAAATAGGGTGTCTTTCTCATGTGACATGAATGATAATGAGTAATGAATAGTTATCATTTGGCCAAACAGGAAAGTCTATATATAACTTGCAAAAATATCAATTACCACTAATATTCTCCTTGTTTCTTTTATTTTTGCCATATCATTTGCAAAATCCAGCATGCTTTTTTCAGGGGAGGCTGCCCTCCCAAGATCATCTTTTAACTCACCAAATTATGTTGTTGCAGACAAAAAATAAATAAGAAATGTATAAGCATTTTGATGAGGTGGTTCAGACACTTCGATATAGTGTGATAGTTGGTAAAATCCATCGGTTCAAGCCTTATAATTTTTAATAAGCCTTATTATTTTTAATAAATTAAAATAAATAATAAGTAACATACTACAACATATTAAATCACACTCATGCTATAAAAAAGTCATTACACTTTCGATGTATGTATATTACTTAAATCCTTTTGTTGGTTTGTAAGGTATTAAATTCATTTTATTGTTACGTGCCATTCTGAAAGTAGGAGATGTTGAGGGATAGTCAGATACGTATTAGAATAGAATATTGTAGTTGTTGTTTACTTTCAGCTAATTGCTTTGTTAGGAGGTGGGGTTTTATTCATTAAATGTAGCATGATTGGTGGCTTTAGATAGGGGTGTGCATTCGAATCGGTTTATCGATAAATCGAATCGATTATCTGTTATCGAAATCGAGAAAACCAAAATCGAAAAAATCGAAACCTTATTGAAACGATAACGATAAGCATATGTACAAATCGATAATCGATAAGCAATTATCGATAAGGGTAAAAATCGAATCGATAAGTCGAATGCACACTCCTATCACTGTAGACACTTATAAAATGAATTATTACCTATTTGTGTAGATTAATATAACATACAGAATGTATATATATTCCGCTACTATTTTGAAAGCGGCTATACAATATCATTTTCCCTAATGTATACCATTTCATTTACTCTAAGTCCATTACCCTATTATTTTCTCTACCACATTTAAGGAATAATTATATTTAAAGATCAAGGGAATGAAGTTCAAATTAATGGAGAATAAAATTAGTCATGATGATGTATTTTGTCTTGTTTTATTTTTTTATACCGTTGGAGTGTTGGTGGCATACATTTGATTCCTTACTTTAGTTTTCTTGCATGTGCTTGTTAATACAAATTTTATGTTATAAATGGTTTCATCTTACTTTAGCTTCTTTTTATCCATATAAGTTAGGCGCGTTTATAGCGATATACTTTCCGTAAAATCCCGCAAATTTTCTTATTGGTGTAATCGATAACCGAATCGATAAGACCCCAAAATCGATAAATCGAAATCGAAAAAATCGAAACCTTATTGAAACAATAACGATAAGCATATATACAAATCGATAATCGATAAGATATTATCGATAAGGGTCAAAATCGAATTGATAAATCGAATGCACCCCTAGCTTTAGAGGCTGTAACCTATGACCAATTCTTGATGAGAAAATTAATTACAATCATGAACGTACCTTACTAACGCGTTCTTTAACCCTTGACTTTGAATATTTTGCCAAATTACTACTACTAGCATATTGTTAATATCGTCAGATACATCTAATTAAAAACGTTAATTTGACTATATTTCACTTGCCGATATTTTAGAAATATTTTAACTTTTAATTTTTATTTTATTTTTAATGAGATAATTTAGAATCATATAAATATTTTAAATTTATTTTAAATCATAAGGTTTTAAAGTCTTTCAGTTCGATGGTGCTATATAAATTGGAACGAGAGATTATAATCTCTTCCTAACATTTTTCTTAGGTAGCTTTTTATTTAATGGATGTAACTTTGCAAGTCCAATAAAAGTATAGTCAAAACTCAAAGCATTAAACAGAGCGAAAACAATTTCCACCGTAGGAAGCTTCCAACTGATTGCAATGTCTTAGGCTTCTAGACCTAATGCTATCTTCGGATATACTCCCTTCGAAGAGTGATTAATTTATTTTTTTATTTTTTTAAAATTATCTTTATATACATATTTTTAAAAAGTCTTTTACTCCTCACATTAAATTTTACTATAATATTTAATTAAGAATAATTTATTCACACTAATTATTTTTGTCTAAAATTTAATATTTTTTTAATAACTATACATAAAATATATTATATACAAAATATGTTGATCACTTATTGTGAACTGGAAAAAGCATAAATCGTCTTCTCTATACAATTAATGTGGCGGTCTCATGGGGGAAAGATAGCTTAAAAAGGTTCATATTTGAATTTTGAGGTCAACGTTAATATTATACTTTTTTAGGAATTAATAATAATATATTCATCGAATCTTATAAGTAAATTATGGGATTTTTTGAAATACAGCTATTAGAGAAAAAAAAAGTATTTATTTTTCATGTTAGATTATATATGTAAGTATATTTGTAATAAAGTAATTTAATAATTTCTAGGGGAACAAAATGATGGACGAGAAGAAAGATTTAAGGTTTTTTCCCCTCCTTGTGAGTGCTGAGAATTAACGAATAGGAATATGATATGGACGAAAGTAAACGGTTTGCACCAAACCAACCGACGTCATATATAACAACTCTCCATAGCTAAAAAATAATTACTTAATTTGTTAGGTAAACTATCTTTTATTAGATTAGGGTACGTCATAATATCTTCCAAACATCACTTTCTTTTAGGGGTGTACAAAGAAAACCGACAAACCGCACCAATCCAATAATCCGAGTCAAGCCGAGAAAAAAAACCCGACTATGGTTTGGTTTGGAAAAAAAAATCCGACCATAATTGGTTTGGTTTGGTTTTAACTAAAGAAAGTCAAATCGAAACCAAACCAACCCGACGTTACATACATAGAAATTTTAGATATATTTAATATATAAATATACTTATTGTAATGTAATTTATAAATATTTCTTAAAAAATTTCATAATTTTATTTTTTAAGATATTATTTCAAGGTCGGATTTAGAACTTTTGAATGCTCCAATAAGTTTTGTAGCCATTAACATTAGTAAATTAAATAATGCTAGCAATCAATACTAATGCTAACAAAATATATTCAATTCAATATTACGAACGGGAATGTATTGAATGCCTAATTTTTGTTTTGCAATAATTTAGATAAAAATACATAACATATTTTTATTTTGCTTTAGCTTTTAGGCATATAATTAATATTCCCCTATTAGTCTATCTAGTTTAGCTTGAATTAGTGCTTTTAGATTATGTTTATTTTTATTATGGCTTTTTAATTAGCAATATTTATATTACATAATTTTATTGTCTTTATTGTTGAATATTTTAGGATAATGTCATGAGTCATGATATATCTCATATTTTGTATTATTTTCTTGGAAAATACTTTATATAGTTGTATCTTACTAGGATTAAGGATATATTTTGAGCATACGTTATATGTTTTGTTCTACGAAGATTTTACCGGAAAAGTTTCAAAAAACCCGAATAACCCGAAAACCCGAAATAACCCGAGAAAAACCGGTATTGAAAAACCCGAATTTATTGGTTTAGTTTGGTCTTTAGATTTAATAACCCGACACAATTGGTTTGGTTTGGAAATTGTAAAATCCGAACCAACCCGGTCTATGTACACCCCTACTTTCTTTAGATTAATCAATTCAGTATGGTTTCGCCTAAACCTGTCTAACGGGCCAACCAGTCCGGTCCGGGCCATTTTATTTGACATGTCTGGGTTCCGGGCCGGGCCGGTCTGGGTTACACAGTAACGAGTTCGTAGTGAGCTGGGTTAGTTCGGGTAAAAATTGAACCATACGGGTTGAGGGGGCCGGGCCGGGTTTAGTATATTTTTACTTTTTTTTTTGGAATTATGTATAGTATAACTATTAAGTTATATTAAGACTTTGTAATAATTGAATAAATACAAGCAAGATGAGAAAAATTTGCACTTATTGCAAGTGCTACTTTATTTCTTAATTTCAAATTGAAAAAGCAGAAAATAAAATGTTTACATTTTTTCCAACAAATAAACTAGTAAAGTAGTAATTTCAAATGTTTTGCATCGCCCTAGCAAGTTCATCATAATCAATATGAACCGATTGACCTTCTTCTGGCGTGTTATTCGGATGGGTTTCCATGAGTTAATATATCTCCAAGTTCCTCGTCTTCTGGGCTATCCACGTCTTTATTTCCTTGATTTCTTCGTTGCGATCTAATCCAATCTCTGAAACATACTAAAACTTCCAAAGCATTGCTTCCCAATGAGTGGCGGGTGTCTCCAAGTTGTTGTCTTGCTTGGCTAAATGCACTCTCCGATGCAATAGTAGAAATTGGCACATTCAGCATGTCCCGAGCCATAGCGAAAAGAACAGGAAATTGCTTTTCATTTTCATGCCACCATACCAACGTTGAAAATTCTTTTATGCGAGTCTCCTTTTGCTTCTGCAAGTAGAATTGAAGCTCATCAATATTCCTGCTACTGGTTTGAGTGTTAGAAAATGTAGAAAAAATATTAAAACTATCAAGGCCTTCTTCATCATCCACATTAGCAGAACTGCTACATTGCATAGCGGGATTAACTTTGCCAGAAGTACGAGCAGTATTATCACATTCATTTGCATAATAATTATATAGTTGTTGTAAATATTCATTTAGCTTCTTCATAGAATCATATAAATTTGGGGTTTCAGTTTCTCCAATCTCCATATAAGTATAAAGAGTCATTCATTAATTGGTAACAATCAGACATTTTAATAGAAGAATTTAAAACTGCACCAATTAAGTAAATCGGAGGAATTGGAAAGAAATATTTTTTGAATATTGCTTGCATTTTTTCAACAATATCCTTATATTTTCCTTTCTTCTTAAATTCAGATAGTAGAAAAGAAATTTCAGCTATATGTACTAAAGCCACAGTAACAGTGGGGTAATATGCGCCAGAAAACACAACAGTAGCAGTATAAAATTTATGTAAAAATTTAACAACATCATTAATGACCTCCCAAGTATCACTTGTTAACATACGCCTAGGATCAGTACAATGTTTATTAGCAACTTCAGTTATTGGAAATCTATATTTGTAGCAATATTTTAAAAATATATATGTATAATTCGATCTAGTAACAATTTCGTCTGGCATGAATCTAGGTCTAAGGTTATACTAGATACACTTAGTCTTAAATTGTTTTATTCTAGATTGTCCATATTTCCCTGAATAACACCAACTGCTCTTCTAACATGAGTAATCTCAACTGAAAATAAATCAAGGCCACTTTTAACAATTAAATTATAAACATGACATGCACACCTAACATGAAAAATATCATCAAGAGGTGGTTGCAAATGTAATATTAAAATTGAAACTGCGGCATTATTATTTGAAGCATTATCAAAAGACCTACACAAAACTTTTTGGTTTAGATTGTAAAATTCAATAACTTCAACAATATTACTACTTATAAGCGTAGCAGTATGACTCTGATTTTCATCATATTTAAACTTGATAATACGTTTTTGCATACAAGTATTATCATCTATCCAATGGCATGTAATTGTCAAATAATCATTTCCATTAACAGCATGGCCAATATCAGAAGTTAGACATACTCTAGAAGGAATGTGGCTAAACAAATAACGTATGTATGTTTGATATTGTCCATGAAGTCTAAAGATATCTGCTCTATAAGTACTTCTAGGGATACCTTTAAATAAAGGTAAATCCTTTGAATATACATAATAAGATATGATGAAGAAGCAAAAGAAAAAGGTAGACAACCCAAAGCAATTATTTTTGCTAATTACTCATGATCCCTCATTTTATCATATTTTACTAGACCTCCAGTAGTAGGGTTAATAGTCGTTTGACTTCCATCCCCATTATTGCATCATTCTATGGGATGGTCAGATCTCATATGTCTTGTAAGTGTCCCAGTTCCCCCTAAATTTCCTCCGGTCAAATATTTAAAAGTTTCGTTACAAAGTTTGCACTTAACTCTATATGTACCTTCTATTATTTCAAAAAATTTCCATACCGGACTTCTTCTTTTACGATTAGAAGTCGGAGCCACTGGTGGTCTACTACCCCTTGTAGCACTAGCAACTCCAACTCCAATACTACCAACATTTCCACTAGTAGGTGTAGGTGGTATCTCATCTTCTATTCCAATTTCATTATCTTCTATTCCAAAATCTTCTTGAAATTGTTCATAATCTATCTCTACATTATCATTAGATGATGATTCAGAAACATGTGTTATTGGGTCATTACTATTACTACCAGAAGCTACAGGACTACCTCTTTTTTTATTTCCACCCCTACCAGTAACTTTTCTACACGCTCTTTTAGCAGCACTAAACATGTTGTAAAAATTAAAGTATAAGCTAAAATTAAATATGCAATTAAAATATTAAATAAGAGAAAGAGTTGGAGGGAGTGCACCGAATTCAACAATAAATGAGCACTTGATTACGCAATTTCGGTGTTACCACGAACAAACATCAACCAAGTATATTAAACTTGAACTTCAAACTTCGAATTTCAATTTCCAAATGATAATATTCGGTAAATTAAACTCAAGAAAAGAGAGCCAAGTAAAAATTATAAAATTAGAATATGAAATCTTGCAAATTAAAGGGAAGAGAGAAATTGAGAATTTGAGAATTGAGATTGAGATAAGAATTTGAGTGAAGAAATGAAGAAGAGTGGGAGGACATTTACAGATTTTAAGAAGGGTTAATATTATAAATTAATAAATACAACAAAATAACCAAAAAATGGCCAATTTTGCAAAAACATCTGTTGGCCAACGGATCTGAAGCAATTTTGACCGTTGCTTGTGGGCCCCACAAAGTCTAAAAATTTAAAAAAAAATTACCGTTGTGTCGGGCCGGTTTACCCGTTACGGTCCACTGTGCATGCAGATCGGGCCGGTTCTAACTAAAAAAAACAAACGGTCCAACCCCCTCCCCCCCACGAACCCAGCCCACCCGGCCCCTTAGTAACCGGGCTGGTCCGGTCCCAGTACACCGGTCCGGTCCGACCCGGCCCGTTAGACAGGTCTAGTTTCGCCCTTGAACTTCCGCCACGTCTACTACGATATTATTGTTTTATTATGAATAAAGGTACTTGGGATATAAATATAGTTTTGATACTAGTGTGTGAATTGTCTTCTACGTTTATAAAGAAGGCCACATTTTCGTAGGTGATAACTGATTATGCTCAATTATGTTTTATAAAAGAAATAAAATAGTCATTGCAAATATATTTTGGTTAACAAATTTGGAGTCAAATTCCATAGAAAATTAACATATCAATCACAGCTATTGAACTTACAGAAATTCCTGTATGCAATCTTCAGAGATATTTGATTAACACTTTGGGTGTTTTATTAACTAGATGTTATGTAATAAAAATACAGTAAAGTAAGACTAGCTATAGACTGATTGTAAGCAATAATGAGAATGATCTAACGTTATGATTTCCCCTCTTATCGGAATCCTTTTCACTATTTTTGCTGTAAATTTGCCTATGTCTTCTCTATCAATCATGAGCATTATGACTGTCGTAACTCTCTCCCGAGTTATTATAATAATATACTAGACATATTCTCCCGAATTATGCTAGCTGGCCTTAGTTAAATCTCACTTAGATTGCACCCAAGGTTTCGTTATCCATAATCCCACCTTTAAACCCTTCATATTGATTCCTCATATACGTTAGGAGTGGTCTCGTTCTACAACTACCTAAATATACACCTACTCTCAATTAATGTATACTAAATAGGCACAGCCGATTGAGGGCCCTTCAATCAACAACAATCACGATATAGTTGAACGAACAGAGAAATTATTAAGGCAAATCTATATTAGTATATCAGAAATTCATCTTCTAAGAGGTTCTATCAAAATCCCAAATTAAATGTTTAGTACACATAATCGTTTTCACAATCACAACAGTAGAATTCATCATAATAATCAAAAAAAGAGGAAGAAAGGTAAAACTCTATGCCGAATCTTCCGCCTTGCCTCTTGCCTCTGCTTGCCTTCAACAATCCTTCAAAAACCTTGTTGCCTTCTTTTTGGCGAGCTGGGCTTCTTATAGGTTAAGGAGAATTGCCCTAGAACTTACGAAATTACCCTTGAAATTAATGTTCCTCAGAGTGACGAGTGCGCCCACGCTTGGACCGCATTTGGGCCGCACATAGCGCGTTCTATCTGCCTGACAAGCACGGCTGGAGCGCGCCCGTGCTTGGCCCGCGCTCATGAAGTTCAGCTATTTTCTATTTTTTCCTTCTTCTTTCACACGCATTCACCTCCGAGTGGCTTTCCTTGCTCCAAATTGGCTCTAAACTATGTTCAATGTCCTCATAATCACGACTTGCTCCTGGAAAGCACAAAACTCATAATTAGAGCCATTTGTTGTCATTTAACCTTCATATAACAATAAATCATATCTAATTTGGGGTGTAAATGGTCTCTAAACTACATGAATATAGCATATTTTCAACATCCCACACTTAAACCATTGCTCGTCCCCGAACAATCAACCATACTCTACAGAGCGTCCTTCACTAAGCAACTTCTCTAATGTACTACACCAAGAACATACCACACTTATTTGGTCCAATTGCATAACATCCTTGCCTCAAGATTTGACTCTTACATGCCGATATTCCTAACTTACTCATTTATGCTAAACAGAGGTCAAGATGTACCTTTTCTTCATGAATCAAGTGCTCTCACATCACAAACGAGAGTAGTTCCTGAAGCAATCAACATTCAGAACAAATAGGAACTCAAATAGACAAAATTCACTCACTCAGAAAGAACATTCATATGCCATATTCGATGCACCATAGGCTTTTCCATAGTGTACTATTCTACTAATCGAGCTCATTCATTCTAGGATCAAATAGGACTTTATTTGGTTGTAATGTAGGTTAAGGGACGTGTAGGATACATTTGGATATAAGAGTGACTACACCTCTCTAAGTACTTTAATACATGTACTTTCGCATTTATAACCCCATACTTATGTTAAACCAAGACTCCACCTTTTACATCAATATATATTAACTCTCTACTTCTTTAATCAAGAGCCACTATTTATCAAAGACTATTTTTTTCACAAAGATGTAACTATTTTATTCTCTCTTTATTTTCCACTCAAGTGGCTCTTACTTATTCAAAACCGTGCATATTTCTCCTGATTTCGTTAGTTCCACTCAAAAGCCAAATCAAACACCCCACACTTTACTTTTACCAGTTCATCACAATTCAAGTGCTTACGGGAGGTGAAAGGGTTCAAACAAATAGTTCGTTCAAACAATTTGGTGAGGCTTGTAATGTGGTTAACAAGGAAACATGATTACATGCTTAAAAGGGTTAACTATGGTACATAATAATTAGACAGGTAAAATATACATATCTGGTTTAACAAAGAAACGCCTATATCACTTCTAAAACTGAATAAAATTACTATTTGGCTTTGCAAACACACATGACAAGTTCTAGGCATCAAATGCAGTACATAAAATACAATAAATCTCACACACACATGGCACATGACTCACTCCAGATTGGCTTATCAAAATACTCTCATCTGAGTACTTCAGTCAAGTTAAGAACATACAATTTAAGGCGCTCTAACAAGAACCAATAACTGAGACTAAACGTCACACTAAAGTGTTATTATATTCAACGCGTAACAACGTTAAGAGATCCACTTTCCATCTCAGCTCATAGCCCATAAGTACCTAAAACATAAAAAACATAAACAAAAAAACTAACTACACCCTGTTCAAACAAAACTCTTGGAAAAGAACCGCGGTCCGAAGAAAAACCAAGGTGGAATTGATACGGTACCTACAAAAAAAATCTTTTCTTATCTTTATATATATATACACATAAACTAAAAAACTAACTACACCCGGTTTAAACAAAATCCTTGGAAAATGACTGCGGTCCAAAGAAAAACCAAGGGGGAATTGATACACTACCTACAAAAGAAAATCTTTTCTTCTCTTTATATATATATATCGACTTAGACCCTCTAGAAACTCGTCGAATGATATCCAGCATCGGGACAAGTTGACTCACATATTTAGACAACTAATTAAAGACCAAAACCAAACTATACCAAAATCAAACTATGTTCATATATATATATATATACACAACATACAATGAAGCATCCCCACCCTAAACTTAAAAGATGGCATGTGCCCATGTCATAGAAAATAAATAAATACGAGGTAAAGGAACTTCCCTGATAGACTAGTCTTGATCGGAGAAGTGCCTGGGTCAAGGTGACACACCCCGACTCAAAACACGCAGCCAACCAATGATTTTCTTCATCAACTCTAGTCCCCCAAGTTAGCGACAGTGGTACGCATCCCTCCCATTTCCTAGTATAAGGTTGCTGACCGAGTAACCCGATCGACCCCAGATAGTTATGCATCTTCGCAACATGCTCATGGATGGGAGACTCGGTTACCACTTCCTCCTACTCATCCTCTCCCTCCTCAGGTGCATCTGAATCATCACTATCATTACCACCAGGTGCCACAGGTTACTCGGTTATCCGCTCAAGCATTTTTCCATTCACACTCAAGTTTTTCGGCACCCGAGATGCCTGACATAGCCTAGTGACTAGGGAAGGGAAGAGGAACCATACCTCTTCACTAGATAACGGATAAACATCTCCTTGTGAATAAGCTTGGACACGTCAAAGTTGTGACCATTCATAAAATACCAAATCAATGCAGCTGGAGGAGCATTCACTTTCGTGGTATTGGAGGACGGGAGCAGTCGGTTGTTGATGAAATACAGCCAACACTTCCCTTCAAAGGTGAGTGCTACTGAATGGAACTTACGCCCATGTTTCATCCATACAATTTCCTTTTCAGGCACACATATTGTTTCAAAGAATACCTGCCACTGGGTGTATCATCTACCTTAGGCTTCATAGTAGTCTTCCATTTCTGCCACATGTTCGGGCAGCCGCTATGCTCTCCACATAGCCTCAATCGAGGCATCCACATCTTTCTTGCGCACTGTGACCACACCATTTACATGTTCTTTAACGTTCACAAAAAATTCGCACACAACCATCAAATTTCCAGCCCACGCTTGACCAAATTATTGTACAAGTTGGGACAGCCATATTGGAGTGACCCAATATCCATGCCCCTCTCCGGTATTAGTTTCTTGGGTTCCTTATAAGCAAAACAGTCCTGAGTTGTGGCGGAGACGAACCTGTTACTATCAAAAGGATGAGCAAGAGTTGAAGCGCGTGCTCTGGAGGTTCCATCTTGGCCGCCGGATGATGCGACGGAGGTTCGGCATTTCTTGGAATATAGAACATCATCAGAAAAAAAGATGTGAACCAAATGCAGTTACTCAGAGTTCATCCGCACAATTGGTCACAATTAACATTAGCAACTCACTGCGGCATTTTAATAAGCACTTTGTATGCACCATTCACTGGAGTCCTCAATTAACAAATTTATAAGCCAAACTCCACCACAATTGCCCCAACGTCACCCACATATGTTAAGAGAAACATTTACAACAACCTCAGCAAACCCGCTAGCATACAAGAGTACAATACAAAAAACAAAAACTCTACTAAAAAAAGAAAGAAAAACTACTACATCCCCAAGAACCCAAATATCCCAACAGTAGTTGAAAAGAAAAAAATAAAAGCAAAACCTTACCTGGAGTGATTGTGGTGAGGAGATGTGGGGGATTGTTAGAGGAGAAAATAAGGTGGCGTCGTTGTGCTTTGATATGGAATTTGGGAGTATTAGGGGTGGGGTTCTTTGGGGGAAAAGAGGGGAGGTGTGTGTTTTGGTTTGTGAGGGAGGGTTTAGGATGATAGGCGTGAGTGAGGATAAGAGGGGTGTGCGGGTAGTAGGTTTGGGTGGGGAATTATTTTTTAATTAAGATCCAAATAAATAAAAAGAGAGTAAGTAAATAAAAAAATAACTTAAACTAAGTGGCAGACGGAACGGTACAAGCACGGTCCAAGCATGGTCCGAGTGCGGGCGCGCTTGAGAAATAGAATACTTAGCCATATGCGCGGTCTGAGCACGACCGTGCTCCTGGGAGAAAACCTGAGGAAGAATACTGTGTGTTTTGCATGGTCTGAGTGAGGACGTGCTCCTGGGCCTTGAGATTTCTCAATTTTTTACCTATTCCTTCAGCGTCTGATAGACTTATCACTCACCCAAGCTCACCTGCACTGGTTAGTACTTACAAAAATCAAAATAACAAATTCTAACTATACTAATATCACCACGCATTGGGTTGCCTCTTAACCAGTGCCTTAGTTAATGTCATGGCATAAAAAAATACAACAAATCAGTGGTTACCTCCCATGAAGCTCTATTAACGTCGTGGCATGACGCAGATAAGCTCATTTAAGGTACGCTCAACTTGGGAGGCTCGATCAAATGGTCCACTGACACTTTCTTCACTTTCTCCATGCCCACATAATGTTTCAGCCTATGCCTATTGACTCTAAATGTGCGAGATTCATTACTCGCAGCAATCTCTACTGCTCCCGTAGGGTGAACTTCAACCATATGAAAAGGTCCTGACCATCGTGACTTCAATTTTCTAGGAAACAACCTCAGACGCGAGTTGTATAGCAATACCGTATCTCCAGATTTAAAATTCTGCTCGATAATATTTCTGTCATGTATCATCGCCATTCTCTCCTTGTATAATATTGTTCTCTCAAATGCGTGATATCTAAACTCATCCAGCTTATGCAATTCTGTTACTCGGGTTGTTCTGGTTACTTCACTATCAAGACTTAACTATCTCAACGCCAACCAAGCTTTATGTTTCAGCACTACAGGTAAATGATACACCTTCCCAAATACCAATTTGTATGGAAACATGCTGATTGGAGTTTTGAAAGCAGTTCTATATGCCCACAGTGCATCGTCTAACTTCCTTTCCCAATCTATTCTAGTTGCATTCATAGTTTTTTTCAGCACACTCTTTATTTCTCTATTTGAGACTTCCACTTGCCCGCTTGTTTGTGAATGATACGGCATGGCCACCTTGTGGCATACATCATACTTCTCCAACAACTTAGCAAAGACTCGATTGGGTGAGTGCCTCTGTCACTGAGTATTGCCTTGGTATGCCAAAATCGGGTGAAAATGTTCTATCTCAGAAAACCAATCACCCTCTTTGCATCATTTGTAGGGAGTGTTGCAGCTTCCACCCATTTGGACACGTAGTCCACATTGACGAGTATATACTTGCTACCATATGAGCTGATGAACGGCCCCATGAAGTCGATCCCCTATACGTCCTAAATTCGTTCATGTGCATCTCATGTCGATGGAAAATATTCCCAGTTTGTTGGCATTCATCACTGCCCTTTATCCATAGATGTGTATCTTTGAACAATGTTGGCTAATAAAACCCTGACTCCAAGACTTCCGCATCTGTCTTCACTCCCCCGAAGTGCCCACCATATGGTGACGCATGACAAGCCTGCAAAATAGAAGACTAGTCTATCTCGGGGATACATCTTTGGATTATGTTATCAACACAAATACGGAACAGATAAGGCTCATCCCAGTAATACATACGATAATCACGAAAGTACTTTTTCTTTTGAAAAGAAGAAAGACCATAAGGAACAATGCCGCTCGCCAGGTAGTTTGCAATGTCTTCATACCATGACGCTTCCTCGAGACTTATTGTTAGTAGTTGTTAATATGGAAAAGTTTCTAGAATCTCTTCTACCTCAACCTTCTTTTCAGCTCCTTCCAGCCTGGATAAATTGTCAGCTATTTGCTTCTCCATTCCGTTGCGGTCACGGATCTCCAAATCAAATTCTTGTAGCAGTAGCACCCATCGAATCAGGCACGGTTTTGACTCCTTCATTTCAATTAAGTACCTAAGAGCAGCATGATCAGTATAAACAATTACCTTTGAGCCTATAAGGTAAGAGCTGAACTTGTCAAACGCAAACACCACTGCCAACATCTCTTTTTCGGTCACATTGTAATTCAACCAGGCTTCACACAACGTCCTACTTGCATAGTATATCGGATGCATGATTTTATATTTTCGCTGCCCAAGCACTGCTCCCACAGCGTAGTCATTGGCATCACACATCGGCTCAAACGGTTGCTCCCAGTTGGAGGCAACTATGATAGATGTTGTCACCAGTATCTTCTTTAATTCCTCAAAAGCTACACTGTAGTAATCAAAAAACAAAAAAGGGTGATTCTTTTCAAGCAAGGGGTTAGCAATTTTGGAAAAATCTTTTATAAATCATCTGTAGAAACAAACGTGCCCAAGAAAACTTCTGATTGCTTTTATTGAGAAGGGTGGTGGAAGCTTTTCTATCACATCAACTTTTGCACGATCCACCTCAATACCTTTACTTGACACTTGGTGCCCCAAGACTATACCTTCATGTACCATGAAATAATGTTTTTCCCAATTGAGTACCAAATTAGTCTCGATACACCTTTTCAAAACTCGCCTCAAGTTCACAAGGCAATCATCAAATGAATTCCCCACCACTTAGAAGTCATCCATGAACACCTCCATTATCTCGTATACCATATTTGTAAAGATGACCATCATGCACCTTTAGAATGTGGCGTGTGCATTGCATACACCAAACGACATTCACCGAAAATCATAAATCCATAAGGGCAGGTGAACGAAGTTTTCTCTCTATCATCTGGGGCAATGGAAATTTGATTATACCCTAAGTTCCCATCCATGAAAAAAGTGAGACCTCCCTGCCAATCTATCTAGCATCTGACCAATGAATGGCAGTGGGAAGTGGTCCTTCCTGGTGGCCAAGTACAAATTCCTGTAATCCACAAAGATTCGCATCTTGTGACTGTTCGTGTAGATATCAACTCATTCTTCTCATTTTTCACTACCGTCATACCTATTTTTTTTGGTACACACTACATTGAGCTAACCCCGTTGCTGTCAGAGATGGGGAATATGATTCCTGCATCTAACCATTTAATCACTTCCTTTTTCACCGCTTCTTTTATGTTGGAGTTCAGATTTTTTTTATGTTCTTTGGAAGGTTTGTGCCCATCTACCAGCAGAATCTTATGTATATAGAAGGCCGGGCTAATCCCATTAACGTCTGCAATGGTCCACCCAATTGCAATCTTACGCTCAGTTGGTACCTGCAAAGGTTGTTCTGCTTGCACATTTAATAAACTGGATGATATAATAAAAAGGTAGAGTCAAGTCATGTCCTAAGAATGTAACTGAGATGAGATGGCAATGCTTCAATTCCAGGTTTGGTGGCTCTTCTACTGACGTCTTAGCTGGAGGAGTTTTCCTTTCCTCCAAGTGCAAAAGCTAAAATTCAAGCTCCCTTTTCCAAAAACCTTGGGCCTCAAGAGAAAGTACCCACTCTACCAAGTCTTCACCATTAGCTTCTCTAAGTTCACGAGACAAGCTTCTAGATGGTTTTTAAGGTTCAATGTTGCATCTTCCTCCTTCAACACTACATTCACCGCATCTATTAGAGAGCAATTGGCAAATTCACTAGGTTTGTACATAGATTTCTGCATGTTGAATGTTATCTCTTCATCGTTTAATCTCATTTTGAGCTCTCCAGTTTTATAATCAATTAGAGATCTCCCAGTGGACAAGAATGCTCTTTCCAAAATTATGGGAATTTCCTCATCAACCCAGCAATCAAGGATGACAAAATCTGCTGGAAACACAAACTTCCCAACCTACACCAATACAACTTCTAGAATCCCGGAGGGCGTTTTCACAGTTCGGTTAGCCAACTGTAGTAGCATAGACATGGGTCTAGCTCTTTTGGATTGATTAGGTTAGCCAACTGTAGTAGCATAAGGTTTATTATTTCTCCCAGATCAAACAATGCCTTGGTAAATGCATTGCCTATTATGCAAGGGAATGTGAAACTCCTGGGTCAAACAACTTCTCATCTATGGGTCTCGTCATAACATCATTGCAAGTCTGAATCAATGTAACCGTGGACAAGTCTTGAAAGTCGAACTTGCGGGACATCAAGTCCTTCATCATCTTTGTATACCCAGGAATTTTCATTAAAACATTAATTAAGAGAATGTTTACCTGAATCTACTTCAACATCTCCAAGAATTTCTTGTACTTTCCATCTTTTTTATACTTATCCAATCTCTGTGGGAATGGTGCTAGAGGTTGGTTCTTCCCTGTAATTTGGCTTTTCTCTTGTTCGGTTAATGCTTCTACTGCCAGTTCCGGTGCAGCTTCAATCTCTTTCTCAACTACATCGTTTTCTTACGCATTCTGTCCAGTCACCTCTGTTAAACCTACTGAATCATCTATCTCAATGGGCGCTAGCACCAGTGTCTCGATCGGCCTACTTTTATGAGTAATTTCTTGCTCTAGATCTAAGTCCCTACCATTTCGGAGACTCACTGGCATCAGCTGCTTCGGGCCTTGCTCTTTTGGATTGATTTGGGTATTTGCAGGTAACATCCTATGAGGAAGATTATTTAGGGCTATGGAAATCTATCATAACTGGATCTCAATATTTTTAATCACCAACTCATGTGAGTCTACTCTGTCAGCTAGCTTTACAATGGACCCAATCACTTGTTGCATCATACCCTCGAGTTTAGCAAGCCCATCTTCATGTCTCACAATCTGTTGTTGTGGAGGTCGTTAATAAGCATGCTGCTGACTTTGCCAGTTGTACCCTTGTTGCTTTTGGTAAGGCATCATTTGCCCATGTGGTAGTATAGCCCCATGATTATTGTTATTATTGTACTGCTGCTGAGCTGGTCTATATTGTTGATTTTGCTGACCCCAATTTTGACCACCTTGTCTCGGTCCCCCATAGTTGGCCATATAATTCACGTTCTCTTAATAGTGTTGATTCTCACCTTCAGCACTCCATGGGCAGACATATGGCTGATTAATACATGATGTGCAGAGACCCCCATTAGTTGCATCAACTATGTATACCTGCTGCTTCTGACCTAATTCTTCCACCTTTTTAGTGAGGACGCTTATTTGTGTCATCAAAGTAGTCTTATCTTCAGCTATGGATTTAGCTGGATCTATAGCCACTGAGTGAACCACATGAGCGATTGGAGCATTCCTTGTTGTCCATCTTGTCAAGTAGGATGTTGCTCACTCTGAATGTCTTGCTAAAAAATGTTCCGCCTGCTGAAGCATCAACATTAGCTTTCAAAGTATCTACTAAACTTATGTAAATCTCTACCCTAACATCTGCTCTGGAATACCATGATGTGGACATGTAACCAGGAGACCCCTAAATCTCTCCCATGTTCATGTCGCGTCTCAGTGGGTATCTGTTTGAATCTTAATATCTTATCAATTTGTTGGGAGGTCCTGTTGGGTGGATAACATTTGCTCAAATATTGCTTGACTAATTCCTCCCAAGTCGAGGCGGAGTTGATAGAGAGTGAATTAAGCCAAGTCTAGGCTGTTCCTGCAATTGAGAATGGAAATAACAACAAACGTATTGCTTCTGGTATCACATTGTGTTGTCTTTGCGTGGCACATATTAAGAGGAAGTTCTTTAGATGCTGCTTAGTATTTTCAATGTATGACCCAGAGAATAGTCACTTGTTCTGCAACAGATGTAGCATGTTGTTTATGATATGGCATTAGTCTGCTTGTATCTGAGGGACTACAATAGCAGTTGCTAAGTTTTCAGTTGGGGGTTATGACCAATCATATAGTACTACTTCTGGAACAAGAGTTGCCACACCCCGATCGATTGGGTTATTTGCTTTGTTTCCGTTGTTTGGGTCATTCACATTGTCCCTGTTGTTTAGATCATCGCCTTCCATGTCTGGTTCAATTCTTTCGGTTGAGTTATGTTGTTGTTTACCTTTCCTGTTTGCACGGTCAATGCCTTGAACACCTTCTCAGGATCTAATAATGCTTCGAACAATTCACCAGTTCTTGAGGAGTTTCTAGGCTTGCACCTGTAACAACCACGAGTACAAACATTAGAATTTCAATGATCATTTAAATTGAAGAAAATTGAATACACTAAGAATTTTTGCTCTTCTTTTTAACTGCAATCAATAATACCATTAAGTCCCCTGCAACGACGCTAAAATTTGATCATGCCAATTATGCCTTATAAAAAGGACAGAGTAGTTGCTGTAAATATATTCGGATTAACAAGTTCATAGTCGAATCCCATAGAAAATTAACCTATCAATCACAACTATTGAACTCACAGAAATTCCTGTATTCAATCTTCATAGATATTTGATTAACACTTTGGGTGTTTATTAACTAGATATTATATACAGAAATGCAATAAAGTAAGACTAGCTATAAACTGATTGTAAGCAAGAATGAGAATTGTCTAACGCTATGATTTCCTCTCTTGTCGGAATCCTTTTCGCTATGTTTGCTATGAATTTGTGTAAGTCTTCTCTATCGATCATGAGCATTCTGACTGTCGTAACTCTCTCCCGAGTAATTATATACTAGACATATTCTCTCGAATTGCGCTAGCTGGCCTTAGTTACAACTCACTTAGATCGCACCCAAGGTTTCGTTATCCCTAATCCCACATTTAAACCCTTCGTATTGATCCCTCATATATGTTAGGAGTGATATTGTTCAACAACTACCTAAATATACACTTTCTCCCGAGTAATGCATACTAAATAGGCACAGCCGATTGAGGGCCCTTCAATCAACATCTATCACAACATAGTTGAACAGAAATTATCAAGGCAAATCTATATTAACATATTATAAATTCATCCTCCAAAAGGTTCCATCAAAAACCTAGATTAAATATTTAGTTACGCATAATCGGTTTCACATTCATAACAGTAGAATTCACCATTAATGATCAAAACAAGAGGAAGAAAGGTAAAACTCTATGCTGAATCTTCTGCCTTGCCTCTTTCCTCTGCCTGCCTTCAATAATCCTTCAAAAACCTTGATACCTTCTTTTTGGCGAGCTAAGCTTCTTATAGGTTAAGAAGAATTGCGCTATAACTTACGAAATTACCCCTAAAATTAATATTCCTCAGAATGATGAGCGCAGCCACGCTTGTGCCGCGCATATCGCGTTCTATTCTGCTTGGCGAGCGTGACTGGAGCATGCCCGCGCTTGAGCGGCGCATACCGCATTCTATTCTGCATGGCAAGCATGGCTGGAGTGCACCCACACTCCTAAAGTTCAGCTGTTTTCTATTTTTTTTCCTTTTTCTTTAACACGCATTCACCTCCGAGTGACTTTCCTTGCTCCAAATTAGCTCTAAACATTGTTCAATGTCCTCATAATCAAAACTTGCTCCTGCAAAGCACAAAATTCATAATTAGAACCATTGTAGCCATTTAACCTTCATATAACAATAAAGTATAACTAAATTGGAGCGTAAATAATCGCTACACTATATGAATATACTCTATTATCAATAAACCCCCGCACCTCACCGTTGGAAATTGAATGTTCGTATTCTTGTTTTTTCCTTAATGTTAAAAGAAGTTAGTTAATTTCTTTCGAATGTTATATATTTTTAAAGTCACATGTTTTTTTGTGTGTGTATATTACTAATCTTATCATTACATGCGAATGTAATCTGAATTTAACCATCGTTAATTGGCATTTATAAATAACATGCCAATGTAATCTGAATTTCACCAAAACAAATTGTTTGGTAGAAAAACAATGCCTTAATTTCAATCTCCAAAAGGTTCTAGCAACTCTTGTACTGGATTTAGTTAATCCGAATTGGACATTAATTGAAAATTCGTTATGATACACCATATTATGTTAATCCAATTGAACCCATATCATTTAATATCAAAATTGCAGTTTAATTATTAAACGGGAAGCTCTTCCTTCCGCACTATTTTCTACCGGCATATTCAGAATAAAAGAATTGAAATAAAAGGACTTTCGCATTTGTATTTATATTCGTTTTTTGTTCATATTTTAACTTATATTTGTTTTGTAAAAAAAATTATAATCGTAACTCGTTTTTTCTCGTAACTTCAGCATACAGGGCTGAAGCAGCTAAAATTTTTGTTTATAATTGTTGAAGTTAAGCATAGTAGTTGAAGTTTTGTTCTCTATTTGCTAAAGTTTTTGTCTGTAATTGCACTAAAAAAGCTGAAGTTTTTTGTCCTGGATTCATTAGCTTTGTCATTAAGCTTTTTCAAAAACTTCAGCAGAAGATGCAGAAGTTATTTAATTCATTTGTAAAAACTTAAGCATCATATACGCTGAAGTTTTTGAAAAGCTTTCTAGCATACTAGATAAATAATCAGATTGCTAACAGTATCTAAATTATAAATTTTGGAAACAATAAATATAAAAAGAACAGAATTATCATTGTCTACTAACTTACATACGTGAAAATATTAACAAATTATTGTATACTAACTTACGTAGTTATTTATAATTTATTTTTAATTAATCTGATAAAAATATTTGTGGCAATCATCCCATGAACTGAAGTTTTATAGCAGCACCAATAGCAGCATAAGAAAGAAGAAGAAAACAAAGAATGCAAAGGATGAGAAGAAGGGGAATGAATTTATTTTAAAAATAAATATAAATTAAAATATTTAAATAAAATAGGTATAAATTAAATAAAAAATTTTACGAAATTACTCTGAAAAATGTAAAGTCCAGTTTTCCAAAGGTAGGGCTGCTTATCGGGCGGATTGGGCGGTTTTTTACTCTTTACGCTTTGGCTTAACGGTTATCGGCTTTTAAATGTATTAATCTGTTAGCCACCTGATAAGATATCAGGCGGATTGGTATCGGTTTAGCTTTTATCGATCGGTTAATCGGCCTAACACACATATTCATTAAATATCTCCCCTTCTACTGACTTCTTCAGCTATAATATGTATTGAAAAACTGAATCTTTTTTAGAAGTCTGTTATATGGATTGTTTTTCTTTATTCTTGCAAAACTAATTTGTTCGAAAGTTTCTTCTTTTTTGGTGCTTTTGATTCCAAGTCTGTCATTTCTGGTGAGTTCAATTTTGCTGATTACATTAGTTGTAATGTGTATTGAAAAATTGAATCTTTGTAAGAAGTCACTTAATCTGGATTGTTGTTCTCTGTTCTTGTATGCTCATTTGATTAAAAGCTTCAATTTTTAGGTATTTCTCATATCTAGTTAATCTGATTGTCTTTGAGAGTCTACTGGCTTCTGCAGTTATGATATGTATTGAAAATCGAATCCTTTTAATTGTGCAGTAAGTTGATCCTTTTAAATAGCTGTATTAATGAATAAACAAGTCCACAACAATACGAAGTATTATTAGTAAACAGTGTTGGATAAAACACAAAAAACACTACAGAGACAAACTTCGTAACCAATCCAGAACAAATATTAATAGTAAACAGAGTTGTTTGTTTTTGTTATACTTATACATTTTCAAGGGTTTTAGTTTTTTATAGTTAATATATATAAATAAAAATAATTTTTATATATATATATATATATATATATATATATATATATATATATTTATATTTATATTCTTAACGGATTAACGGATTATCCGTTAAGAAAATTGAATAATTCGCCTCCAAACCGATAAGGCATTAATAAAAAAAATTCAATCTATTCTCCGTCCGTTAAGCCATTACCAATAAGTCATTAAGGTTCAATTCGATTTGATTTTAGGTTTCGGATCGATTTTGTACACCCCTGCCAAAGGGGAAAGTAGAGTAAAAAATCATTACAGAAGTAGCCCATGCAAATGCTTATTTACACAAAAGGGGCAAAAAACATGAGGAAATCATGAATATATTACAGCAGTAGAATCTACAGAAGTAGAAAATCCGCAGCTTCAATTCGTACAATAGACATTCCGGAGTTAAGGAACATGGACCCCACTATAAGTAGGAAAGTGGAGCCCACTAAACCCCCACCCTAACAAGTCATAGGTGACCAAACTCCCCACGCTTTCGTCTTTCACACAGTAGACGACGACGACTTTCTCCCCCCCACACACCATTTTACCCCAAATAAAACACTACAAATGGAAGCAATGCAAATCTTCAACAGGTTCGAACTAGTCAACCCAATTGTTTTATTTCCTTTCTCAAATTTCCCCTTTATCTCCTTGCCTCTTCTCTTTTTCTTTGTTTATCCCTGTATATATATCTACACATATAAAGAACCAGTCTTTTCTGTTTCTCCAATAATACAAAAATGGCTAAAAGTTCTAATTTTTTCCTTGCCCCTATTATTTTCTCGGTGATTCTGGGATTGCAGCTGCAGAGCAGCGACGGGTTTGGGACATTCGGGTTTGATATCCATCACCGGTATTCGGATCCGGTGAAGGTTGTTTTGGACCTTCATGGATTGCCTGAGAAGGGAAGTGTTGAGTATTATTCAGCTTGGACTCAGCGTGATCGCTTTATCAAAGGTCGCCACCTTGCTGATACAACTAATCCCACTCCTCTCTTTTTTTCAGGAGGAAATGAAACTTTCCGCGTCAGTTCTTTGGGATTGTAAGCTCACTCTATTTTTCTTTCCTGATTGTTTTTTGCAGTTGTTTATTTGCTGATCTAGTTTTTTTTAAAAATATATTTTTGTTGTTATTCCTGAATGTGAACTACTAGTACGTTTTTGGAAGTTCTTGTTTACTGTCTTTTACTTTTGTCCGTTTAATGTGATGTTAGAGTTGACTGAGCTTTACGTTTGTTTTTGTCTGTTTAGTTGGATGTCAGTTCAGGAAAAATATGTTACCTAACTTGAATAAATTCCATGTTCCAGTAATAGTTCTAACGAGATTCAAGTGGAGGAAAATATGATAAAAAAGAGAAAGATTTAGGCCTGTTTCTGCTCTTTAATTCTGTCTGTGTGTTTGATCATACTGGAATTTTGGCGATATCACTACTATATAAAATACTGACTCTAAATTTCATTTTACTTTCTTCTAGTTCGAGCTCCAAGCTCCAGAAATAAATTCATTTTTTTTTCTTTTGATTTTCCTCTCCTCTGCTGCCACTTAACTTCTCTTCGGACAAAGAATTGTTCTGAAGTTTCTGGCAGTAGCATGTTGTAATTTATATCTTGTAAAGATAGAGTTGCATGAAAAATCTGTAGTATCTGTAGTTGCGGTTTTTTTCCTTCTAAAGGTGTGTGACTAATACTCTTTGGCAATTTGCAGTTTGCATTATGCAAATGTGACAGTGGGCACTCCTGGGCTATCATTTCTAGTGGCACTTGACACTGGCAGTGACTTGTTTTGGCTACCCTGTGATTGCAGCAATTGTGTGCGTGCTCTTGAGACACGCTCTGGACGAGTATGTTTGCTTCATTCTAGTACCTTTTTCTTTATACTTTCGAATGTTTAACGAATTTTTCCTTTTCGATGATCATCCTTGTCTTTATATTGCCTTCTGCTACAAGGAATTTGTGCATACTTCTCTTCCTTTTGTAATTATGTGACCTGCTGATAACCTTTTTCAGAAAGGAACCTGCTGATAACACAATGGCTGAATCTGTAACACGATGGATTTCTCTTCAACTGTCTTTTTCGGTCATTATGACAATAATATATTCTCTTAGTTAACAAGATATGGGGTGGAGAATGTACTGAGGAAATTGTTTTTTCTGTTAAGGAAGATACATAACTAGCGCAAAAAAGATGATTTCAACATAATCAATATTTGCAAAGTGAGTTTGATGCATGTAATATACTGACTCTGAAATGAATTCTGATCCATATTGTTCCATGGCTTGTCTGTCATTGAAGAATTTTGAGATTCTTACTAGCTCAAGTACTCACACTCCACAGGAGTTCACCTTCAGGAAACAAAATTTTCTTTGCTCTTTTGCCTTTTCGGTTTAATGTTTTTGTATGTATTATTTGACACTTATAATCCTTTGTTTGCTTTGAAACAGCGAATAAATCTCAATATTTACAGCCCTAATACGTCGTCAACGGGTCAGATTGTTCCTTGCAATGGCACTCTGTGTGGACAAAGGAGACGATGCTTATCTTCACAAAATGCATGTGCTTATGGAGTTGCATATCTCTCCAATAATACCTCATCATCAGGGGTACTGGTGGAAGACATCTTGCACTTAGAGACAGATAATGCTCAACAAAAGAGTGTTGAGGCTCCAATTGCTCTAGGGTGGGTATGGTTTGAGAGAAATGCAGTGTAATTTGGGTGCAATCTTTATCCACCATGATGTTTATTTTCTACTTGTTCAATTTCAGGTGTGGGATAAGACAAACTGGTGCATTTTTAAATGGCGCTGCTCCTAATGGTCTATTTGGACTTGGCTTGGAAAGTATATCTGTTCCGAGCATGTTAGCAAGTAAAGGTCTTGCTGCAAATTCTTTCTCCATGTGCTTTGGCCCTGATGGTATTGGAAGAATAGTCTTTGGAGATAAAGGGAGTCCAGCCCAAGGAGAAACACCACTCAATCTTGATCAACTACAGTAAGCAAGTCACTTTGATACTCTGGGTTTAGCGGTTGCTTCTGTTTCTGGCTTGATTTAGGAGAATTCGACTTAATATGTATTAACTCTTACCCTTTCCTGAATTGCAGCCCAACTTATAACATCAGCTTGACAGGAATAACAGTGGGAAACAAGATCACTGATGTTGATTTCACAGCCATTTTTGACTCTGGCACCTCATTCACATACTTGAATGACCCAGCTTACAAAGTCATTACAGAGAACGTGAGTTACAGGCTGACTATATGATTTTTTAGTTGGGAGTTTGTCCTTTGTATTGTAAAACTGAAGAAGCTATTTTGTTTCTTTTGCAGTTTGATTCTCAAGCAAAACAGCCACGTATTCAACCTGATGGCGAAATTCCTTTTGAATACTGCTACGGGCTAAGGTGAACCATCTTTTATAATCTTCATCACTTTTTACTTTCTTGATGTCCTTTGAACTCTCAGGATTAACGTGCTACATTTCTCAGTGCAAATCAAACTACCTATGAAGTTCCTGATGTAAATTTGACAATGAAAGGCGGCAACCAGTTTTTTCTTTTTGATCCGATAATATTGCTCTCACTCCAGGTAAGATGGTTTCTGCTCCTTTTATGTTACAGAGGTTCTCTTTTAGAATATTCTAATATCCAGTCTGATCATCAGGATGGTTCTGGCGCATATTGCTTAGCTGTTGTGAAAAGTGGGGATGTCAACATCATTGGACGTAAGTATCTATCAGTTACCCGTGAGATTTTGTATCTATCCATGGATTCTGCAATACAACTTGCACCATGCCATGTAATTAGAACTTTTGGTTCTTATGGATCTCTCGAGTCTTTACATCCTTTTAGTTTATGTATAATTAGAAATGTAATGTGACAAAGTAAAATTGTAAAATTCTAGTGTATAACCAACTTGTAAAACTGGTTATGTTGTCAGAAATCTGAGCTACTTGTTGATTTACTTGGATTTTGTCCCTGTATTTGGAATTTAGTGGACAGAAAAACTAATACACGGATCTTTGTGCAGAAAATTTTATGACAGGCTATCGCGTGGTTTTTGATCGTGAAAAGATGGTTTTGGGTTGGAAACCATCCGATTGTGAGTTTGCATTCCTGAGTATGAACTCTATAGTGTGCACACCTGCTCATATTTTAACTAGAAACCTTTCTTGGCAGGTTATGATTCTAGAGAATCCAACGACAAATCGACAACGCTGCCAGTGAACAAGCGTAATTCTACTGAAGCGCCTTCGCCCACCAGTGTGGTCCCAGAGGCCACCAAGGGAAATGGGAATGGAAATGAACCCGCTACTTCATTTCCATCTGCTCCATCAACTAGACCTGCAGCAAACCATGCACCAGCACATTTCAATTCCGACATCTGCCAACTTTTGATGGCTCTGTTTACCCTTTTTAGCTATTATTTGATCATTGTTTCATGAGGCTTTTCATTGCCCTTTGTATAATATTGAGCTCTGTTAAATGATCGCGTAGAATTGAAGTAAGCACAGCATTTTTTATCTTGCTGTTTATAGCTAATATTTACTATAAATATAACTCATTTCTTTCTTTGTTTTTTTCAAGGTTTAAAGACCTTTCTTTCATTGAAACACACCGGTAAATGGTATTTTATTCTTTTGGTTAGGTATGACCTTAAAGCAAAAAACTGCATGACCAAACGGTCAACGAAGCGAATAAAACCAAGAGAGATTATATTCCACCAGAGACAGAACAGCTATATGTTGGTGAGGAAGTAACAGGTGTATCTGATGAAATGGACTGCGTGAGCAAGTTGACTTTAACACTGCTATATTGGGAGAAAAATGATCCATGAAATTGTGCTTGTGTTAGTTTAGTCTACCTTTGCTTTTCAAGCAGACTTTAGCACAGTAATCAGAATCCTCTGAAGCTGGTCAAAGAAAATACTAAGGAGGAAGTCATCGTATTTTCAATCTTGGACGAGCAAAGAGGAACTATATCAAATTTACAGTTCACTGTAAAGCAAAAATCTGTAAAATTGTATAACGTCCAATTGTGCAACAGTAACACCGTAAAACAATAACGGATGATATTCAAAAAATTACTGCCCCAAGACCTTAACTTAGACCTTAGAGTAACAAATAGGGGCAATCGGAAAATAAAATTAGTTACATATTGAGATTCACTGCGTCCACTATTCACCCCATACTGAACCACGATTCACCTTCACAGACCTTGTGTCTGCTACCATGGGATGTCAAAGAACATGATTTATACCTCTTACTTCTCGCTCTCTTTCTTGCCTCGCTCTTCATCATTCTTCTTTGCCCTTGCTCGACTTTTTTCGATTTTCTCGCTCTCTTATTTTCCTCACTCTTGCATCGATCTTCTTTGCTCTTGCTCGACTTTTCTCATTCTTTTTTACCACCTTAACTTGAGAGGGATATGATATTTGCTTTGATGTCATCTTAATGGATTTAACCAAGGAAGATAGTTCATGCTTCTCCTTTCTTGAAGGCAAATCATCCGACTGCAAATTTTCACTTGTTACGGCCTCTAATGTGCTGGATGGCAGCAGTGGTGCAGCTAATATTCCCGGCTGTTGTTTTGTCTTCATGATTTCTTCTTCGGCCTTGTGTTGCTTTTGCGCCAGCTGACGAGCATAAGCTGCACTCCTGCAACAACCAAAATAGATACCGTAAACAAATGAAAAAAAGCAAGCAGTTTTTTTTTGGGGGGAATTGGGATAAAGCCAGGCCAGTTTTTATTTTCTTATTTGTACAAGAATAAGAAATTGGTGCGAACAAGAAGATCGGAAATACCGTTTGAACTGAGGATCTGTGGGGTCCAATGCGAAGAGTGGTGACTTGAAGAGAGATGAAAACCGTGGATCTTCATAGTCGATAATTGGTAACTTATCCTCATTTGGAAGTTCTTTACCCTTCTTCCCCTTTGCTTTTTTAGGTTTCATATTAACCCTTCAAGTTAGCATCTCCTCCCTTGTCATCTGCAAGTAATAGCTCAAGCTCTGCTCTACTTGCCTCAGCTTCTTCGGATGCTTCAATGCTCTGCTTCCCTTTCCTGGTCCTCTGATGTTGGGAATCCTTGGAAGGCTCTTCTATGAAGAAATCCTCAGGTTCTTCTATAGGTTCTTGATCACTATCGCTGGTCTCATCGTCTGATGAATCCTTGGACTTGCCTTTCCTGGCCTTCTTTTTCTCTCTTTTCTTTCTGAGAACAGCTTCCCATACATTTTCCAACTGTTTATCCTTCTTTTCTGGGATACATTTGCTTAGATCTTCCAAGCCAGTGTTAAACGTGACCTGCATGTCCTGATCATCATCCTCATTATTTCCATCCGAACCCTCCCCAGACTGGAGTAGTGCATGGTATCTATCTTGTTTTTTCTTCTTTTTTGCAGATTTATCTTCTGTGTCATCACCTTCCTCACTATCATCACTTTCACTCTCATCAGAAGCCAAAAATTCTTTCCACTCCATATTTGCAACAACAACAACAACAACCCAGTATAATCCCACTTAGTGGGGTCTGGGGAGGTAGTATGTACGCAGACCTTACCCCTACCCTGGGGTAGAGAGGCTGTTTCCAAATACACCTCTGGCATCCTTCCCTCCAAGAACTTCTCTCCTTGCACTTGGGAAGACTCGAACTCACAGCCTCTCGGTTGGAAGTGGGGGTTGCTTACCATCAAAGCAACCCCTCTTGTCTAAAAAGAAACCACATCAAATAAAGAACAATCACAAGAAACACCTGTACGTAAAAGCAAGCATGTGCGCACTATATAATTAATTAAAGATTAGCAAACAAAGTAAGAGGTGCCTGAAAATCTTCTTGCACTTGCTCATCTCAGCAAGACAACGGGTTTGACAAAGTTCAAGTTTCTGGCAGACGTACAGAACTAAAAGACACGTGCACAAACTACAGCAAGTAAGAGGTAACCTGGTCAGCATTCAATTTTCTCTTCAAGGTCCTGATGCGTTGTGGCTCATCCTCATCCCATGTAAGTTCAATATTGCTGTGCTGCAGAGCTCGAGTGTGAAAATCTAGACCTTCATAATCTGCAAGGGCCTAAGTATCAAAAGACATTAATAATCAATCACCTAAAGATCATCTTAGTTTCTTCCCCTTTTTAAGAGAATAGTATTCTAGCAGGTAAAGTTAAGCAGTCAAGAAAATTTTAGTTAATCCCTAAAGATGCAAAACAGAAATGTTAGCAACAAGAATTTGATATGCCTTAAGAATATTAATTTATATTAATTTTGTAAAGAACTGTAGCTCTCAGAAAGTGAAATATCATCTCCCCTCCTCCCAAAAAGCAACCGAGAAAGAAGAAAAAGATGCTTTATTCTAACCATGGGGACATGGAGTTGTCGACGTCTCACGCAAGAACATAGAGCTGAGAAAAAAAATAGGGGCGCCGAAGAAAATATGATATTCATCATTTTCCTTGGCAGGAGAGTGATTTTGGAAATAAAAGGAAAACATGCAAGCACACAATTAGATCACTTTTTTATTTGATAAATGTGGTGTACTGGTGACACTGCCAACCAAGGCTTGGATTAATGGGAAGAAATCCCCCAGTATTTTTGCTTCCACATGGATTTGAACCTGAGGCCTCATGGTTCTCCGCCCGCTTCATGACCACTAGGTCGCATCCTAGGGTGCAATTAGATCCTTTTTTTTTCATTTGATGAAAAGGTAAACAAGCAGATAACTCAGCATGTCGAATGACTCAAAACTATAATATACTCAACAACAACCAAGGAACACTTCAAACACAAATGTGATTAGATTTTATGTTTTCAGCCAGTAGCCTTGAAAACTAAAGACCCCCGTGTTGACAAGGAGAAGCCATTAATTACCTCTGTTGCAATATCACGTGGTTGATGCTTGAATTCATAGAGTCTGGAATAAACCTCAAATCTAATTTGTTTGATGATCTTTCGAACTCAACCCCGTCGCAAGTCTTGTAAAGGTAATCTGCTGTAGCGCTTGAATCACATTCCACCACAGCATAATAATACCTGCATAATACAAAAGAAGCAACTTTAAAAAGAGACCCATGGGAGATATAATTAAAGACATAGAAATTATGAAACACAGAATAGAGGAGCATAAAGGAAAAAGGAGAAGAAGAAACAGAATAAATGTCATAAAGATTTAGCAATAAGTTATCACTTATGGTCACCAAAAAGTGCAAGAATCACTCAAGATACATGGCTGAGGGAAAAAACAGAACCATATCGTCACCTGAGCCGACTCATTTCATAAGCACGTAATTTCTCATTGCCAATCTCATCGTTATCATCATCATCATCACTGTCTTCATTTTTTCCATTTTCATCATCAAATAGGCCGACTGGACCATGGACAGCCTCCTCTTCCATTCGCTTGAGTCCAAACTCAGATGGATAGACAGCAACAGATATTATTTGACCCCCTTTGGGTAGGAAGGAGCTCAATAGCATATATAAGTCAATTGCCTACATAGGATAACCATGTAACTGAGAAGAGAACTTAATAGCACAAATAGAAGTACATCATCAAGGGGTAGTTTGGTTAATGGCTAGTTATGCATGGATTATAATACAAGGTTTTTATGCGGAGAATAATAATGCAGGGATATTGTTGTCCAGTGATAATAATTACTGTACGGGGATTTCCTAATTTAAGGCAATCCTTTTCCTTTTGATACTCTAATCCAGGTATGGCTACTAGATATATTATTATTTCACATTCTAATTTCCACAAAAATTATGCAGAGTTTAGTACTGAAAGCTAAACAATACATTATATACAGAAATTTATACCATAAAGGTTCAATAGATCACATTAGTTAGAGATCTGCGCTGCAAACCAAACAGCCCCTTATTATTCAAATCGAGGCACAATCCACATTCTCACCAATGATGAAATCGAGATAGATATAGCTCGTATTGTCTCATGATGTAACAGCTAATTATCATAAATTTTAAACAATGCATGAACTCACAGGCAGTATCCGATATAGTCTGACTATCTTCTATATAATTCTTTTATTTGCAAGCTCAATCAGAAAAGACAAAAAAAGTTGCCTGCAACTCCGTATTTGCAGAAGTCCAACATATGAATTTCAAAGTTAATGAATACTTCTATGTAATTCACCAGTTCATAGCTTGTTTTTTTATGGGCTGCACCTGTTCATAACTAGTTTATGTTCACAATTGAATGCTCAGCACAATCTCTTAACAATATTTCCAGTATCTAGAAATGCACAAGCTGTTATTCTAAACTTTCTTCATGACACACTAAGACAAACCTAGCAAATGGTCAAGGAAAATTGAACCAAACAAATCCCCGAACAAAACAATTCAACATGCTGCAGGTTAATTTTTTTGATAATAGGATTAGTCTAAGCAGTTACAATTACAGTGTTTTTATGCAAAGCAATAATAATTACCATATAAGAAACAAAAGTTGACACCTTTCTAGGTAAAATTCAAGTTTCCATATTGAAAAAAAAGGAAAACAAAGAAGGTACCTTTACTCTACCCCAATCCATGTTAACAATTGCAAGCCTCTTAGTTTCCTTGTCAATTTCAGGCACATCCTCTTTCTGCTTCCACCAAAAGAAAATTTTGAAAAGATCATTAATACAACATAAAATCCAAATTCCATACCCCAACAAAAAATTCATTCTTTTTCATTGTTTTCTACCTGCACGAAAGTATCTTCCTCCTCTGAGTAAACATCATCCATTTCATCATAAGAATCAGAATCAGAAGACGAATCCTCCGTACTTGCCAATGAATCATCATTTTCCACCTTCTCATCTTCCTCTTCTTCGGACTCTGATGATTCGGCGCCAACCTGCTTCAATTTATGTTCCTCCTTTTCTTCCTCACTCGTCCCGCTCTCACTCTCACTTCTGCATCTTCTTCTTCGCTTTCAGGTTCTGTAAACTGAAGAAGTCTAGCCATCCCCACCAAACTCAACCTACCATTCAACAACCATCTACCTAACCTCCACCAACCACCCACTATTGTTGAAAAAGGAAGCTTCCATGTTCACACCACACCTACCCCATAACTCATGCTATAAATAGAGGTGGATACCTCAGTTGGAAGGCATCCTGAAAATTAGTGTTCATCACCAAGAAGAGTGAAAACAAGAGTGATCCTAGAGAGTGATCCTTGTTTGTGAGTTTGAGAGTTTTTTTTTATGAGTTTTGTAAATACTCGTATAATCTATTCTTGTGGGTAATAGAGGTTATTTTTCTCTCAAATTCGTGTCTACCAACGCCCAATTGTTTCTAGGTAACCCCAACAAGTGGTATCAGAGCTTGGTTAGAGGCGTTGGTTGAAATTTTGGGTGACCGGCCGAATTTCGGTTTTCTGAGTTTTACTCAAAATCCAATTTTGAGTGCACCATTGGATTCGTCTCGTCGAACCGAGTCCAACACACCAAACGGCGACCTAATCGGAGTTCAAACGAGCCCAGAAATCGCGGTCAAAGTTTGGTCAACTTTGCCGGAGGTTCGCCGGAGAAGACGACACTGTTCGCCGGAGTATCGCCGGAGAAGACGACACTGTTCGCCGGAGTATCGCAGGAGAAGACGACACTGTTCGCCGGAGTATCGCCGGAAAAGACGACACTATTCACCGGAGTTCCGCCGGAGAAGACGACCGGAAATACTGTACCTCGCCGGAATTTGCAGTTTTTCGGAAATTGCAGAAAGACCCCTCAATTGTTCGAAATTTCGTTTGGTCCTCAAAGTTTTTCAAAATTGCTGTTTTGCTCCTAGAGTGGAATTTTGGCCTCGAAGTGTCAATTCCATCATTTTGGACCGTTCCAGATGTAACGGTGAGCTCCATTTTGCAAGATTCAACCCCGATTGTGTTGAAAAATTATTTGTAAGGTGATAATGTCCACAGAAGAGTCAACATCATCTTCCGGAGCCATGATTACGCTTACCGCCACAAATTACACGTTTGTGGAGACCTCGGATGGAAGATCTCCTAAGCTGTAAAGATTTATTCGACCCCATAGAGTTAAAGGGTATAAATCCTGATTCCGCCAAGGAGTTAGTGTGGAAGAAATCAAATCGAAAAACTATTGGTCAAATCCGTCAATGGATTGATCATAGTGTCTTCCACCATGTTGCACAAGAAACAGACGCATATGCCCTTTGGAAAAAGTTGGAGGACATGTACCAGGCCAAGACCGCTCGGAATAAAGCCCTGTTGATGAGGCGTTTAGTCACCATGAAGCTTAAAAGTGAAAGTTCAGTTGCCGAACATACCAGTGAGTTCCAGAGCTTGGTCAACCAGTTGACGTCTGTAGAGATGCCGCTTGGCGATGAAGTTCAAGCATTGCTACTACTCAGTTCCCTTCCTGATAGTTGGGAAACGTTGGTCGTATCACTCAGCAACTCAGCCCCAAATGGCAAACTTACCATGTCAATGGTCAAGGATGCCCTATTCAGTGAAGAAGCAAGGAGAAAGGACATGGGCACAGATCAGACCCATGCCCTTGTCACAGAGAATCGGGGGAGGCAACAAAAGAGTAGCAAAAGCAAATGGAGAGGCAGAAGCAAGAGCAGGGGCAGGTCCACTGATGGCAGAAAACCAACATATAAGTGCCATCATTGTGGAATAGAGGGACATATGAAGAAGAACTGCTACAAATGGAAAGAGGAGCAAGGCCAGAGCAGTTCGCAGCCGAAGAACAAAGGTGGAGAAACGTTAGTTACTATCTCTGGTGATGTAGCTTATTGTTCAACCCATGATGAGACATGCCTTCACGTCTCACGAGAAGACACGGAATGGGTGGTAGATACTGCAGCATCCTGCCACGTGACTCCATACAAGGAATACTTCACAACATACAAAGCCGGTGACTTGGGAGCTGTGAAAATGGGAAATTCCAGTTCCGCTGAAATTGTCGGAATTGGTGATGTCCAGATAAAGACAAGTTCCGGGAGCACAATCACTTTGAAGGATGTCCGCCATGTACCAGATCTTCGGCTAAATCTATTGTCAGGAATAGCTCTTGACAAACAGGGCTATGATAGTCACTTCAGTAAAGGCACATGGAAGTTAACAAGAGGCGCTATGACAGTCGCCCGAGGACATATTTGTGGCACGCTATACAAGACTCATGTGAAGATATGCACAGACAGCCTCAATGTTGCAGAAAAGGAGGCTTCTCAAAATTTATGGCACCAGAGACTCGGCCACATGAGTGAGAAAGGGTTGTCTACCCTAATAAAAAAGGAGTTCATCAATGTGGACAAGGATGCTGTACTAAATCCTTGCAATCATTGTCTGTTTGGTAAGCAGCATAGAGTCTCGTTTAATTCCTCTTCGACGAGAAGATCAGAGTTACTCAGTCTGGTACACTCTGATGTTTGCGGTCCCTTAGAGGTTGAATCACTCGGCAGAAATCGATACTTTCTAACGTTCATTGATGATGCTTCTCGAAAGGTGTGGGTGTATTTCTTACGGACGAAGGACCAGATGTTCGATTACTTCAAACTGTTCCATGTCATGGTAGAACGTGAGACAGGAAAGAAGTTGAAGTGTCTTCGATCCGACAATGGAGGTGAATACTCTTCCAGGCAGTTCAATGCCTATTGCAGATCATATGGCATTCAACATGAGAAGAAGGTCCCACGCACCCCTCAACACAACGGTGTAGCTGAAAGAATGAACCGAACAATCATGGAACGTGTTCTGAGCATGCTTAGTATGGCTAAGCTGCCAAAGCCATTCTGGGGAGAAGCAGTCAGAGCCGCCTGTTACTTGATCAACCGATCTCCATCAGTACCATTGAATTTTGAAGTTCCGGAGAAACTTTGGTCTGGAAAGGATCCATCATATTCTCACTTGAGAATATTTGGATGTTTGGCGTACGTACACGTATCCAAGGAGCTCAGGCAGAAGCTAGATGCAAGGACCTCTTCATGCATATTCATAGGCTACAGAGATGAAGAATTTGGATACAGATTATGGGATCCAAAGGAGAAAAAGGTGATCAGAAGTAGGGACGTAGTGTTCCATGAAAACCAGACAATAGAAGATATTGAAAAGCCCACAATACCTCAGAAGCCAAATGTTGCTACTGAGGTGCCAGAGGCAACAACAGAATCATTCACGAGAAATGAAGATACAGTGCCAGAAGATATTCCAGAAGTAGAAGACAATGAGGAAGAAAATGGTGTTGAGCAGGGGGAGCCACAACCCGCTCTGCCAGATGTTCCAGAACCATCACAAGACTCAGATGATGGTGGGTCTCCTCATATTCCAGAAGTTCGTAGATCTGAACGAGGTCAGATTCCATCGAGAAGATATCCAGAATCCGAATATCTTCTACTTACTGACGATGGAGAACCAGAGAGTTTCCATGAAGCAGTATCTCATAAGGACAAAGAACAGTGGTTTCTCGCAATGCAGGACGAGATGGAATCTCTGCAGAAAAATCACACTTATGAGATTGTAGAACTTCCACGAGGGAAGAAGGCACTGAAAAATAAATGGGTGTTCAAGCTAAAGAAAGATGGCATTGGAAAAGTGGTGAAATACAAAGCACGGCTTGTAGTCAAAGGATTCCAGCAGAAGAAGGGGATTGACTTTGACGAGATATTTTCACCAGTAGTCAAGATGACTTCAATTAGAGTCATACTTGGATTGGTCGCAAGTATGAACTTAGAGCTTGAACAAATGGATGTGAAGACAGCTTTTCTTCATGGAGATTTAGAAGAAGAAATCTACATGGAGCAGCCAGAAGGTTTTGAGGTTTCAGGGGATAACCTCGTTTGTAAGCTGAAGAAAAGCTTGTACGGTCTGAAGCAGGCACCTAGGCAGTGGTACAAGAAGTTTGACTCGTGCATGGTGAGTCAAGGGTACAAGAAAACTGCAGCAGATGAGTGTGTCTACATTCAGAAGTTTTCTAATGGAAATTTCATTGCTCTTCTACTATATGTAGACGATATTCTGATCGTGGGGAAAGACGCAACGGAGATCAGCCAGCTGAAGAAGGAACTCTCTAAGTCTTTTGACATGAAAGACTTAGGACCAGCTCAACAAATTTTGGGAATGCAGATCACCCGAGACAGAGAAAACCGGAGGATATAGCTATCTCAGGAGAAGTATATTGAACGAGTTCTTGAACGGTTCAATATGAACAATGCCAAACCAGTTAGCATTCCATTGGCCAACCATTTCAAGTTGAGCAAGAGATCATGTCCCTCATCCAGGGAAGAGATTGGGGAGATGACGTCAGTACCATATTCTTTCAGCAGTCGGAAGTCTGATGTATGCGATGGTGTGTACGAGGCCAGATATTGCTCACGCAGTGGGAAAGGTGAGTCGTTTTCTCTCCAACCCCGGGAAAGAGCATTGGAAGGCAGTAAAGTGGATTCTCAGATACCTTAAGGGTACAATGAAATTATGTCTTTGTTACGGGGGAGCTGATCCAATCTTGGAAGGCTATACAAATGCAGATATGGCCGGAGATCTTGATAGTAGAAAATCTACTTCAGGATTCATTTATACTTTTGCAGGGGGAGCTGTCTCATGGTAGTCACGACTACAGAAGTGCATTGCTTTGTCCACAACAGAAGCTGAATACATTGCTGCCGCTGAAGCTGGAAAAGAGATGTTGTGGCTAAAGCGTTATCTCCAAGAGTTTGGAATCAAGCAAAAGGATTATAAGGTACATTGTGACAGTCAGAGTGCTCTGGATTTGAGCAAGAACTCTATGTACCATTCTCGTACGAAACATATTTATATTCGCTATCATTGGATACGCGAGGCAATGGATCGACAACTGTTGAGACTAGTGAAGATCCATACGAAGGAGAATCCAGCTGACATGTTGACGAAGGTGGTGACTCGAGAGAAGCTAGAGCTATGCAGAGACATAGCAGGAATGTTTATTTCGGATATGGCTGGAGGGGGAGAATTGAAGAAGTCCAGCCATCCCCACCAAACTCAACCTACCATTCAACAACCATCTACCTAACCTCCACCAACCACCCACCATTGTTGAAAAAGGAAGCTTCCATGTTCACACCACACCTACCCCATAACTCATGCTATAAATAGAGGTGGATACCTCAGTTGGAAGGCATCCTGAAAATTAGTGTTCATCACCAAGAAGAGTGAAAACAAGAGTGATCCTAGAGAGTGATCCTTGTTTGTGAGTTTGAGAGTTTTTTTTTATGAGTTTTGTAAATACTCGTATAATCTATTCTTGTGGGTAATAGAGGTTATTTTTCTCTCAAATTCGTGTCTACCAACACCCAATTGATTCTAGGTAACCCCAACATAAACTTTGATTTCTCTTTCTGCTTCCTCTGTTTTTCACCCTCTTCTTCTTCTACTTCTTCTACTTCTTTCTCGAGATGGTAATAATGGTTTAGAGGGTTTTTTCTAGAGGAGGAGGAGGATTTAACGGGTCTGCCTCTTATATCAGTAGGCGCTTTTGATGATGCAAAGTTTTTGTCTGTGAACATACGATTAAACCGAGAATCAATTGTCACTTTCGACTTTTTCTTGGGCGGCTCGCGAAATCTGGGATCCGAATGTAACGCCGCAAATCGAGAATCATTGATGATTCTCTTCTCAGTTCTATTTCCGCCGCCTCTTTCATCTCCGGCAGCGGTGGAGGTATCAGCTGGCCTTTTTCCCTTTTTGCTCTTATCTTTGTTTTTGGACTCCATGAGTACGTTCTTCTAGCTAAACCGTGAAATAAGGCAGTATCCGGTTCTGGGTCTATTTGGGTTTGGCGGTTCCAATTCTGTTGGTTTCGGTTCTGCGGTTCTGGCGGTTCCGGTTCTGGCGGTTTTGGAGCCGGAACCGCTACCATACGGTTCCGGGTACCATCACGTTCCGGTTCTGGCGGTTCCGGTTCCGGCGGTTCTGGTAGCTCCAGCCGTTCCCGGTGGTTCAAATTTTTTTTTTTAAATCAATATCTTGTATAGTAGTCATTACTATATTGTAGAATATATTTTATATGGTATACTAAGGCTGGAAGTGGCCCGGTTCAGAACCGGACCAGAACCGCGGTTCTGGCGGTTCTGGTTCCGCGGTTCCGAGTCTGGCGGTTCCCCGGAACCGTGATGGAGCGGTTCCACCCGTTAGAACCGCGGAACCGGAACCGCCAGAATCAGAACCGGAACCGGAACCGGACCGGTTCAGGCGGTTCCTTCCGGTTCCAAACGGTTCCGCAACGTTTGGAATTTTTATAAAAATTTGTTTTTTTTTTAAATTCGGACCGTTGCGGAACCGTTTGGAACCGTATGGAACCGGACCTGTTCAGGCGGTTCCATCCGGTTCCAAACGGTTCCAACAGTTCCGCAACGGTCCGGATTTTAAAAAAAAAAAATTTTAAAAAAATTCCAAACGGCTCTTTTTCAAAATTAGCCGTTTGGAATTTTCAAAAATAACCATTTAACCCCCCAAACTTTAATTTAACCCCAAACTTTATATAATTATACAATTTCCAATTTCTCAACTATAAATACCCCTCATTCTTTCATTTTAATTCACCAATTCATCAATATATCTCAATCTCTCTCAATCTCTCTCAAGCTCTCTTTCAATCTTTCTAGTGCAAGTGCTTAATTTATTGTTTCAATTTCGTGAAACATTGTGAAGTTGTTGAATTGAAGTTTTCAAGTGTTCGATTTCAACGATTTTCAATTTTCAAGAAGTTCGTCAATCCGGTAAACTCGTTTTAACTCTTACGTGACTAGAATGTTTTTGTGTGTTGTTATTTTGCTTAATTATAATTAATATGACATTTTCATTGAAAAATATGTTCGGTAAAGGAAAAAATAAAACCGGTGAAAGTAGTCACCAAAATACTACCCCTCCCCCGGCTCCTCGACCTAAAAAAGATAAACAAGTTGAAACTAGTAGCCAACCTAGAAATACTAATGAAAACTTCGGAATACTTGATAGTAATCATCCGTGTTTTCAATTTAGCGATGTTGATTTTCTACATGATGTAGCAGTCGGTGATAGAATAGATGATGATATTATGAATATGCTTTATCCTAATGCACCAATATTAGAGGGAAATGAGGATGATGATGATGACGAAGCCCAAGCTCCGGTAGATTTAGATGATTAACCAATTAGTCCTGCTACTAATGAACCGGAACACCCACCCGTACAAACTCCCACTTTTAGTAGACAACCTCCTAAACGTTCAGAAACTTCATTAGTTTGGCAATTTTTTATTCAACTAAGAGAACAAAATAAAGCTAAGTGTAAATCTTGTGGGAAATTACTTGTGCATAGGTATACTGGAGATCGTAGCGGCACAGGTAGTTTAGTTAAACATATAAAATTACACCCTAGCGATAAGGCTAGATATATCCAATTGAAAGCGCAACAAGAGGGGAGGACAAGTCCTGAAACAACAGTTAACCCAAGTACTGGTTCTAATCTAGTTCAACCAAGAATAAACACAGTCACCGAAGGTATATTGTATTACGATCCAAATAAGGATCGTGAAGAACTAGCTAAAATAATTACTGTTATGTATTTGCCTTATTCTTTTGCTTCTAATCCTGCTTGGATTCATTATATTAGAAGAGTATTTAATCCTACGTATAAAAGTTGGCCTCGCGCCACAGTTAAGGCCGACATTTATAAATACAAGCATGAATATAAACAATACTTGCGCTATTTATTTACCCATATAAGTAATCGTATGTCTATTACAACTGATATTGGTAGAAGTGGAAATGATTGTGATTATCTAACCGTAACCAGTCATTGGATAGACGAAGACTGGACAATGCAAAAACGCATTATTGCATATAGAATTATTAATTCACGGCACAGGGGTAAGTTTATTGCTAGCACTGTTTCAGATGTATGTAGATATTTTTGTTTTAGTGATAAAATAATGTCAATTTCCATGGATAACACTAGTAGCAACACTAGTGCAATGGGTATTTTAACTAGAACACTTAATCCTGCTTTTACAAATATTTTCCATGTTAGATGTATATGTCATATTTATCATTTAATTGTTGGTGATTGTATGAGTTTTAAACATAGAAATTGAAAAGGTTAAATTCGCTCTTAATTGGCTTTTTTATTCAAACCGTAGAAGTAGACTTAGAGAATATTTTAAAAAATGTGACGAATATGGCCTTAGAGAAAGAAAGGTACCTAAACCTTGCCCGACTAGGTGGAACTACATGTACGAAAGTTTAATAGTGGCGTACGAATATAGAAACCCAATTAATGCTACTTATAATTCTCGGGATTGTGGAGAGGAAGATAATGACATGTTAACTAATCAAGACTGGACTAACGTTAAAATTCTGTTAGATTTTTTAGAACATTTTCATGTGGCTACAAATGCTTTATCTGGCCAATACTATCCAACTATTTCTAACTGTTTTGTATATATTGCCGCACTTGCTAATTTATTTGTTGATTTTAACGAGGGAGGGGAAATTTATGAATATGCAATAACAGAAATGAAAAAGAAGTTTAAAAAATATTTTTTTCCAATCCCTCCTATATATGGTGTGTCTGCTATGCTAAATCCTACTATGAAATTAGGAGGACCTCACTTTTGGTATTCTAGTATTTATCAAGCTTTAGATCTTGATGAAGAAGAAATGGCTACACTATCTGATGCGCAAGCATCAATTAAAGTGAATGCTCAAACAGTTTATAATGCTTATAAACAGGCGTTAGAGCATGCTAGGCCAAATATTCCAACCTCAACTTCGTCCACATCACAGGCGTCTAAAAGAGCTGCTGGCTTAACAGCTCTTTAATCGTGTACTGAGTTAAGGGGTACTTAAGCGGAAAATGTAGATGATATTTCCCATCTAAATGAGCTTCAAGTTTATTTGTCACAGGGATTAGAGAATGAGAATCTAGACGGCTCTTTCGACCTTTTGGATTGGTGGAAGACAAGGGAAAAGCATTTTCCCGTTCTTGCAAGGATGGCTCGGGATGTTCTGTCGATTCAAGCGTCAACTGTTGCATCGGAGAGCGTTTTTAGTCAAGCAAGACTACAAATAGGTGATCATAGAGCGTCGATGCGGGACAGCTTGGAAAAATCAGTGCTATTCCGAGATTGGATCCGCTCTGAAAGAAGGAACTATGGGCTAGCTGAATCTCAACCAGAAATAGATGAGTGCTATGAAGAAATGCTAGCAGAACTTGCTCAGGAAACAACCTTTTCAATTTCTATGTTCCGGTTCCGGTTGAGCAAGTTCTGCTAGCATTTCTTCATAGCACTCATCTATTTCTGGTTGTGATTCAGCTAGCCCAAAGTTCCTTCTTTCTGCACGGATCCAATCTCGAAAAAGCACTGATATTTCCAAGCTGTCACGCATCGACGCTCTATGATCACCTATTTGTAGTCTTGCTTGACTAAAGGCGCTCTCCGATGTAACAGTTGACGCTTGAATCGACAGAACATCCGAGCCATCCTTGCAAGAACGGGAAAATGCTTTTCCCTTGTCTTCCACCAATCCAAAAGGTCGAAAGAGCCGTCTGGATTCTCATTCTCTAGTCCCTGCGACAAATAAATTTGAAGCTCATTTAGATGGGAAATTTCATCTAAATTTTCCCCTTGAGTACCCCTGAACTCCGTCCACGATTTAAGAGCTGTTAAGCCAGCAGCTCTTTTAGACGCCTGTGATGTAGACGAAGTAGGGGTTGGAATATTAGGCCTAACATGCTCTAACGCCTGTTTATAAGCATTATAAACAGTTTGAGCATTCACTTTAATTGATTCTTTCGCATCAGATAGTGTAGTCATTTCTTCTTCTGAAAGATCTAAAGCTTGATAATACTAGAATACCAAAAGTGAGGACCTCCTAATTTTATAGTAGGATTTAGCATAGGAGACACACCAAATATAGGAGGGATTGGAAAAAAATATTTTTTAATCTTCTTTTTCATTTCAGTTATTGCAATTACATAAATTTCCCCCCTCGTTAAAGTCAATAAACAAATTAGCAAGTGTGGCAATATAAACTAAACAGTTAGAAATAGTTGGATAATATTGGCCAGATAAAGCATTTGTAGCCACATGAAAATGTTCTAGAAAATCTAAAAGAATTTTAACGTTAGTCCAATCTACTGTAGTTAGCATGTCATTATCTTCCTCCCCACAATCCCGATAATTATACGTAGCGTTAATTGGGTTCCTATATTCGTACGCTACTACTAACTTTCGTACATGTAGTTCCACCTAGTCGGGCAAGGTTTATGAACCTTTCTTTCTCTAAGGCCATATTCGTCACACCTTTTAAAATATTCTCTAAGTCTACTTCTACGGTTTGAATAAAATAGCCAATTAAGAGCCATTTTAACCTTTTCAATTTCTATGTTTAATATTCTCATACCATCACCAACAATTAAATGATAAATGTGACAAATACATCTAATATGGAAAATATTAGTAAAAGCAGGATTAAGTGTTCTAGTTAGCATACCTATTGCACTAGTGTTGCTAGAAGCGTTATCCATGGAAATTGACATTATTTTATCACTAAAACAAAAATATCTGCATACATCTGAAATAGTGTTAGTAATAAACCTACCCGTGTGCCGTGAATTAACTATCCTATATGCAATAATGCATTTTTGCATAGTCCAGTCTTTGTCTATCCAATGACTGGTTACAGTTAGATAATCACGGTCATTTCCACTTCTATCTATATCAGTTGTAATAGACATACGATTAGTTATATGGTTAAATAAATAGCGCAAGTATTGTTCATATTCATGCTTGTATTTATAAATATCGGCCTTAACTGTGGCGTGAGGCCAATCTTTATACGTAGGATTAAATACTCTTCTAATATAATGAATCCATGCAGGATTAGAAGTAAAAGAATAAGGCAAACACATAACAGTAATCATTTTAGCTAATTCTTCACGATCCTTATTTGGATCGTAATATAATATACCTCCGGTGACTGTGTTTATTCCTGGTTGAACTAGATTTGAACCAGTACTTGGGTTAACTGAAGTATCAGGACTTGTCCTCCCCTCTTGTTGCGCTTTCAATTGCAAATATCAAGCCTTATCGCTAGGGTGTAATCTTATATGCTTAACTAACTACCCGTGTCGCTACGATCTCCAGTATACCTATGAACAAGTAATTTCCCACAAGATTTGTACTTAGCCTTATTTTGTTCTCTTAGTTGAATAAAAAATTGCCAAACTAATGATGTTTCTGTACGTTTAGGAGGTTGTCTACTAAAAGTGGGAGTTTGTACGGGTGGGTGTGCCGTTTCATCACCTAAGTTATGAGCAGGACTAGTAGGTGTATAATCTAAATCTACTGGAGCTTGGGTTTCATCATCATCATCATCCTCATTTTCCTCTAATATAGATGCATTAGGACAAAGAGCATTCATAATATCATCGTCTATTCTATCACCAACTGCTACATCATGTAGAAAATTCATATCGCTAAATTGAAAACACGGGTGATCACTATCAAGGATTCCGAAGGGTTCATTTGGATTTATAGGTTGGCTACTACTTTGAACTTGCTTATCTTTTCTAGGTCGGGGAGCCGGGGGAGGGGTAGTATTTTGGCGACTACTTTCACCGGTTTTAGATTTTCCTTTACCGAACATATTTTTCAACGAAAATGCCATAATAATTATAATTAAGCAAAATAACAACACACAAAAATATTCTTAGCACGTAAGAGTTGAAACGAGTTTACCGGATTGACGAACAACTTCTTGAAAATTGAAAATCGTTGAAATTGAACACTTGAAAACTTCAATTCAACAACTTCACAATGTTTCATGAATTTGCAACAATAAATTAAGCACTTGGACTAGAAAGATTGAAAGAGAGCTTGAGAGAGATTGAGAGATATTGATGAATTGGTGAATAAAAATGAAAGAATGAGGGGGTATTGAGTTGATAATAGGTGATGTTGCACAAATAGCGTTTCTAGACACCAATTTAAACAATAGCCGAAATTTTTAGATAATACAAGTGTAGTTTTAGATATTAGAATGTAAAACGAATTATGTTTGAGATTTTATGTTGGTTATAAAGGATTATGAGTATGCGAGATCATCATCAGAAGTAGAGTGAACTAATTTCTTGTAGGACTCCAGGGTAAGATGTACTAATTCTAAATCCGTAACTTAGAGAAATACAGAACATATCATGTTTTAATCATTTAATTAACCAAAAACCATTTTTTTCATGATACATATAAGTTAAATTTACTAAGAAAAAAAATTAAAGAGCTACTAATTCTATTCCTGCTCTATCAATAAAAGCCAGCTTGCATTCCTAACTACCAATCACATCACTAATGCTATATTCCTGACTCGTCCTGTCGCCAAATTATGGTAACTAACTAAAATCAGTCTTAGATAACAAGCCAGAATAACATGCAAAACGGTGTTGATGTTTCAATCTCAACTACTTTACCAGTAATGTCTGTTATTAAAGGGGAAATTGTTTTTTCTTTGTTTTTTTTTACTTTCTTAAAAAAGAGTTAAATTCATATAAAGGAAGCTCCAACTTCCAATCGAGAAGTTGTGAGTTCGAGTCTCCCCAAGAGCAAGGTATGAAGTTCTTGGAGGGAAGGATGCCGGTGGTCTATTTGGAAACAGCATATCTACCAAGGGTAGGGGTAAGGTATGCGTACGTATTACCATCCCTTCCCCAGACCTCACTAGATGGGATTATACTAGGTTGTTGTTGTTGTTGAAGCTCCAAGGAATTCTCTTTATTTTCTTCTTAACGTTCTTTTCTCTGAAAACAGTACTACAAATTATAAGATTACTGAAGTTCACGAAAATTCTCATCCATGTTTTTAATAAACATAAAAGTTCGGCACCAATGTTTAAAAATGAAGAAAAGAAAGGACAATTAATGTTTTATATGCTTCAAAAACACTCAATTATGAAAAGGAATATGCATGTTACCGAATTCACTGTTAGAGCTAACATTTCCAATTTCCAACTCCAACAATCATTCTACAAATCTGTCCCTATATCTTTCAGAATATCTCTATATATATCCTTGCTAATTATCTTAATCTTCAGCACAAGTCAACTGATTTCTTACCACTTTTGAATTATATTCTTTGCAGGATTTAGCTATGTCACCCTCTTCTGCATTCTTGTTCAGCTCATTACTAGTTTTCTCATTAATTTACTCTCATGGAAATGCACTTAGTTCAAATTACTATGAGAACTCATGTCCTCTAGTTGAAAATATTGTCACAAAGGTTGTTTCTGAAGCATCAAAGAAAGACAAAACTGTCCCTGCTGCCCTTCTTAGGATGCACTTCCATGACTGTTTCATAAGGGTAACTTTTTTGCATTTTTTCGTGTCTCTTTTCCACCCTTTTTAAGAACAGGCCTGATAATTTTCTGGTTCTTTTTTTTTAAAATTTATTTCCCACAGGGGTGCGATGCTTCGGTGCTACTGAACTCGAAGGGGAAGAATACTGCAGAAAAAGATGGACCTCCTAATGTTTCTTTGCATGCATTTTATGTCATTGATAATGCAAAGAAAGCTGTTGAAGCCGTTTGCCCAGGAACAGTCTCTTGTGCTGATATCTTAGCCTTTGCTGCCAGAGATGCAGTTGTCATTGTAAGCAAACATGCATTGCTACCTCCAGCGGAACATAAAAACAAACTTTTACTTACAAGCGCATGTTATAATTCTTTTTGATAATGAGTGCCAATTATACGATTTCCCGGGATTTTTGCTTATTCTACATTATTTTCCAATAACTTGCGTTGTAATATTATTACATGCAGTCTGGTGGACCTTCATGGGACGTGCCTAAAGGAAGAAAAGATGGAAGAACATCAAAAGCTAGTGAAACTAAACAATTACCAGCTCCCACTTTTAACATATCTCAACTTCAACAAAGTTTCTCTCTAAGAGGATTATCATTGGAAGACCTTGTTGCTCTCTCAGGTCATGTACACTAACGATTACATAATATATATATATATATATAACTATAACTTATACACATTTCATTATCAGTGTATTTTAACTTATCGTAGCTTATATATGTCTTATTTTTTGGCTAATAATTGGCAGACAATGTGTTTCCAAATTCTGCAGGTGGACATACTTTAGGTTTCTCTCATTGTTCATCCTTCAGTAACAGGATACACAACTTCGATGCCACCCAAGATGTTGACCCAACATTACATCCATCCTTGGCATCAACCTTAAAGGGAATTTGTCCACTTAAAAACAGGGCAAAGAATGCTGGAATAGCCATGGATCCTTCCTCAACAACGTTTGATAACACATATTACAAGTTAATTCTACAGAACAAGAGTCTGTTCTCTTCAGACCAAGCTTTGCTCAGTATTCCCAAGACTAAAACTCTGGTTTCTGACTTTGCTAGCTCAAAAGAAGCTTTTTTTAAAGCTTTTGCTAATTCCATGATTAAAATGAGTAGCATAAATGGAGGTCAGGAGGTCAGAAAGGATTGTAGGATAGTTAATTAATCCAACCAAATTAATGATAATCCAGAAAAGTGTTTGGTCTCAGTTTGTTTCCTTATAATTTTCAGATTTCTTTTAGGAACTTATCCAAATCACTTTTTAAGTGGTTTAGGATTCTAATGGCTAGAGCTTTTATCAATATGTATCAATTTGTATTATGTCAGTTACTATGAATGAATCATACAGCCCTAGATTTTGTGGCATGTCTGTCCTTGTATGGTTCTTTCTGTTACGGAATTTAAGATAATGTTTGTTTTTTGTGGAGAAAACTGCTTCATTTTTTGTGGAGAAAACTGCTTCATTTTCGATCTTTATATCAAATCAATATACTGATGATGATGTCCATCTCATTGAGTAAGTATTAGGCATTTGCCTAATAAAAGTTTCTTTGTTGATAGCCAACCTTGTTGACTTGGTTTGGTTAGGTAGCCAACTTTATTGAATTAGTTTGGTTTGGTAGCCAACCTTGTTAAATTTCTTTGGGTTGGTAACCAACTTTGTTGAATTAGTTTGGTTTGGTAGCCAACCTTGTTGAATTTCTTTGGGTTGGTCGCCAACTTTGTTGAATTTGTGAAAAGTATGTGTAAATTGTCAAATATTGTAGGCTTTAGAGAGTGAAGCTTTGGCTATAAAAGGAGAGCTTCAACTCTCATTTCTACACACCAACAAAGAGAGAAAGAAAGAGCGAGGTTTCACAGGCAAGGTGTAAGAAAATAGTCTGTGAGAAAAATAGAGAGTCAGGAATATTGTAGTAAGGTGGGAATATCAAAGGAGGGTTATTTCTTTTGAGTGTTGTAGTGGTCTTTGGGGTATTTGACTCGTAACTACAAAGTGTAAAATTCCTTACTATAGTGATATCAGTTGCTCCTCTCAGGGCCGTCGTTTTTTCCCTTATTCAGAAGGGTTTTCCACGTAAAAATCTTGGTGTCATTGTTACCCTTTTATTCTTGTTAATTACCGTATCTCGGTGCTACATTATTATTCCACTTTTATAACCGTGAATATTATTTTGGTAGAGGGTTTATTCCTAACAACTGGTATCATAGCACATGTTCTGCTCGTTCACTGAAATACTATTCACTGTCGGTAATACTATACTCGGTGAAAAATAAAAATGTCCGGAGTAAAGTATGAGGTAGCTAAATTCAACGGAGATAACGGTTTTTCAATATGGCAAAGGAGGATGAGGGATCTGCTCATCCAACAAGGATTACACAAGGTATTAGTTGCTGATGCCAAAAAGCCTGATACCATGAAAGCTGAGGATTGAGCTGACTTGGATGAAAGAGCTGCTAATCAGGTTGCACTTATCAGATGATGTGGTAAATATTATCATTGATGAAGACACTGCACGTGGAATTTGGACAAGGTTAGAAAGCCTATACATGTCCAAAACGCTAACAAATAAATTGTACCTGAAGAAGCAGTTATACGTCATACACATGGGTGAAGGTATGAATTTTTTGTCACATTTAAGTGTTTAACGGACTAATCACACAGCTTGCCAACCTCGGAGTAAAAATCGAGGAAGAAGATAAAGCCATCTTGCTATTGAACTCGTTGCCATCTTCGTACGATTATTGGGCAACAACCATCCTGCACGGTAAGACTACTATTGAGTTGAAAGATGTCACATCGGCTCTTTTACTCAATGAGAAGATGAGAAAGAAGCCTGAAAATCAAGGACATGCTCTTATCACAGAAGGTAGAGGCAGGAGTTATCAAAGGAGTTCGAGCAACTATGGTAGATCCGGAACTCGTGGAAAGTCAAAGAATCGATCCAAATCAAAAGCCAGAAATTGCTACAACTGTGATCAACTAGGTCACTTCAAAAGAGATTGCCCAAATCCAAGGAAGGGCAAAGGTGAAACTAGTGGCCAGAAGAATGACGACAACACAACTGTCATGGTGCAAAACAATGACAATTTTGTCCTCTTTATAAATGAGGAAGAGGAATGCATGCACCTGTCAGGTCCAGAGTCGGAATGGGTGGTTGACACAGCGGCATCTTACCATGCCACACTGGTAAGAGATATTTTTTGTAGATATGTAGCAGGTGATTTCGGCACAGTGAGAATGTGTAACACGAGTTACTCAAAGATTGCGGGGATTGGTGACATTTGTATCAAGACAAATGTCGGATGCACATTGGTTCTAAAGGATGTGCGACATGTACCTGATTTGCGGATGAACTTGATCTCGGGGATTGCTTTGGACCGAGATGGATACGAGAACTATTATGCAAATCAAAAGTGGAGACTCATCAAGGGATCATTGGTGATTGCAAAGGGAGTTGCTCGTGGCAAGTTGTACAGGACAAATGCAGTAATATGCCAAGGTGAATTGAATGCGGCACAAGATGAGAATTTTGCAGATTTGTGGCATAAAAGAATGGGTCATATGAGCGAGAAGGGATTGCAGATTCTTGCCAAGAAATCACTCATTTCTTATGCCAAAGGTACAAGGGTAAAACCTTGTGACTATTGTTAATTTGGTAAGCAGCATATGGTGTCATTTCAGACATCGTCTGAAAGAAAATTGAATATACTTGATTTAGTATATTCTGATGTTTGTGGCCCAATGGAAATTGAATCAGTGGGCGGTAACAAATATTTTGTTGCTTTTATTGATGATGCTTCACGAAAATTGTGGGTTTATATTTTGAAAACCAAAGATCAGGTGTTTCAAGTTTTCCAGAAGTTTCATACTCTAGTAGAAAGGGAGACAGGTCAAAAGCTAAGGCGTCTCCGAAGTGACAATGGAGGTGAGTACACTTCAAGGGAATTTGAAGAGTATTGTTCAAGTCATGGGATCAGACATGAAAAGACAGTTCCTGGAACCTCATAACACAATGGTGTAGAAGAGAGGATGAACCGCACTATTGTGGAGAAGGTGAGAAGCATGCTGAGAATGGCTAAACAACCTAAGTCATTCTGGGGTGAAGCAGTTCAAACAACATGTTACCTGATCAATAGGAGTCCATCAGTTCCATTGGCGTTTGACATCCCAGAGAGAGTTTGGACCAATAAGGAGGTGTTCTACTCGCATCTGAAGATGTTCGGTTGCACAACTTTTGCACATGTACCAAAATAGCAGAGAACAAAGCTGGATGATAAATCTGTTCCCTGCATATTTATCGGATATGGAGATGAAGAGTTTGGGTACAGATTGTGGGATCCTATAAAGAAGAAGATCATCAGAAACAGAGATGTAGTCTTCTGAGAATGTGAAGTTGGAACTGTTGCTGATATGTTAGAAAAGGCGAAGAATAGTATAATTCCTAACCTTGTTACTATTCCTTCTACTTCTAACAATCCCACAAGTGCAAAAAGTACGACCGACGAGGTTGCCGAGCAGGGGGAGCAACCTGGTGAGGTTATTGAGCAGGGGGAGCAACTTGATGAAGATGTCGAGGAAGTGGAGCACCCCACTCAGGAAGAAGAACAACCTCAACCTCTGAGGAGATCGGAGAGGCCAAGGGTACAGTCATGCAGGTACCCTTCCACAGAGTATGTCCTTATTAGTGATGAGGGGGAGCCAGAAAGTCTTAAGGAGGTGTTGTCCCATTCAGAAAAGAACCAGTGGATGAAAGCCATGCAAGAAGAGATGGAATCTCTACAGAAAAATGGCACGTACAAGCTGGTTGAACTTCCAAAGAGTAAAATACCACTCAAATGCAAATGGGTCTTTAAACTCAAGAAAGATGGAAATGTCAAGCTTTTCAGATACAAAGCTCGATTGGTGGTTAAAGGCTTCGAACAGAAGAAAGGTATTGATTTTGATGAAATTTTCTCATCCATTGTCAAAATGACTTCTATTCGAAAAAATTTGAGCTTAGCAGCTAGCCTAGATCTTGAAGTGGAGTAGTTGGATGTGAAAACTGCATTTCTTCATGGAGATTTGAAAGAAGAGATTTATATGGAGCAGCCAGAAGGATTTGAAGTAGCTGGAAAGAAATACATGGTGTGCAAATTGAATAAGAGTCTTTATGGATTAAAGCAGGCACCAAAGCAATGGTACATGAAGTTTGACTCATTCATGAAAAGTCAAACATACATAAAGACCTATTCTGATCCATGTGTATACTTCAAAAGATTTTCTGAGAATAATTTTATTATATTGTTGTTGTAATGTGGATGACATGTTAATTGTAGGAAAAGACAAGGGGTTGATAGCAAAGTTGAAGGGAGATCTGTCCAAGTCATTTGATATGAAGGACTTGGGCCCAACACAACAAATTCTAGGGATGAAGATAGTTCGATAGAGAACAAGTAGAAAGTTGTGGCTATCTCAGGAGAAGTACATTGAACGTGTACTAGAACGCTTCAACATGAAGAATGCTAAGCCAGTAAGCAGACCTCTTGCTAGTCATCTAATATTGAGCAAAAAGATGTGTCCTACAACAGAGGAGGAGAAAGGGAACATGGCTAGAGTTCCTTATTCTTCAGCAGTCGGAAGCTTGATGTATGCAATGGTATGTACTAGACCGGATATTGCTCACGCAGTTGGTGTTGTCAGCAGGTTTCTTGAAAATCCTGGAAAGGAACATTGGGAAGCAGTCAAGTGGATACTCAGGTACCTGAGAGGCACCACGGGAGATTGCTTATGCTTTGGAGTATCGGATCCAATCTTGAAAGGTTATACGGATCCTGATATGGCAGGTGACATTGACAACAGAAAATCCACTACTAGATATTTGTTTATATTTTCAGGGGGAGCTATATCATGGCAGTCGAGGTTGCAGAAGTGTGTCGCACTCTCAACAACTAAAGCAGAGTACATTGCCGCTACAGAAACTGGCAAGGAGATGATATGGCTCAAACGGTTCCTTCAAGAGATTGGATTGCATCAAAAGGAGTATATCGTCTATTGTGATAGACAAAGTGCAATAGACCTTAGCAAGAACTGTATGTACCATGCAAGGAAAAAACACATAGATGTGAGATATCACTGGATTCGTGAGAAAGTGGCGGACGAATCTTTACATGTCAAAAAGATTCACACAAGCGAAAATCCTGCGGATATGCTGACCAAAGTGATATCACGAGACAAGTTTGAGCTATGCAAAGAACTTTTCTGCATACACTAAAACTAGAAACTGCGGTGTTATCTCCTCTAGATGAATGAGACTGGAGGGGGAGATTGATGATGTCCATCTCATTGAGTTAGTATTAGGCATGTTCCTAATAAAAGTTTCTTTGTTGATAGTCAACCTTGTTGACTTGGTTTGGTTAGGTAGCCAACTTTGTTGAATTTGTGAAAAGTGTGTAAATTGTCAAATATTGTAGGCTTTAGAGACTGAAGCTTTGGCTATAAAAGGAGAGCTTCAACTCTCATTTCTACATACCAACAAAGAGAGAAAGAAAGAGTGAGGTTTCACAGGCAAGGTATAAGAAAATAGTCTGTGAGAAAAATAGAGAGTGAGCAATATTGTAGTAAGGTGGGAATATCAAAAGAGGTTTATTTCTTTTTGAGTGTTGTAGTGGTCTTTGGAGTATTTTACTCGGAACTATAAAGTGTAAAATTTCTTACAATAGTGATATCAGTTGCTCCTCTCAGGCCGTGGTTTTTTTCCTTATTCAGAAGGATTTTCCACGTAAAAATCTTGGTGTCATTGTTACTCTTTTATTCTTGTTAATTACCGTATCTCGGTGCTACATTATTATTCCGCTTTTATTACCGTGAATATTATTTTGGTAGGGGGTTTATTCCCAACATATACATCAATTGTCTTTCATATGCACTATTGCACGTTTAGCATTAATTATGGTTAATTAATTTACATTATCGCCTCAATCTACTACTTAATTATAATAAATTAATGTAATTTGGTATAAGCATTATATGTAGTCATTTTTCTTTTATGATGGCAGACAGAAGACAATGATCCCAAACTCAAACGCAATTTGTGCTTTGGTTCTCTTGTTTATTTGGTAACTACTCTTATTTAGAAATCAAAAACGAAGAAATCTAATTGATAGAGGATACAACTAACCGATAAATATTCCGAAATCTTTTTGCATAATCTTGATACGTGAAAAGTGTATTCTTTCTGCATAACCGTGCGTAAAAAAGTATATACTTTTAGCTGGCTCCTTTCATTTCAAGATTAAATCAATTTAGAGGGATTGCAAAATCTTATGATACGACTATTATTCATGTGTTTTCATATTTACATAGTCTCTTTTTAACACATTCATTCATCATAATTTGATACATATCCATATATACAGTTGTCTCAAGAACTCAGAATAACACAATGTAAATTACTATTAGAGTTGTCACATACTTCATAGCTCAATCTTGGCAATGATGATAGACAAATTTATCTTAGAAGGAGACTAATTTTGTAACATTCTCACAGCTACCTATTTGCTAAATAGATTTTTACCCCCTTGACTAAATCACCAAAACCCCTATGAGTTACTCTATGGCAAATTACCTGTTTATACTCATCTTAGAGCTTTTGATTGTCTTTGCTATTCCACTGTTCCCAAGCATCTTAGAGACAAATTTCAACCTAGAGTTATACCATGTGTGTTTGTGGGATATCCCTTTGCTAAGAAAGGATACAAATTATATAATCTAGTGACTCGCTCCTGTTTTGCGTCTAGAGATATTGTATTTCATGAACATATTTTTCCATTCCTTAACGCCCACTTCTTTTCTTTGCATGTTTTGATGATTCTCTTTCTACTATTGCTTCTTCTCCTCCTATTTCTCCTACTTCCACTTCTTTCACTCCTATTCCTACTACTCCCGCCTCTTCTCATCCTTCCCTTTCATCTAACTCTCCTCTTCCATTCTCACAGCCTTCTGCATCCATTTCTCCTTCGCTTGTTCCTCTTTTCCCTTTCACTTCTTCTTCTCCTCCTGCTCTCAGGAGGTCTTCTAGAGTTCACAAGCAACCTGAATATCTTAAGAGCTATGTCTGTCAGCCTACTAGCTCCACTTCTGAACCCTCCTCTAGTCTAGTTAAGCAACATATTTTTGAATCTTCTACCTATTCCCAGGCAGCAACTGTCCCTGAATGGCAGGCTACTATAAGATAGGAATTTGAAGATTTGAGACTAATAAAACCTGGGATACAGTTGAGTTGCCTTTTGGCAAGAAAGTATTTGGATGCAAATAGGTTATAAGATTAAATACAAAGCTGATAGTTCTCTTAAAAGATATAAAGCAAGGTTAGTGGTTAGGGGTGATACCCAAGTTGAGGGAATTGACTTTCATGAGACCTTTCCCCCTATTGTAAAGATGTCCACCATTAGAACTCTTATTGCTATGGCAGTTAAAAAAATTGGCCCCTTTTCCAATTTGATGTTAATAATGCTTTCTTGCATGGTGATTTAGATGAGGAAGTTTATATGAAACTACCTCTTGGATTGTCCGTTCCCTCTCATCCTCCTCTGCCACACTTGTTTGTAGCTAAAAAAATCTCTATATGGGTTGAGACAGGCCTTCAAGTAGTGGTATGCTAAGTTGCCACAAGTCTTATAATCGAGAGGGTATACTTATTCCCTCAATGATTATTCTCTGTTCACCAATGATTATTCTTTCAATGATTATTCTCTCTTGTTATCTTGGTTGTGTCTGTAGATGATATTTTACTTACTGGGACTGATTTGGGAGAGGTTTCTACCTTAAAAGCTTTTCTTCATGACCAATTTAAAATCAAAGATTTGGGTTTTCATAATTACTTCATTGATATTTAGGTAGTATATTCTTCTTCTGGGGTTCTATTGCATCAGAGGAAGTTTATTCATGATCTTTTAAAAGAGTTTCATGGTGATGTCTGCTCTCCTGTCATTTCTCCTCTTGAGTTGCATGAGAAACTTAAAGCTAAAATAGGGAATCCTTTACCTAATCATGAGGTTTACATAAGCCTTGTTGGGAAGCTAAATTTCTTAACCCATACTAGGCCTGATTTATCTTTTGCTGTCCAGCATTTAAACCAATTTATGCAGCACCCTAGTGCTCCTCATATAAAGGCTGCTCTTCACCTATTGAGGTACATTAATGGTGCTTCATATTATGGTATTTTCTTTAACAATTCCCCAAGCCTTTCTTTTCAAGTGTTTTGTGACACTGATTGGGGATCTTCCCCTGATAGTAGAAGATAACTTACAGGTTTTTGCATTTTATTGGGTGGTAGTTTGGTGTGCTGGAAATCTAAGAAATAGCCTGTGGTATCTCTTTCTTCAGCAGAGGTTGAATATCGATCATTGAGCAAAGCAATTGCTAAAGTTACATAGTTGTCCAGACTATTGGTCAATTTTGGCCTTCATGTCTCTTCTTCCGTTCCTATTTTCTGTGATAACCAGGCTGCTCTTCACATAGCCAAAATCCAGTATTTCATAAACGGACCAAACACCTTGACTTGGACTACCATTTTGTCCGTAGTAAGCTCGCAAATGGTTGATCATCTTGCTTCATACCTCAAGTGAATATGTAGTGGCTGACATCTTCACCAAATCCCTGCCTAGCAATGTTTATCACTTTCATCTTGGCAAGCTAGGTATTGTCCCACCCTCCAACTTTAGGGGGGGTGTTGGGATTCATGGCTTGGAATTTGGTGTTAGTTAGTATGTGTGGTAGTCTACTTGTATTTGGTATTTGGGCCTCAGGTCTAATTTTGGTATTTATTGTATTTGGGCTAAATTGTATTTGGGTGCTAGTTATAGTTTTGGGTCTCACAAACACACACACACACACACACACACACACACACACACACACACACACATATATATATATATATATATATATATATATATATATATATATATATATATATATATATATATAACAGACTCATTTTACATGGACTCAATAAGAAAATCGGATATTTCTCTTTCTTCGTCTCCTAGAACCCTAATTGGGTATCTTTCATTTGGCTTCGATCTCTTAATCTAATATGCAATATGCCATAGAGTAAATAATAGGGGCTTTTGTGATTTAGTTAGGGGGTGGAAATTTGCTTAGCAAATAGGTAGCAATGAGAATACAGTCTCCCCAAAATTTAAGGAGAAGGTGAGATTGAAACAGTAGTGCCGTGGCAATCTCAAGTAAATGTTTATGTTTTCTTTCCACCATCTCATTCTGTTGAGGCTATAAGGGCAAGAAGTCTGAAATACAATACTTTTTATCGTACAATACCTTTTTTATCATAGAATTGACACCTAGACAAGTTGGACCTTAATTCTAGAGCATTATCACTCCTAAAAATTTGGACTTTAGTATGAAATTGAGTTTCTACCATGGCATAAAAACCATTGGAATGTCAAAAGCATTGTTCTTAGCTCCTAAAAGGTGAGTCCAAGTATCTCTAGTATGATCATCAACAATAGTTAAAAAATATTTGGAACCAGAATATGTGGTGGTGTGATAAGATCCCCAGGTGTCAATGTAAAATAATTGGAATGGTGTGATTGACTGTATAGAACTATCAGGAAAGGTAACCTGGTTTGTTTAGCTAAGGGACAAATAGGACAAATGAAAGATTGTTTAGATGACAATTTGGTTCCAAGATTAGATACATTCTTCATTTTAGAAAAAAGGATGTCCTAGTCGTAGTGCCAAACAACAACATCTTTATTCATTTTATTCATATGTATATCATCAGACATCTCAGCAGAACTAAGAGACAAACTTGTACTACTACCAGGAACACTAGAAAAATTATTAGAAGGAACAAAAGTTGGAACATTGCAAGGAGAAATAGCAGGAAAAGATTAGTCAAAAAATAAAAAATCTGAAACCATTGGGAGTTGAAACAGCTTGTACAATCCACTGTCAGGTCTACCAAGTACCATTGGCTTCTTCAGAGAAGGGCCCTGAAAAGTACAATCAGTGTTGGTAAACTGAACCATGTGACCAGGTTTAGCAATAAGCTTGTACACAGAAATAAGATTGTATTTAAAACTAGGAATGTAAAGCACACTGTGAAGAATGAGATCAGGAAACAAATCTAAAGAACCTACATTATGAACTTTAACTTTGTAACCATTTGGAAAGACACTAGGTAAAGAACATATAATGTTATGAAAAGACGGGATTTATCAAATGTCATGTGATCTGAGGCTCCAGAATTTATAATCCAAATAACATTGTCTATTTTAGTAAGCAACCAAGTTCTAACCAAACCATTCTCAAGCAGAAGCATACTAGCAAAATTGGCAGATGCCATGATGATAGGAGGAGAAGTTGGAGTGGAAAGATGAAAGTGCTACATCAATATCATGAGTTGAGAGTACTGATCGTTAGCTAAACCAGGGACTGCAGAGGCTTGGGGAAGCTCAGGCTATCCAACAGTGCCCCCATGAATCCCGACATCGCCAGAATGATAGCAGCTGCTTTCTAGGACCATCTCCCTTAGTGAACTTGAAATTGGGAGGGAAACCATGCAATTTGTAGCATTTGTCAATAACATGCCCCAGTTTCTTGCAATACTTGCAGATTAAAGGTGACCTTTGAGACTCTGAGTTAAACCTTGAATGAGAATTTTGTGGTCTGGGAGAGTCAAAATTGACCTTGGATGGAAAACTCTGTTTGGAAACCCCAGCATTAAAGGAGGCAGAATTGTTATTGAATTAATCATGAGGGCAAGGGCTTCATCATGATTCTGTTGCTCCTTACTTGAAGATAAGTATCATTAAGTGCCATCAAGAACTGATAAACTTTCTGTTCTTCCTCAGCTTTCTTGTTACCCCTACATGTACAAACAGATAAATAGTTGACAGAAATGGAAGATATCTCATCCCAGAGTTGTTTTATGGTATTAAAATAAGAGGCTATATCTAGTGAACCTTGAGATATGCGTGCCAACTCATTCTTAAGTTCAAATAACCTAGCTCCATCAGCCTTTTCATATCTCTCCTCAAGTTTACTCTAAATATCTTTGGCTAACCCAGAGTACTCAACACTATGAGAGATTTCTTTGGTAAGGGAGTTTGTTAACCAGGAGATGACTAAATCATTGCTTCTCTGTCATTGTCTTGCCAAAGGGGACTCAGCATGTGGCTTGACAGATGAACCATTGATGCAATTTAATTTATTACGAACAAACGAAGCTACTAGGATAATCACGCCAGCTGGAATAACCAGACCCATTAAAAAAACAAAAACTAGAGAAGCACCCAGAACATCAGAGGGATGAACATAAAGTGAGTGACATAGATGAGTGTAATCATCCAGAAAAAATAGTACGGGATGAGGTTCCTACACCATCGACTGGAGTCTCAGAATTATTTGTCATATTGACAACCAACCAAACAACAAACTGGGTCAGACAACTAATAATAGTGAAGTGAAATTTAGCAATTGCAGCTTCTAATACAAAAAGTTATACATATAGGACAAAGAATAACAACAGCGAGCTAACAAGGAGCTAGTGAGATGAGAAGATGTTACCAAAAGCACCGTTCACTGCCAAAATGGGACTGCCTTGACAAAATAATGAGACAGATAAGAATTGTTGAAAGATGAGCTGAAATAAGGTCGACGTAGTTCCAATCAAAAAATCACAACTGCAATTTGAAAGAAAAACTTCTTTTCATCAATGATTTCTTTCTTACAAAAACCTGGATTTCGATCTCCGACGAACACCAGAATCGAAATGAAATTCGGCAGAGAAAACTTCAACAATAAGACCGCACATTGACGGAGCTACAGATCTTAAACGCTATAGTTCTGATACCATGTTAGATTCAGAGACCGAAGAAAAATGAAAGATACTCAATTAGGGTTCTAAGAGACGAAGAGAGAGAAATATTTGATTTTCTCATTGAATCCATGAAAACCGAGTCTTTTTTCTTATATTATGTTCTCAGAATTTGGGCGCATATATATATACCTCCAATTACAATTAGTTAAAATACAATAAATACAAAAGTTAGACCTGAGGGCCAAATACAAAATACAAGTAGACTACCAAACATACTAACTAACACCAAATTCTAAGATATGAATCCTAATATTCATACTTTAACCACTCAACATCCATAAGTGCACACACATAAAAGAAGAGTTTATTATTCAGATGATCACGTAACTATTCAAAATTACGAATGCTATAAAAATTCATAAATTTAAAATCTTAATCCGCCTTTAATAAAAGTTATGTTTTACTCTCGTGTCTTTCTACATTCATGGTAGGATATTCTGTTGGTTTCCTCGATATAGAAGAATTAATGTAAATAAATAACCCAGGCCAACGAACTGAGTTTTGAGTGAAATATTCTTATATATTTAATCAGTTTTTTAATATACATAAATGATTTAAGCAAAAGTTTCACCTTAACACGTAACCTTTGCACTAGATTGTCCGTGTTTGCTAGAATACATTTTATCATAATTACGTAATGAGTATATTTACAAAAACGCTTATTTTACATTTATTTATTTTGATAACATCAAATGCGAATAAATTTTTAATTACCTGTAATAAAAACTTAAACGAGAAGGATAAGACATGTTGTAGATGAGAAAGGCTCCATGCCAATGCCCTTGTCTCCTAGCTAGTTTAACTTCATCAGATGAATTGGACCTCAGCTCGAAGAATGATCACGTAACTATCTAAAATTATGGACTAATATTATTTTATTTTTTTATATTTGTAACAAGAAAGTCGCTCAACTATTTTTATTCCATACAAATAATCACTTAACTGGATTATCAAACTTTCTGATAGTATTTTTTTATTTTTTTAAATATTTTGTATAACTATTATAATTTATATTAATATAAAGTAAAAAATATAAACAATACAGTGCAACATTTATTTTAAATTTCAAACTTGCAAATTGAAAGGTTTACATTTAACAACAAGTAAATTAACGAAAAAAGAGTAAATTCAAAGGTTTTACATTGCCTTAGGCTCTAAAACCTTAAAAAAAAAAAATTTGAAATCTAGCCTTTAAACTGGTCCAAGCCGGACATGTTAACCGTTCTACAGGGATTTTGGTTGATCGAGTTTAACCGATCTGGTTAACCGGTAGGATTTAAGTAAACAGACATGCCCCCTTATTTGGCCCCTTGTACAGGTCCAGGCCAGTTCCAGTTTAAACCGATCTGGTCCGGTCCTGAAACAGGCTGACCCGACTCGTTAAACAACCATACTTCAGATTGGGACACAAAATTGTATGGTTTACGTTTTTTGACACTTTACTTTTCTATGATCTATTCGTATTTAAGGTTTGTAGAAGGAATACAAACAATTTGAGGGAGATTTTATCGTTATAAATTTCCATTATATTATCATGAAACAAACAAGGAAATTCAATAACAGAAAAGCTTAAGAACTTTAATGGACCGAATATGCCCCCAAAATATGCACGTGAGACCAAATATGCGCACCATATGAGGCCGTTAAAATAAAGGAATATTTGGAGCAAATATTAGATATTTGTGCCAAAGTATTTACGACGGATAAATCTGTTCAATTTCGTATAGTTCAAGAGTATATTTGGACCTTTTCTGTAAGTTAAATTGTGATACTAAACCGATATTTTGTTTGCACAAAATTGAATGAGCCACTCGATTGACACCTACCTCAATGGCAGATGCTTTAACGATGCTGAGAACCAGACTACTCTAGCTAATCAAATGAGACCTGGATATTGTAATTCATAATTACATGCATAATGACAATTGCTTAATAAATTTCAAATGTTAACCACCATAGATATCCCATGTATGCTCAAATCAGTACCGTTTTGAAATTTTGATTAGGCATAAAGCTAAAAGGAGAAAAAAGTAACAATAAAAGTCTTCTATATAGCAGGAAATGCTTAGAAAACACTCCACTATCTATTACAAACATGCATGCCACCAAATTTACTATTCGATCTAATCATTTCATATAGAGAATTAATCCACTAATTGTAAGATATATGGACTTATATCTACATACATATGAACAATATATGAATAAATTATATGTTATGTGCTATATTTTGGTTTGGCCTAATTTTGGGGTCTTATGGTCATTATGTTAAGGGGGCCAATGTTTTGTCATATAAAGTGTAGGACCAATGTGTAGATACCCAAAATGGTAACCTTAGTTAATGATGGGCTAACTAAGGTTACATATATGTAACTATGGTTACATGCTTATGACTCTTGAGTTTCATAACTCATATGTTATAAGTGGGGTGGTTATGGTTCCCACATTATTGCAAGACACTCTCTTCTTCCTCCCATTGAAACTAGAGAGCCACCATTGTTGTCTTGCACATTCTTGTGGAAAATCATTCTCCAATATTTCTTGCTTGGAAGATATTCTTGTGAAACTCTTGGGAAAACTTCAAGACAATCTTGAAGAAGGATTAAGGGCTTTCAAACAATCTTCTAAGAAGGACTACGTATTTCCACATATGGATTCAGGTACGCTTCCGCTCATGTTGTTGCTGTTCCAAATTATTCGATATGAAGGCTATTGTGTTTTAGTCGGAATCATTATTCTATCAATTGGTATCAGAGCCTCCTTCATATTTGGATAATTTGGAAGTACATAAAATTCATGTTATATGAAGTTCATGTTCAAGTTAAGTTAGAATTTTGATTATAAAATTCTAGTACCATGAAATAGCATGATTTTATGAATGTTATGTTTGTTGATGAACTTTAGTGTTTCAATATTTTGTCATCTCTATATGAAATGAAATATTGAATTTTGCAAAATTTTGGTTTAAAGATCAACATGATTTCTTGTTTAATTTCTTGTTGAAAACCATTTTAAGTCGTTGGACAGAATACCAAAATAATCGATTATTGCCTTATGATAATCAATTATCTTGAATTGTTAATCAAAATTTAGCAAAATAGACGCCGGGAATAATCGATTATCAATCGATTATTTCAATTTTTGTCATAAAATTTTTGGGACAGAACACTAGAATAATCGATTATTCATTTAGAATAATCGATTATTCAAGTTTTCAGCAAAATTTGGAAATTACCGTAAGCCAAAATAATCGATTATCAAGGACCTGATAATCGATTATCCTGGACCAGCAAGCCCTGATAATCGATTATCAAGGACCTGATAATCGATTATCAGGCAATTAAGTGCTGAAAACGTTTTGTTTTGGCTGTTTAATGAGGACATAATGTAAGAAACGTTTTTCATAATTAATGAAACGTTTTAAGTCTATTAAGTTTAAGATTTTAATTGAATATTTAAAATATGTCAATTAATATTAAGTTTTTATAATTATTAATGTATTATACACTAATATTCAGTTTTTAATAGTAATTGTTTTAGTCCATCATACTTCAAATTTTGGAATTGTCCAATTAAGTCTAAAACAATTAATATTCAGATGTTACATGTCAAAACATGTAATTTTTCAGTTAAGATTCATAATATGGCTTAAGGAACTAAAGTTTTTAGCATCTAATATTTTAAATTAGTCAATTGAAGCATTATGTTGCCAAAGTAACCTCTATTGTGTAGATTGGTTGATCTTGAAATATAAGATGACTGTGGATGTTAGTCTTCCATGCGTTTAACACCGGCCCAAAGGAAGGTTGTTATTTGGCAGGAATTCGAACATGCTTGTGGTGATAAATATGTGACAATTATTTGGTTTTCCATGTGAATATTAAGTCGGCCCAAATGAAGGCTTGATATTTGACAGGAGTTTATTGTCAATATTTGATCACTAGACCAAGAGTACCACTTACAAGTTGATTTTCTGTCCAAAGACTAAAATCAATGTTGTGCTAGGTATCTTGTAATGGGATTTGCCTATTTTGAATCTGAAAACTAAAGTTAAAGTTCAAGTTATTGTAAGCATGTATTAATTAATCCTTTGTTCTATTTTCAGTGAAATTCTTCAGCTGCTTCGATATCTGCTAATATAAACAGCATCCCTGTGCTTAACGGCACAAACTTTAAGGAATGGAAAGAGAACATTATGATCGCTCTCGGTTGCATGGATCTTGACCTTGCACTTCGGAATGAGCAACCTGCTTCTCTTGAGGATACATCCTCTCCTGATGAAAGGAGGGAGATGGAGAAGTGGGAACGCTCGAATCGCATGAGTCTAATGATCATGAAACGTGCAATTCCAGAATCATTCAGGGGCACTATGAATGATGAAGCTAATGCCAAAGTTTTCCTTGAAAACCTTGAAAAGCGTTTTGAACAAAACAAAAAGGCGGAAAGTACACTATTGAGTAAACTTGTTTCCATGAGGTATAAGGGCAAGGGAAACATTAGGGAGTACATTTTGGAAATGTCTCATCTTGCTTCGAAACTTAAGTCACTCAAGTTAGTATTACCTGAGGAACTGCTTGTGTACTTAGTTTTGATATCTCTTCCTGCACACTTTAATCGGTTTAAGGTCAGTTACAACTGCCTGAAGGAGAAATGGACTCTTAACGAGCTCATTTCACATTGTGTGCAAGAGGAGGAAAGGATAAAGCAAGATAAGACTGAAAGTGCTCATTTGGCATCCTCTTCTAAGGATATGAAGAAGAGGAAAGGTAAGGAAGTTGCGGTTGCAAGGCCCAAGAATAAGCAACATAAGGAACCTAAGGTTGAAATTACTGAATTAGGTTGCTTTTTCTGTAAGGGGACTAATCATGTGAAGAAAGACTTTACCAAGTACCATGCTTGGCGTGCGAAAAAAGGTACATTTCTTTCTCTTGTTTGTTCTGAAGTTAATTTAATTTCGGTACCTAAGGATACTTGGTGGGTAGATTCTGCTGCTACTACTCATATAAGTATATCTATGCAGGGTTGCCTGAACTGCTGAAAACCAAATGATGGTGAAAGATACATCTATGTGGGTGATGGAAAGAAGGTGCCAGTTGAGGCTATTGGAAAGTTTAGGCTGTTGTTTAAGACTGGTTTTTATTTAGATTTGGATGAGACTTTTGTTGTACCGTCTTTTAGACGGAATTTAATTTCTGTTCCCAAATTGGACATATCCAGTTATTCATGTTCTTTTGGTGACAATAAAGTTAGTCTCTTTCAAAATTCAAATCTTATCGGTACTGGTCTTTTATCAACATTTGATAGCCTATATTTGGTTGATACAATAACCTCAAATAATGAAACCATGCATACAAGTTTAATTGGTACCAAAAGAAAATTAACTAATGAGAATTCTATATCACTCTGGCATAAACGTTTGGGTCACATATCCATTCAAAGAATTCAGAAACTCGTGTCAGATGGAATTCTTGATTCTCTTGATTCCTCAAATTTGGATATTTGTGTTGAGTGTATAAAGGGTACACAAACAAACAAAACGAGATTAGGTGCTAAGAGAGCTTCGGACGTCTTAGAATTGATACATACGGATATTTGTGGGCCATTCCCTACTCCTTGTAGGAATGGTCAACAATACTTTATCACATTCATAGACGATTACTCTCGCTATGGGTACCTATATCTTATTCATGAAAAGTCCCAATCCATAGACGTGTTCAAATCATTTAAGGCTGAAGTTGAAAATCAACTAAGCAAAAGAATTAAATCCGTTAGATCTGACCGTGGTGGTGAATACTATGGTCGATATGATGGTTCAGGTGAACAACGTCCAGGGCCATTTGCTAAATTCCTAGATGAGTGTGGGATCGTCCCTCAGTATACTATGCCAGGAAGTCCTACGATGAATGGTGTAGCTGAGAGACGAAATCGGACCCTTAAGGATACGGTAAGAAGTATGATTTGTCGTACTACTTTGCCAGACTCACTCTGGGGAGAAGCGTTAAAAACCGCAGCTTATATTCTTAATAGAGTTCCAACTAAAGCTACAATCAAAACCCCATATGAACTTTGGACTGGGCATAAACCCAGTATTAGGCATTTACACATTTGGGGTTGTCCAGCTGAGGCAAGGCCTTATAGGCCGAATGAAAGGAAACTGGATGTTAAGACGGTTAGTAGCTATTTTGTTGGATACTCTGAAAGGTCCAGGGGTTTTAAGTTTTATGATCCAACTTCTAGAACTATTTTTGAGACGGGTAATGCTAGGTTTTTTGAGGATATTGAGTTGGGGGGTGGGGAGATAAAGTTGTTAGAGATTTTGTCTTTGAGGAAGAACATGTGTCTTTCCCTCAAGTTGTTGATCTTGGTCAGGGTGTTCTCATTCCTGACACGGATCCAACAACTCCAGTTCAAGACAATCTCGAAAATCTCCCCCATCAGGACCCTGCTATTACTAATGAAAATCAAACTCAACAACCTCAAGAAACTGAAGTTCCATTAAGGAGATCCACTAGAGAGAGGAGAAATGCAATTCCGGATGATTATGTTGTATTTCTCCAAGAACAAGAAAGTGATATTAGACTTGAGGAAGATGATCCAATCAACTTCCGTCAAGTCATTAAGGGTTCTAACTCTCAAAAGTGGATTGATGCCATGAATGATGAGATGAAGTCTATGAGCGATAATGACGTTTGGGAGCTTGTTACATTGCCCGAAGGTTATTAAACCTATTGGTTGTAAATGGATTTTTAAAACCAAAAGGGATTCAGGGGGCAATGTTATTAAGTATAAAGCTCGTCTTGTCGCAAAAGGCTACACTCAAAAGGAAGGCATTAATTATAAAGAGACTTTCTCTCCAGTTTCATCGAAAGACTCTTTTAGGACTATAATGGCACTAGTAGCACATTTTAATCTTGAGCTTCATCAGATGGATGTTAAGACAACGTTCTCAATGGTGACATTGAGGAAACAATTTATATGGTGCAACCTGAAAACTTTGTTTCGGAAGAATCAAAGAAAAGGGTTTGCAAATTAAAGAAATCCATCTATGGGCTCAAGCAGGCTTCCCGTCAATGGTATTATAAGTTTCATGCAGTCATTACATCTTTTGGTTTTGAACCGAATGTTGCTGATGACTGGATATACCATAAGTTCAGTGGGAGTAAGTATATTTTTCTGGTTTTATATGTCGATGACATACTGCTTGCCTGTAACGATACAGCATTATTACATGAAACTAAGAAATTTCTTTCAAAGAAATTTGAAATGAAAGATCTTGGTGAAGCTTCTTTTGTATTAGGAATTCAGATACATCGAGATCGCTCAAAAGGTGTTCTCGGTCTGTCACAAAAGGGCTATATCGATAAGGTTCTGAAAAGATTTGGCATGCAGGATTGTAAACCAAGTAACACCCCTGTTGCTAAGGGAGACAAGTTTAGTCTCAAACAGTGCCAAATAATAATTATGAAATTTCGGAAATGTAGAAGACGCCTTATGCTTCGGCTGTAGGTAGTCTGATGTATGCTCAGGTATGTACACGACCTGATATAGCATACATTGTTGGGATGTTGGGCAGATATCTAAGCAATCCGGGAATGGACCATTGGAAGGCAGCCAAAAGGGTCATGAGGTACTTACAGAGAACAAAGGATTACATGCTTACATATCAGAGATCGGACCAGCTTGAGATCATTGGGTATACCGATTCCGATTTTGCTGGATGTCAAGACAGTCTGAAGTCTACTTCAGGCTATATTTACATGCTTGCTGGCGGTGCTATCCCTTGGAGAAGCATCAAGCAAACTCTTACGGCCACTTCCACCATGGAAGCGGAATTCATGGCATGTTATGAAGCATCCAATGAGGCATTATGGCTGCGGAATTTGGTTAGTGGACTGCGAATTGTTGATAGCATCAAAAAGCCGCTTAGGCTATTATGCGACAACAGATCAACAGTCCGATATGCTAATAACAACAGTAGTTTGACGAAAGCAAAACATATGGACGTCAAATTTCGGGTTGTTAAAGAAAGAGTACAGAATGGACAGTTGTGCATTGAGCACATCAGTACAAACTCCATGCTTGCGGATCCGCTCACTAAGGGATTGACACCAAAAGTATTTCCTGAGCATATTGCTTGTATGGGTGTAAAATCAGTTAAGGATTATGTATTTTAGTTGGAGTTTGTATTATACAATTATGTATTGTCCATTACGTTCAGTAATTCAATTATATCTGCGCAGATATTCAGTTTTAAAGTTTTTGTACTCTTACAGTTTATGATTGATCTCAATAAAGAGAACCAGTTGGAAATAGACATTCTATTGACCACACTTTATGTTATTTCCATGCTACATACCTACACTTGATCCATGTCGTTGGTTATATTGATATACGTGATCTATGTTGGTTCTAGTTACGCAAGAGTAACTAAGAGCTCTTAGTTCCTATGTTGGTATGATTGATGGACCGGATTGTTCATGACAATTTTATTGTGATAGCAATTTTGAGCTCATAAGGTTATAATGTACATATAATGCTAAGGTTTGTACATATGTATGTGTATCTCGTCCAAGTGGGAGATTGTAAGATATATGGACTTATATCTACATACATATGAACAATATATGGATAAATTATATGTTATGTGCCATCTTTTGGTTTGGCCTAATTTTGTGGTCTTATGGACATTATGTTAAGAGGGCCAATGTATTGTCATATAAAGTGTAGGACCAATGTGTAGATACCCAAAAGGGTAACCTTAGTTAATGATGGGCTAACTAAGGTTACATATATGTAACTATGGTTACATGCTTATGACTCTTGAGTTTCATAACTCATATGTTGTAAGTGGGGGGGTTATGGTTCCCACATTATTGCAAGACACTCTCTTCTTCCTCCCATTGAAACTAGAGAGCCACCATTGTTGTCTTGCACATTCTTGTGGAAAACCATTCTCCAATATTTCTTGCTTGGAAGATATTCTTGTGAAACTCTTGGGAAAACTTCAAGACAATCTTGAAGAAGGATTAAGGGCTTTCAAACAATCTTCTAAGAACGACTACGGATTTCCACATATGGATTCAGGTACGCTTCCGCTCATGTTGTTGTTGTTCCAAATTATTCGATATGAAGGCTATTGTGTTTTAGTCGGAATCATTATTCTAACAATAATAAGTACAGACCTTTGGAGCTCTCCCTATAAACAAGCTTTGGAATCGTTTCTTGCTTAGACATAAGCTATAATAGTATTACAATTCCTAGCCTGCTTTAAAAAACCAATGGCACATTTTGTTCCATTGTTGAGCACATTACTTATTTTCTCCCTCTACTCTCAAGGGAATGCACTTAGTTCAAATTACTATGCAAAAACATGTCCTCAAGCTGAAGACAGTAATTCAGATTGTTAAGAAGGAATCAAAGAAAGACAAAACGGTGCCTGCAACCCTTCTGAGGATGCATTTCCATGATTGTTTCCTACGGGTATACATACAACATTTAGTTTCTTCTATGTTTATCTTCCTGTGTCGTAGCTAAACAATTTCCCCTGTTATACGCATATTAGTTAACTTACTTCCTTCTATATCTTCGTGAAGGGATGTGATGCTTCTATTTTGTTGAGCTCCAAGGGGAAAAACACTGCAGAAAAGGTGTTATCGATTGTCCGTGTTCAAAGCAACGAGAAACTGGAAACCAGTAAGAAGAAGAGACACAAAAAAAAAAAATCACAGAAATGAAGAAATCCGAGACCACAGAATTCACTGTGTGTCCTTAAGGAATTTAACCCCCTCACTGTACCCGAGGTTGTGGATTATTTCCTCCCAGGATATAACGGATATACCTGTCATAGGAGTGGCGGTACCTCAAACGCCTACGACTTCGACGAACTCAAATTCGGGAACGAAATCACACTATGACTCGATATGTTTCAGTTTGCAGAAAAGAATGCAGAATTTTTAATGCACGAATAATTTTTTTTTTTTCCAGTACTCGAAAATGAGGCATTGCCTCAGTTTATATAGCCTCGAATTGTGACTGTTCGGAAAGGCTTGGTGCCTGTTCGGGAAAGGCCATGCCTTTTTCTGAAAAATAAGAACGTTGGGAAGTTTACAGTTAACAAATTAATATTTTTCCCGCGGGAATTAAAAATAATTTCAGAAAATGAAGATTGAATTTTAAATAAATTTGGTCCAAAAAAGATTATCAATCAAATCATTTGACCGAAGCCGAAGCCGAGCCGAGCGACGACGACGGCGCGAGGGGAGTCCCTCTTCTTAACCCTTTAAGAGCTAGAAGAAGTGCTTTCTAATATAAGCACATAACTTTCCCTTTCTACCACCAATGTGGTACAAAGCTCCTTTTCAAAGGAACTTTGCTTTGAAACTTCATTTTCCTTCTATTGTCTTCTTCCCTCCATTTCTCATTCACATCAACTTAGCTAGCTTTAATCATTAACTAGCTTTAACGAAAGGATGACCCTCCTAATGGTTCTATGCACGGATTCTATGTTAGTGACGGCGCAAAGAGAGCAGTTGAAGCTATATGTCCTGGCGTTGTCTCTTGCGCTGATATTTTAGCTTTTGCTGCAAGAGATGCAGTCGTGTTAGTAAGTACCCGCCCCCTGCTAGGAAAAAAGACATCAAAAAGCATATAAATAGGTTATGTAAGCCGTGAGAGTAGCTGCTAATGCTTGCATTAGGTAAGCCGTCTATATCACATCCTTAACGCGGGATGTCTGCCCTTTTAACATATGAGTATAGTAAATAAGTGAATTTAGTCAAGATGGCCTAAAAGAGTAGATATATATGGACTATGGTATACATGTTAACAAACTCGAAATTCCATTAAAATTGCTAGTCCTAAAGTAGAAAATCCGAAAATAAGGACTATTTTGTTGATGTTTCAGTCAGGTGGGCCTTACTGGGAGGTGCCAAAAGGAAGAAAAGATGGGAGAACATCCAGGGCAAGTGAAACAACACTGCTGCCCAAACCTACATTCAACATTTCTCAACTCCAACAAAGCTTCCATCAGAGAGGTTTATCAACCGATGATTTGGTGGCTCTTTTAGGTCAACATATACAACAATGCTCCAAAATTTTTCTCGAATTAATTAATTTCCTAAATGGTCATCTAATGGCTATATATTCTCTTTGGCAGGTGCGCACACTTTAGGACTTTCCCATTGCTCATCCTTTATTAGCCGCATATACAACTTCAATGCCACACATGACATTGATCCTACACTACGTCGATCGTTTGCAGCAAGTTTGAAGAGCATATGTCCATTCAAAAACAGGGCTAAGAATGCAGGAATAAGCAATGATCCTTCTCCAACAACATTTGATAATACTCATTACAGGATAATTCTCCAAAAGAAGAGTTTGTTCTCTTCAGATCATGCTTTGCTTACTACTCCAAAAACAAACAACAACAACAACCCAATATAATCTCACTTAGTGGGGTCTGAGGAGGGTAGTGTGTACGCAGACCTTACCATTACCCTTGGGTAGAGAGACTGTTTCCAAATAGACCCCCGGCATTCTTCCCTCCAAGAACTTATCACCTTGCTCTTGGGAAGACTCGAACTCACAACCTATCGATTGTAAGTGGGGTTGCTTACTCCAAAAACAACTAACCTAGTTTATAGGTTTGCTACCTCAAAAGCAGCTTTTCATAAGGCTTTTGCTAATTCCATGATTAAGATAAGTAGCCTTACACGTGGTCAAGAAGTTAGAAAAGATTGCAGGGTAGTAAACTGATAATTGTTCCATTGTTAATTAATTCTACTTAGCAGTTTAATATCTGTATAATTGTAATTAGATGATCCAGGAAAATGGGTTGTCTATCACTCCCTATATTGTCTTAGTTTCATTTTATTGATTACAGTACTGGAAAAACTTGTTACTTGCTTCGGATGTTGTTATTACGAATAAAAAAAGAGGGTCGTGGATAAAATAAATAAGTATATAATGTTACTCAAGCGTCATAGAGAACACATAACCAAGAATAACATTCTAATATAAAGGAAAAATCAGTGAATCTCGAACTCCCCTTAAGTTCTTGTTGCTTAAAAGACAAATTGAATGAACTACTTCAGTGACAGAATTGGCGTTTGGAAGTTCTACATTGATGGTAAAGTAACACATAAAGATGGAATATTAGAGACAAATTTCCCTTTTATGATGTAAGGAAAATACTCAGAGATATCAAAATAAAGTGAAGTGTCACTTTTCAAAACTAAGGAATTCAACAACAAGAACCATAGTAAATTTAGTGTAATCCCATAAATTGAATCTGGAAAGAATAATAAATTTATGTTGTGAGAAATAAATGTTGTTTAAGGGATTTTCCTATAATGCTGACCACGTAATGGCTTTACTTTTACCAAAAAGGAGTCTCTCACTCTTCAAAACAAGGGGTTAATGGCTGCTTTCCACATCTTAGGAAGTCTAAGAGAAAATTACCCTACTGCCTTACGCATCTATACTGAACAATTGTTAATTGATTTGTTTTCTCACTTTATTTTTTAACTGCTATAATTGATTCTATGAAAATATTAGGTGCAAAAATATATTTATCATGTTTATATTAAGCCAAAAGAAGAGTCACGAAATTTTAAAATTATTTGTCACTTTCACATATAAATATTATGATTATCCTTAGAATTATAGACTGGATAAAAGGAAATAATTTTAAGAATAGAACAAAAATCCTAAAATTGGCCGTTCTTGTAAACTTTTCTTATCTAGAATTTTGTTTTAAAGCTATTTTTCTGATTATTATTTTTTTTTTTAAAAACTTGAAAATGGGGGCAGAATAAGTTTTTTCCCAATTTAGATAGATTCTAGAACCCACCTTCATAAAATCTGCACAGTCCAGTGTCCAATCCCAAAAACCTTTACACAAAGAGCAGTCATCCATGGCATTTGCTCACTACTTGCTTACAGTCCCAGCTGATATTTCAAATCCCCACTCTGCTACTTCGATTATTACCCGCCCCTTTTCACCTTCTTATAATTCTCTATCGTCTTTGAGTTTTTCTTCCTCTTCACCAAAACTTAACACTCGCAGGGTCTCTAATCTCCCTAAGAATTTGAGATTCCGCCACAAAGGTAATAATATTCTTTACTCCGTTTTCCAGAGAAATTTGGTATTTCAGTGGATTGCCGAATTTGTTTTGTGGATAACGTTTACCAATGTGGAAAGCGTTCAACTTGTTGATGGTGGTAATTGAGAAAAAACATTTTTATTCTGGTGGTTGTAAATTTGAAAACCTTTAACTGTTCAACAGCAAGTTTTTTCCTTTATCCAACTTCATTCTGCTTCCACTAAAGATGAATTTGATTATGCTATGGCCAGTGAACTTAACTTCACTGCAAAAATTAACCATCAAACTATCGCTTTTATTGGGCATTTGGTATAAAAGGTCTCTAATATAGTTGAATGATTCAATTCATTACTATCTTTTTCCTAATTAGTTATCTTCATTTCTTGTTTTAAACAATGCACCCTTCCAATGGGAATTTTTAGTGCTTTCCATTTTTTATTTTTGTATAATGTTGGATCGAGATGAATTTAAATGGATAACATGGTCACTGAGGATTCATATTGCTGGCCCCAACTTGTTTGGGACCTGAGGTGACTCTGTTTAGGAAGTGTAAGCTATAAAGTTATATGGAAGTTTTATTTTCCTAAAGATTTTCTGTTACTTTATGCAAGTTCTTGGCAGAGGACGTGTCCTATCAGAAGTGTTTGATTGAACATATTAGCTACATAGAGAACAATAGCATCTTCATTTGTCATTTGATGTCTCATTTTCTGAGGATTATGAAAGAGTAATCCAATCTTACCACTGTGGAAGCATTTTCTTTTTGTCATTCAAAAGTTTCGACTTGGGAAACTTATTGTTGCTCATTTTTGCAGCATCTGTTAAGGCCGAAGCATCTGAAGCCAGCTCAGCTGCAGATGCTTTCACCAACTTCAAGCATGTACTCCTACCAATTACAGACCGGAATCCTTATCTCTCTGAGGGTTCAAGACAGGTCCATTCTTCTCTGCATTTTTCCTTCTTAGTAGCGGCGCTTGAACGAACCAACCATTGCTTCATTTCTAGTCGTGCATCTTTTTTAAAGAATTATTTTCATTCTGCAAGTGTCATAAGGAAAGATTGCAATGTACTGTGCAATTCTTTCATTGGTGAATTTTCATACACCGTAGCATTTGTGACAGATTTTGATTCCATATTAGCAGTCGTTAGCTGTACCTGAAGTCAAAATTTTCATTTCACCTCTGGATGACAATGGGACAGGGGAAGCCTTAGATGTGAGGGTTGGAGTGACTCTTAGCGGAGAAAGCAATCGGGAAGGGAGGAGATCTAGAGCTCCTTTGGATATTTATAGTGGGCATGGTGGGTTAAGCGAACTGAGGAAAAAGTTTATGAAAAAAATTTAATGTTGGAAAAATAGAAGGCAACTTAACATAATGGGGAAGAAAGGTGTAGAAAGGGCAGGGTATAGTGAGTTGTTAGTGCAGAAGAAAATTAAATGGGTTGGAATGGTGGGGCTAGACTGTGGCAGAGATTTCTCCCTGCCGCAGACCTACTGCCACCATTTCCATCTTTATATGGAGTTAATCTCCAATTCAACCATTTGAACTATTTGTATGGTATAACCACCGTTTGAGCTATTTGTAGGGGCTTCAATAAAATGCGGGCCCTTTCGTTCCTCTTCACTGTGGTTCTGAGGAAAGATATGTATTGGCTAATCCTGGAACACATTAAGCAGACTGCATCAGTTTCTTTTTGTCAAATTGCATTTTTGGCTTTTTCTTGCCCTTTCTTGGTTTGAACATGTTCACCTAGCTCATTCGATTTTGTAAGTGGCATGTATACTTTTTAAAAAACCTTATAGAAGTTACTTATTCTCGGTAATTTATCAGGCTGCAGCAACTGCCACTGCTTTGGCAAAGAAGTATGGAGCTGACATAACAGTTGTTGGTAGGTTTCTTGATGTCCCAGATGTTGTGTGCTATTGGTTCTTTCAAAAGCTAAATTACAGAGATGACTTTCTTGGTACAAAAACTTTAGTGGTAGATTTCAAGGAATCTAGGTCTTTATGGTCTTTGCAGTTATTGATGAAAAGGAGAAAGAAGCAGTCCCGGAGCATGAGACCCAACTGGCGAGCATCCGGTGGCATTTGTCTGAAGGTGTGTATTTACTGTTGTTGCCCTATATGTAAAGAGCATGAACCAGTTGATGTTATGTGATTAAAAAGTGCAACTTGGACGGGTGCACTAGACTTGCATTGCTGTGCTTAGCAGCAACTGGCATTTTGCACGCAGCCTGTGCATTGCGATTAGCACAAACTGATCTTGGGGAACTTCAGTATTTGGCTTGTATATTGGAAGGATTTTCCAATGTTGGTTATCTCATTATTCTGCTGTGGAGCTCCTTTTATATGAGTCTGCAATAATTTTTTTAGCCTTGATTTTTATCATGCAGCACAAGCATCCGGATGGATAGGAAAGATGAAACATGTTCTGGTTGCTTATATGTACTATATACTGCAAAACTGTTATGGTCCACTTTTCATACTACTAACGACTGTGAACTCATTCCTCATCCTTAGTTTTACATGTGGGCTGGTATAGTAGCTGATTGGTGTACGCAAACATCTGCACAGGTGGATATCAGGAGTTCAAGCTGTTAGAACGGCTAGGTGAAGGAAGCAAGCCAACAGCCATTATTGGTGAAATTGCTGATGAAATGAACTTGGATGTCGTAATTATGAGTATGGAAGCTATCCATTCCAAGCATGTTGATGCAAACCTACTCGCTGAGTTCATCCCTTGTCCTGTATTGCTTTTGCCCCTATGAAGAAGAAATGTATCTGAAAAGCCAGTGGAGTTTGATTTTAGGATCAAGGGTATTAGCATTACCTTACTTGTAGTTTATTATTATCTTCATCGATATGATCTCCTATCTTTTGACCTTTTGATTATGTTTCTGCTTCATTGACCATAAATGCAAGTTTTAGATTTGCAGTGACTGGTTCATTGTATCTCAATCGTAAGAAGTCATGGATGTCGTCCACTTTAAGTGTTAGCCTTGCTCATCTTGATAGCTGTCATGAGTTTGTGTATCCGCTGTTTAAATTGATAGAATTGGGATTCTTCTGTTTATACTGAAGCATTACATTTGAACTCCTATCTTGGCATATTTCCTGATACTGCTATCATACTGATGAACAATTAGCTAAGCACATGAGAAACTGGTTTGTAGATTACTGGTGTGATTATCCTGCTCTATTGTTAATGATCAATTGATCAACTGTACCTCTAAATTGTGAATTATCATGCTTTTCTACTGGTGAATTTTAGTAGTTTGTGTCTAAATTGATATAATTGGATTTCTAATATTGGTGCTGGATTGTACATGTATAACGTCTGAATTTATTTGTCAATGAGCAATACGGCTAATCAAACAAGGACTTCGCTAGCTTGTCAGGGGCAGCTCTTCCATAAAAGCAAGTAAAGCGAGCGTTTTAGGACTTATATTTGTGAGGGTTTTATTTTTTTGTTATACCTAATAGACTGTGTATAAGTTTAAAAAATGTAAAGTGAAAAAATTTGATTTCTTTCTTTAATAAATATAGAGAAGAAGGATTTGCAACTGCTATAGTTTCTACTAAGAAAATTGCACTTGAAATGAATATCGAACCCGAATTTCGTAAGAAACGTGTGATATATAGGAAGTAGAAATTTGATGCACATGTTGATAATGAAATCTCAAAAGCTTCCGAATAGTTCTTCAGAGTTGATTACATTTATACATTATAGACAACGCTATTTTTCATTTCAAAATAGATTTTAACAATTCGAAACATATGAAAATATTTTTGATTTTCTATTTGGCAGTAAAAACTAAAATCACTAGATGTGGAAATTTGAAAAATATATTGCCTTAATATTGAATGTTCCTTAAAAGCATAATAATCAATTTGATATTGATTGTCTAGATTTATATTTTGAATTATAAGTTTAAGAAAAATAATACAATTAGAAAATAACAATTTAATTGATACACTTAATCCAATAAAATTCTTTTTCAAATGCCTAAATTGCTTATGAAATAATACGTGTTCATAACTCATGTTATCGTTGAGAAGTTTTCAAAATTAAAACCGATAAAATCTTACTTAAAAACAACAATGTCACAAGAAAAGGTTAAATGGATTAACGATATTGTCAATTGAGAAATACTTATTAGGAGTTATTAATTTAAAGAAAATTATTTATAACTTTGCATCCAAGAAAAGCTAAAAAATATGACTTCAAAAAAAAATTAAAAAATTAAAAAATTAAGCCCCTCGTAAAGTTTGGCTTTAGGTCACTAAAATCGTGTGCTTGTTTAGTAATGAGTTGGGGTATTTGCATCTATACCCGCTTTTTGGGTTACATTTTAATCTCTGCCCGCTTTGCAAAAAAATTACAAGCATATTCACTTTTTCGTATAACTTCAGCATTCGGGGCTGAAGTAGCAAAGGCAATCACGCAAAACTTCAGCATCCCAGTAGACAAGACTGAAGTAGCTGAAGTTTTTGTTTTTTTAGCTGGCGAAGTTTTTGTTTTGCAATTGGCAAACTTCAGCTCTAGAGCTGAAGTTTTTATTTTGTAACCGAAGAACTTCAGAATTGAAATTTTTATTTTGTAACTGGTAAATTTCAACTCTAAAACTGAAATTTTTCTAATTTGCTCTTGCCTCACACATAAAAATATATAAGCAATATATATTCATCTCTAATTATTTGTTTCACAGTTCCCTCTTACATGAAATAACTAACTTCTACTGGATTCATGTGGAATCGAGGACGACAGGTACACGTGTACTTTATTTTTAATATTTTCAAAAGTTACATGCTAGTTTGTTACCTAGTAAACAGTTCTGGAAGATAAATTCATCAAGAAAGAAGGCAATTTACTGCATTCTAATTACTTTATATTTTTTCCAATTTCTGTGCTCTTTTCTTATTCGAGATATGAGCATTGACCGGCGGATAGAAGCTGAATGATTTGGGACATGCTTCTTGAATTATGATCCTTGCTCCAACTATGGAAACTGGATTAACACCCCTCCCCTTTCCTTCCTCCCAAAAAAAAAATGAAAAAGAAGAAAATGAAAGAGAAAAGGAGAAAGAAGGCTCAAATTATTTAAAAAGTAGATACAAATTAAAATATTTTAAAAGTATTGATATAAATTAAATGAGGACGAGCCCTATGTAATTTTTACGGCGTGCTCGGCCGTCCAAGTGATTAAAATTCTTATCATTTCTAAGGACATCGGAACTAGTAAAATATCTTAAGAGAAAGTCCTAGATAATTTTAATTTTCGTCATTTCTACGGACAGCGAAACTAGAGAAATATCTTGAAGAGAAACTAGGCAGAACTTAAAACTGAAGAATAATCAAAATAGCATTGATAGAACCAAACAAGCGTGCTCAACATTTTACAAGCCACAATAGTGCGTAAAAAACAACAAGAAATTCAAGGCCAGCAAATGATAATCACTACCATAATGCTAGGTAGATACAGCATTATTAATGATGAGAGACTAGGTGTTCAAATGCTGGGGTTGCTGTGAAAGGAGTTCAACGTTTTGGTTGCTTGACCTCGCAGAACTTGCTGGTAATAGAGAGCAGCAGCCAATGCTCCCAGAAAGGGTCCAACCCAGAAGATCCACTATATATGAAAAGAGATTAAGGGAAACATTATGAGACTAATTAGCTCTATTGAACTTTAAAAGACGGTTTATAGTAGAACTGTCATAATAAGTAGTATAAACACTTACATGGTCATTCCAAGCTGTGCTATCGTTGTAAATGACAGCAGCTCCAAAACTCCTAGCTGGATTGATCCCAGTTCCAGTTATGGGAATAGTGGCCAAATGAACCATAAACACAGCGAAACCAATTGTCAGTGGTGCTAATACCTGTGGAGAAAGAAGGTAACGAATAGTAAAATCATATAACACTAAAATCTTGATATTTAATTTATTATTTAGACATGCATTTGTTACTCGCTGCAGTCTACAGAGACTATAATCTCTTGTTTACGTGGAGTTTATCTTTGACAGACACTTCAAATATTCTTTTTTTGTTAAAAAGTATGATGTATTTACTGATTTCTATAGCACTAGTTTTACGAACATGGGCACCCTCAAGTGCACACTAATAGATTAAAATTTGAGACCTTAGTAACCAGAAGGCTAAGGCACCTAGCGATGTGGTCCATAGTGGTCAATAAAATGGTCGGTACAATCCCTGGAGATCAGAGTTCAATCTCAGCATAGACAAATCCCATTTGCCTAAGCTTAGTCGGAAAAAAAACCGGGAGGCTAAGGATCCATCAGTAAGGAGCTTTTATCATTGAAGTTCAAAGGGTGCAACCTTATTCGTACCTCCGATGCACTCCAAATCTCTATGTTATTGAACTAATTATCCATATGCATCTCGTAATTAATACGCTTTCTCTTGTTTAACTAAAGACTTGGAGCATGTTTGGAAAGCTATCTTGAAAACTTAATTGGGTGTAATTTTACAATTTGGCAAGTTTGTTTGGTCATGTAATTACTTGATTAGTAAGAAATTAAGTATAATTGAAGGGGTGTAATTACACTCTCCATTTCTCAAGGGGATGTGAGAATTGGTGGTAATTATTAGGGGTGTCAATGGTTCGTTTTGATCAGTTATTTTATAAATTTTATACCATACCAATTTTTCAGTTGTTCATTATGTATAACCAAAATTAGACTTTTCGAAACCGCCCTAATTATATCAATTTCTCTTCGGTATCGGTACGGCTCGGTTATTTTTCGGTATATTTTTTAAATGTCATATAAAAATCACTAGTAAAAGTAGAATGCTATACATACATACTTTTATAGGACTTAACAAAACTCTCTAGACATATTTACACTTTAAAGGGTGATGAATTAAGAAATTATGAAAGATGACTAGAGTTCATCAACTACTCTACAAAAGCGTGAAAGGAACTAAACAAATTAATATAAAAAAAATATAAATCACACGAGTGGAAAAATATTAACTAAATTGGGATTGAGATCAAAAATAAAGTCTATAGAAGATTAAATATTCAAAAAGATACATTTAAATCGTACGAAAGGAAATATAATCAATACATTGTAGTTTGCTACTTATAATCGCTATAATGCCTTGTGACTTGCTAGTGAATATGCTGGAAATAATTTATTTCGATGGAAGTAGCATAATAGGTTTGAGGATTATGATTTTGCTTCTATTACTTGTTAGCTTATAATTATTTTCATAATTCTAAAACCCAAGAAAAATATAATGTTTTATTATTTTAAACTTAATATATAAATATATTTTTCACATATAAATTTATTCGATACGGTCCGGTATTTTTTCAGTTTATTTCCATAAAATAAAAAACCTACCCTGATTATCGTTACAATTATAGATTTATATAAAAATCTAAGATTTTATTAAAATAAACCTAAAAATCAGTTCGGTACTGTACGATTTGGTCGATTTGCCGGGTTTTAACTATCCATTGATACCCCTACTAATTACACAGTATAATTACAATGTTGTTTTTTTAGTTTCTTTCCTTTTTGTTTTCATTTTATTTATTTTTATAACTTTTTATTTCTATTATTTTAAATTTTATCTTTTTTTTACTTTTAGATTTCTTTTGAAATTTAAAATATATTTTTCTTTGTACATTATTTCTCTTTTGTTTCTCTACCTTTACTTCTTGTGATTCAATGTAATTACTTATATTTTAATTTTTATTTATTTTATTATTTTATTTTTGAAACTACACCTTCTAATATTAGAAATAATGAGTCACTAGCAAACCTGACATATAATGAGTGATGCAATTTAAACTGTAATTTCGTTTTTGAATGTGGTTATAAACATTTATGTTTCCTAATCTTAAGTTGTAGTGGAACTTTATTATGCTGGAATTTAACATATGTTAAACTATTTTATTTTATTTTTGAATTTTGAAACTGTGTTATATCCATGATTCCAATTTATTTGTTTTAGTAGTATTGACTCAAATTACATGTTGTTCATTTTTTAGTTATAATTGATGGATTGGTTTTGTCAACCCATTTGAATAATGATACGATATTATATTTATAAATATTAATTTATTTTATCAAACATGAACTCCATGATATTCTTACAAAATATTTATTTGTAGTTTTTTGTAAGTATTTAAACTAAATATTATTAATTTGAAAAATATATAGAAATTATTTTTTTATATTAGTTATAAATATATGATTACTAATTAATGTATATTCACGAAAAATATACATTTTAAATACTAAATATAATATCATTTATACTTCTAAAAATTTATATGCGTATATTTATTATATTAACTTTTAAGTTTTGATAATTACTTCATTTAAAATTTAATCTAATTGCATAATTACACTTGTACAACCAAACAGAAAACTTGTTATTACACTTAATAATACTATGATAAATAAACATGTCGTCGTAATTACACAACTGTATAATTACTAGGTTATGTAATTACTATTTTAATAATTACACCAATTCAAATTATCAGATCGCTTTCCAAACAGACATTTAGTAGTGTTAGATAAAACAGAAAAGGATCAGATATATCCTTCTATTATCGAATATTATCTAAAGTTACCCTATATTATATTACTCAATCAAAATGGTCCTTATCGTCATACTATTGAACATATTTGCCCCTCATTTGATGAAAGGGACATGTGGCAGCCTTCTAAACATTTTTAATACCCAATCCCAATCAATTGCCCATATTGGATACCCGATATCCATAACACTAAAACCGACCCATCCTAAGACTAATCTCGTCTCATTCACAACAAAAGCTCCTTCGTCCAAAATATGGATGTGTTAAAAAATGGTGGCCCTTAAATTTTGCACTAAATTCTTCCAACGAGCAACAACTAATCTCCTTGATTTAAGCACATATAAAACCACGATCCAATTCTCAAGCAACAATTTTTAAAAGAATTTCAATATAGACCCAGATAATTATTTCAGTAGAATAATTCTAACACTTTAATAATTTAGTTCCCACTTTAAAAACTTAAGAACCCATCAGTTGGAGTTCGAATTTTTGTTACTTAGTTCTTCAAATCAGTTGCCTTAATTCCGACTCAAAGAGCAGCTCCAAACAATCAAACCAATTTTTAGATTTTCAAGCATTCAAGAGCCAGAACACATAAATAAACTGGTGTGGACAGAGTACGCAGTAGACTGGACAGAGTCTTTGGTAACTATGAATGGATGATCAAATGGAACCAAGTGGTAACTGATTATGACCTGCCTTTAATCTCAGACCATAATCCCATGATAATGACACTAACATCATCTTCCTGGCATGGGAAAAAGACTTTCAAATTCCTTAATATATGGGCTGAGCATGAAGATTTTCAGCAGATTGTGGCAAGAGTGTGGCAGGGGTGGAAAGTCAGATATTATGAGAGCAAACTCAAAGCCTTGAAGAGCCCTCTGAAGGTCCTGAATATTAAAGAATTCAAGACTATCTCACAAAGAATAGACCAGTGCAGACAGGAACTGGGACAATACAAGCCCAGATCAAACAGGCATACACTGATGGCCTACAACAGAAGGAGAAGGAGCTGGTGCTGAAACTGGAAAAATGGTCAATGATTGAGGAAAGTGTCCTGCAACAGAAGGCAAGAGCAAAATGGATACAACTTGGGGACTCCAACACTAAGTACTTCTCTGCAGTAATGAAGGAGAGAACTCAACACAACCAGATTACTGGACTTACCAATGCAATGGGAATCAAACTTACTACAGCTGAAGATATCAAAGAGGAAATCATGGGATTTTACAAGGCACTGATGGGAACCTCTGCAACCAATCTGCCTGCTATAAACCAACTGTACATGTCAAATGGCCCAAAGCTGACACAACAACAAAGAAAGGAACTATGTGCTGATGTAACTGATACAGAAATAGTGGAGAGTCTCAAGGCTATTGGAGATGACAAAGCACCAGGGATAGATGGATACAATGTTGTATTCTTCAAAAAGAGCTGGGGCATCATTGGCAGCCAGGTCACCATTGCCATTAAGTAGTTTTTCACCTCAACCAGGATGTTCAAACCTATAAACTGTGCAACTATTACCCTCATTCCTAAACTGTCCAAACCATCTACAGTCAAAGAGTATAGGCCTATTGCTTGTTGTTCTTTCCTCTACAAAATTATCTCAAAAATTCTGGCTAACAGGATGTAGAAGTTGATGGCAAGTATTATCAGTGAAGCTCAGGCAGGCTTCATCCCAGGCAGAAATATCCAGGACAACATCATCCTGGCACATGAACTAGTCAAAAGCTATACTAAACAACATGTGTCCCCCCAGATGCATGATAAAAATTGACATCTAGAAAGCTTATGACTCAGTTGAATGGGTATTTCTACAGCAGGTTATGGAACAGATTGGCTTCCCCAGCACCTTCACCAAATGGATAATGGAATGTATCTCAACAGTGAGCTTCTCTGTGCTACTCAATGGAGAGGCAACTGAACCCTTTGATGCTGCTAGGGGGCTGAGGCAAGGGGACCCATTTTCCCTTCCTATTTGCTCTAGTCATGAAATACTTAGGCAGATCATGCACCTCACTAAAAGATGATCCAGCATACCAGTTCCACCCCAGATGTAAAAAACTGGGCATTACTCACATGTGCTTTGCTGATGATTTGTTGTTGTTTGCCAAAGAAGACATTACTTCTGTAATGGCCCTATCCAAATGTTTCTCCCAATTCTCTGAAGCTTCTGGACTACAAGCTAATCTGAACAAGAGCTCAGTCTATTTTGGAGGGGTAGCACTGGCTATACAGAAACAGATCCTCGACCACCTTGGCTATGAGCAAGGTCAATTGTCATTCAAGTATCTAGGAGTTCCCTTATCCACAAAGAAAATCACACTGCTCCAGTGGCAACCTCTAGTGGATAGGATCACTGCCAAGATCACATCTTGGACTACCAAAACACTGTCTTACTCTGGGAGAATCCAACTGGTTCAATCTGTCATCTTTGGGGTCCAAGCCTACCAGGCACAACTGTTTATATTGCATGTTAAAGTCCTGAAAATGATAGAAGGCATTTGTAGGAGTTTCATTTGGTCTGGGATGAATACTGTAACTAAGAAAGCATATATCTCTTGGGACAAAATGTGTACCCCAAAATCAGCTGGAGGGATAAATCTCACTAAACTCAAGCTCTGGAACAAAGCTGCCATTGCAAAGACCAGCTGGGATCTAGCTCATAAAAAGGACATGCTGTGGATTAGGTGGATCACTATGTACTACATCAAAGACAGACCTATAGAATCCATTCCAATTCCTGCTCAGGCAAGTTGGATGGTTAGAAAGATCATCCAATCAAGAGACATACTACAGAGGATCCAGCACTGGAAGGAACAGAGATGCTCAACTAGACAGTTGTACCAGTCACAGATGCAAGAGTTGCCGAGATTCCCATGGAAGAATTTAATCATACAAAACTATGCAAGGCCAAAGGCAATCTTCAATCTATGGCTATTCTTACAGGACAGACTCCCAACAAAGGACATATTGCACAGCTGGGGAATGAGTATTGATCTACAATGCACCTTATGCCAAAATCACCAGGAAACAAGAGACCATCTACTAGTGTCCTGCCCTGTCACTGTGGACTTATGGAAAAGAACAATGAACTGGCTGCAGGAGAATTATCTCCCCACCAATGATTGGAACCAGAAAATGCAGTGGTCAGTAAGCAATGCCAAGGGTCGAACATGACGAGCAGCCATCTTCAAAATGGTAACTGCTGAGTTTGCATATACTATCTGGCTGGAAAGGAATTCAAGAGTCTTCAACAAGATATTTCGATGTAACACAGCCCTATTGAGAGACATAGTGTATAATTGTAATGTTAGAGGTACCCCACGAATTAGACAATAATTACAAAACCTTTGAATATAGTAGTGTTAGTTAGTTAGGATAGTAGAAATAGTTTATATGTTATCTCACAGATAGTCAGCTGAGTTGAAGCTAGACTATGGTTTTGTAATGTTACTTCATTGGTGATTAATGAAAAGCTTAATTACCAAAAAAGAGCACAGAATTTATTTTTTGATTTTTTTTAGAAATCAAGGCAATAAACAAGGAATGCTTAAAGCAATTTCTTAGCCTATACTCCGAAACAAAAAGATTCAATTTGTAAGAAATTTGAAAAAAATTTCACGCTTAGTTGCTTGGATTTTTCGAGTTGGAAAGAGAAGATATTATTTTGAACCTCAAATCCGATTCAACAAGGAACCCAACAACTCTTTTGCTTGCAAATCTTCTTTAACCGAACTAAAAATTAGTAGTTAATCTAAGATACTCAACAAAACAGATTGATTTTTTTTTTTACTTAGTTCTTCAAATCAGTTGCTTAATTCCGACTCAAAGAGCAGCTCCAAACAATCAAACCATTTTTTGGATTTTCAAGCATCCAACAGCACAAAATTTCCTTTTCCAATTTTTTTTAAAGAAATCAAGGTGATAGACAAGGAACGCTTAAAGCAATTTCTTAGAATATACTCCGAAACAAAAAGATTCAATTTGTATGAAATTTAAAAGCACATAGTCATGGAGGAATGAGCTTCTCTTGTTTAGGAGATAAAATAATAGAGAGACAAGGTTTTAATTGATTAAGTCTAGGGATGGGTCAGGTGTAGGGTTATGGATATGGTATCCAGCACGGGCAATTGGTTGGGTATTGAAAATATTTAGAAGGTTGCTGCGTGTCTAATCTGTTAAATACAACAACAACTACAACAACAACTATCCAGTATAGTCTCACAAAGTGGGGTATGGGAAGGGTAATATGTAGACGAGTCTTACCCCTATCCAAAAGGGCAGAGAGGCTGTTTCCAATCGACCCTCGGCTCAGTGAATGAAAGGAAAAACAAAAACAAACACAAAAACAAAAACAAAAACAAAAGAGCATTAGTAACTCCAGCAGAAATAGCGTAAATAATTATCTAAACATAAGAAACATAAATAAAATAGCATGCAATAATATCATACAGTAACTACCATAAATAACTACCATAAGGGAGACTCAATCCAAAACAAAAATCATCTATGGATAGCCCTGCCAAGCCTCACCCAACCCCGGGTGAGGAGTACGAAAAACTCTAGGAGCCCCTATCCTACAACCCTGATACTAGACCTCCAGACTTTCCTATCAAGGGTCATGTCCTCGGAAACCCGCATTCTAGCCATGTCATGCCTAATCACCTCTCCCCAATACCTCTTAGGCCTCTCTCTGCCTCGCCGAACGCCGACAATTGCCAGCCGCTCACAACTACTCACTGGGGCATCAGAACTTCTCCTCCGTACATGCCCGAATCACCTCAGCCTCGCTTCTCGCATCTTCTCATCCACCGGGGTCACCCCCACCTTCTCTCGAATAACTTCATTCTTAATCTTATCTAACCTGGTGAGCCCGCACATCCACCTGAGCATCCTCATCTCCGCAACCTTCATTCTCTGAACATGAGAGTTCTTCACTGGCCAGCACTCCGCCCCATACAACATTGCAGGTCTAACCACAGCTCTATAAAATTTCCCCTTGAGTTTCAGTGGAACTTTTTTGTCACACAGGACTCCTGATGTAAGCCTCCACTTTGACCACCCCGCTCCTATAAGATGAGTGACGTCCCCGTCAATCTCTCCGTCCCCCTGCATCACCGACCCAAAATATCTGACACTGTCCCTCTTGACGATGACCTGAGATCCAATCATCACGTCTCTACCTATTTCGCTCAGGATAATTTTAAATAATATTTGATAGTAAAGGAGTATTTTTGACCGTTTTCCGTAGTTAAAATTGTATATACGAAATGTGCAAAGCAATCAAACAACTTTCTCAAAATTAAAGATAGTGAACATTTTGTAAAATAAGGAGGCACATGGGACTTACAGGGACGTGTGAATCACGTGAATTACGTTTGGGGTCGGTGGCGGAGAAGACGGTGTAGACAAGGACGAAAGTGCCAATGATCTCAGCACCCAATGCTGCGCCCGTCGAGTAGCCAACTGCAACGGTATTAGCACCACCGCCATGCGTGTTATAGTCATGCTTCATGAACCCTTTCACTAAACCAACGCCGCAAATGGCTCCTAAGCACTGCGCCACAATGTAAGCCACTGCTCTCAGTAATGACACTTTCCTTGTCAGTAATAGCCCAAATGTTACTGCTGGGTTGATATGCCCGCCTATACACATTCGTTAACCCCAAATAAGATATTAGTATAGGATTGCTGTCATAATATGTTTGTCATGCTAACTTTAATTGTCATTTAATTGAAAAAAATTCTTTGTAAAGAGTACCCAGTTCAGCTTAATATATATATGGGCAAGTGCCTTGTATTTAGTTTAGGTTTGTATTTAGTTCAGGTGCGGATATTGATAGATTATTAGATATTGATAGATTATAATAAGCAGCGGAAGCAATCACAGTATCAAAATCACATGTAATCTATACAACTAGCATAAACGAGATTTCGTGAACATATCTTTTTCACCACGTGAGCCTTCTGTTCGATAACTTCTCAATGGAATCTCCATCACCCGCACAATCGTGATCCTCCAACGTTCCATGGTCTTCTACTGTGTTTCCCAAATAATAACCGAAAATAGCAATTTTGTGTGGGCGAAATTTCTAGGAAAACTTGGCTGAAAATTTCAGACACCATATCTTTTTTTTTCTAGGTGAAAAATCTTATGTATTTATAACACAAGTTTTAAGGGTTAAGACCCTTTTCCAAAACCTGTTGAGTTTTCTTTTCCACCAGAAAAATGATTCTTTTATTTCCTATTATTTAGGCACAGTAGGGACCACAAAATTTAAATAACAAGGCCTCCAATTATGGAATTAATTTATAATTTTCGAAATTAATATCTACCATAATTAATTACGAATTATTCAACTAAAAATTCATAATTGCACTCATTCAATTTCGAAATTCATCCATTAAATCTTATTTAACTCCCCATGTTAAGATTCAGATACGAATCAATTAAATTAAATTACTGACGATTTAATTTATTGATTATTTCCTTTAGACTTTCTCTTAACTTATTTCATGTGTCGGATACAAAATCCACCTGCCGGGTTTACACATGAAAACTTATAAGCTTTAATAAAGGTGTATCATCAATCACTCGAGACATGGATGGATTCCATCAACTAACTATTACTTCGCCACTGTACATTATTATTCCAATTTACCAGGCATATTGACCCACGAAAGAATCTCGCCTTTTAATAAATCAAAACAATAATACTATACACAGCTAATAATAATTATATCAAAAATTAAGAGTATAAGTACATTTAATGGCTAGAGAATTTATTTTATTAAGTCAGTATAAAATACTTATCTCTACCTGGTCCGTTCAATACATACAAAATATAGTAGCACAAGAAGCTGGAATTAAACCATTCCCATAATCAAGATAAATTATATTTAATCTTGTGCTACAATCATTCCTGATGGTTTGTCCAATTCCATCATTAGATTGTGAACTCAAACTTTATACTTATATGAACCGATGATTTAATCTTCTGCGTATAAGCTAAACTGTATACACTAAATCATCTACTATATAAGCAAAGGACGAAGACTATTATATGATTCATTTAAAACTTTATTAAATCTGAATAAACAATTATTTCATAATAAGTACTATATCTAAACCAAACCCATAATTAATAGTATATATCCCAACAGATAGAGCATATATTCAGTGGCTTCAATTGAATCCATAACTTTTGATGTGGAGCAAAAATGAATGTAAAAATTTATCAAAATTTTAAAAATAATAGATATGAACTCATAACTTTAAAAATATAATGGATTCAATACTAAAAATTTAAAAATTAAGTCGATATAGTTTAAATTCTAGATACGCCCCTAATTCAGTTTAAGATAAAAATTGATGTACGGAAAGAGAGGAGGGTGAGGGAAGACAAAAAAAAAAAATAAAAAATAAAAAAAGATTTTCTTTTCGATCTTTCCTTCTTACGTAATACTTTTTTTCTTGTGAAGGGAATACTCCAAAATTATAAGTTCACGTTTTTAATCTGTGACTTGCTAACTTTGCCCGAAAAACAAAAGAAACTTCTCATTCTTATTTCTATAATTCTGCAACATGCAAAACAATGGAGGTTTTGACAAAAAGTATGAAAGTATTGAACTTGAACTAACTATAAGACACCTTTAAAGTTCAAACCTCGAAACTTACAATTCCGTGGTTAAAATTTTGAATTATCGTTTTGTTCTAGATGCAGTTGCATCTTCCTACTAGAGGTTCATCCGACGCCATTTTGTGTTATAAGATTCACAATTATACATGTTAATTACTTTCTTCGCATGATGTAATTTGATTTGGCACGAAATTTAAAGAGAAGGAAGAAGATTTTTGAAATATGTGGTTTTAAAATTTTAAGTGGTAAAAGTTTTTTGGGCCATAATATTTGTGCGGTTATAAAATCTTCTCATTAAAGGTAAAATGAAGAGTTTAAAGTTGAATTATTTCTAAATTTAGAAATGTGTCATTTATTTTGAAATAGATGGTACCTCATCTAATTTGAAACAGACGGAGTACATTTTTTTAAAGAATAATGTCAGAATTAATAATAGATCAACACAATTTGAAAATAATACTCCCTCAGTTCCAGTGTATGTGAATTTATTTCTTTTTTAATCCGTTCCAAAAAAAGGACCTTTTTTAAATTTGGAAATAATTTAGCTTAAACTTACAATTATATCCCTAATAAAAAACTTTTATAACCACACAAATACTCTGGAGTCTTTTTTAATTTGTTTAACATCACAAATTTCAAAAGTCTTCACTTCGTATCAAATAAAGTAGGTTCACACAAATTAGAATAGAAGAGTTATAATTCGAGAAGTTCTAAAGTCATACATGTAAGTGAATTGTAATAAGGGGGATACTACTTGAGTGAAATAGTGAGATCACACGAAGAAATAAAGCAAAATAAAAAAAGTGGAGGAGATGAAAATGAGTACCAGAAATCCCCGCAGTGCAGTAGACGAGAACAAAAATCATGCCGCCAAAAGCCCATGCAATACCAAGGAGTCCAACGCCGTCGCAGGGACCAACTTGCTTCTTGTGGCCAATAACGGTAGCGATGCTAACATAGAGGAAAAGAAAGGTGGCAACAAATTCAGCAATGAGGGCTCTGTAAAAAGACCATTTCTTCAGCTCCGCCGTATCATACAGCGGAGCTGCTGGCGGATCCACATAGTCTTTCGCCATAATGTCTCCTTCTTCTTTAGATGTAGGAATTGAGATTGGTGAAAAGCATATATAAGAATAGATAGCAGCAAAAAAATTGAAAGCTGCCAGAGGTTGTGTGGATTACAAACTATAAAGGCGTGAATAAGTTGATACAGAAAAAAGTGAACAACACATGTATCCACATCGGGATGCTATATGGCAACGGGATCATTTACGTAATCTCCAAAAGTTACGTTATTCAGTGTGACATTAACTTGTATCTGAATGACCCTGCAATAACATGGATATCATGGGTGGAGCTAGAGCTTTGAATGCAAATTCGAACGAATCCAATAATTTTGGTTCAAATTTTTTATTTATTTTTAAAATATTATTAGAAAAACATTAATTAGTGACTGAAATTTCTGACTGGAAACAAACTAGTCGCTAATGGGACTACTTTTGAAACGGATTTGAATTTTTATTACCTTCTTTAACAAAGAAATTAGACTATAATTCCGACGAAAGTAGTGCGAAAATCGCGCGCCAATTACCCGCCTTCCTTTTTGCGATCGACTCGGTCAGAAAATAACAAGTCGAAAATATCAGTTGACCAAAAAAGCTACTGCGTCAGTCGCTAAGTTAAAATGAAAATGGTAAAAGAATATTTAAGCGGGTTTGCACCACGGTAGTCACAAATCTAAATTTAATATTTCAGGCCAAAAACCTATTTCCCCAATTTGTGCGCGCCCTATTTCCCCAGTTTCCCTCCTCTCTCTCTTTCGTTCCATCTCAGCAAACGGGCGGAAACCGAGAAAAAGAGTATAGCAGGAGACTGCGGCTTCTACTCCTTCATAATCAGTCTTTTGAGGTTCCAAGGTGTGTTTTCATCCTCCGCAATTGCTTACAGATGGGAGAAGATGCTCTCAAGGCCCATAAATCCCATTTGGATGTCGTTGAACTCGTTGTATGCATACCAATTTTACCTTACAATAACACACATATCCCCTTTTCTACCTTTATTTCAGTTTTTGTTAAGAATTTGGATGTCGCTTGTTTTAATTGGTCGTGGTTATGTAGTCAGTATAGCTGCCTTCTTGCTAGCGATTATGTATATGTGTGATTTCTGATGCGAGGTTTCAGGATTAAGCAAAGGCTAAATCCTTATCTATCTTCTAAAAGCTATTAAGTGATAATCCTAGATATGCGTAATGATATTTTTTTGTAGTCAATGATTACTTGAATGAAGGGCCTTGAATAAAATTTACATCACAAAAAGAAAAGGAGTAGGTAGAACACTTTTTCCTTGTTCGAATTAAAAAAGGGGAAAGAAAAAAGAATGAATATACTCCTCAAAGCTTTTCTGGACTAAAGAAAACCTACTACTTACAGGTGAGAGGTTGAAGAATATAGTTGGGTCGTCAGCGTACAATTATTTTTGAACATAGATAAGTAGGCAACTGGTGCCGTTGCATCTATAATTTAGCGAACTAATACAAGCTGTTTGCCATTGGGCTTTCATTCAAAGTCTCAGTGAATACTTCTGAATCAATATCCCTGTAAAGTAGGCTTGAACCCAATATTTGAACCTTATATTAAATCCTTTATGGGTCAGGTGGACAGGTGGGACATGCATTTAATTAAAAGATTGAAAAGTAGTTAGTTGTGGCACTTCTCGTTTATTGGTTCGTGATCTTTTATATCTCAATTCATCTGCTTCAAGAATTCTTGCCTGCACTCATCTTGTCATCATGACACCAGTACTTCAAGAAATCACACATATTTGTTCAGTTTCTCATCAAGATTTCTTCTTTACTCTGTTTAGTGATGGATATCACCTGTTATATTCTTGCTAGCGATTATGCATCTGTTCAGTTCCTTATTATCTGAATAATGTATGTATATTCCTTGTCTTGCTGCATTTGTTTTGCTCTCTATTTCTTTACTGGCTAATATACACTATGACATCTCCAATTTTAAGTGGCAAAATTAGGTCCAATGATTCAATGACAAAGAAGAATAGAAAAAAGTAAGTCTACTGTAAATTGGCCAAAGACGACCGATAAATGGAATTCGATATTAGAAAAAAGCTCATATTGCTGACATCACATTCTCATGAACAATGAATTTCAGCTCTTTATTGACCTTTACATGTTTAGCTAACTGTACTCACAATAATAATGTCAAGGATTCTTGTACTTTGGGTTTTCATGATGCAAACTCCTACTTTCGTGCCTGTGAATCCTGCTGCACATTTAGTCTCCAATTTTGTGGCAACTACGCATGTTATTTCGCAGAACAAGTTAAATAGCATTATATAAGTATATTTTTTGGCATCATACTAAGTAATATATATTGTTTTAAATATCTTGGATTTATTTGTGTATATGAAGCTTGCATATCGTAAGTGGATGTATAATCGAACTTATCCTAATCATAGTGGATTGAGAGAGGAATTTATAGAAGGCGTTACTGAATTTGTGGCTAAAGCGAAAACACTTCATGAATTTCTCAGTGAAGGGATGATTAGGTGCCCTTGTGTCAATTTCAAGGGTACAAAGTTATTATAGCCAGATGTTGTTAAAGTTCATCTTTATAAAAAGAATTTATAAGAAATTATTACATGTGGACTATTCACGGAGAGGATATTGCTAGTGTTGATAACATCGATTTTCAAAACTTTTTTGGTAGCGAGGGTAGCCCATTAGCAGAGAATAATACTGAAAATTCTCGATTCAGTGAAATGGTTAGGGATGCTTTTGTGATGCACTCGGAAGCTTAGTCTGAACCAAATGAGGATGCTAAGTGCTTCTATGAACAACTACAGGAAGCAAGTTGTCCATTGTATGAAGGCTCAATGCATTCTAAGCTGTTTGTCGCAGTTAGATTATTAAGTATTAAATCGGATTCAAGTATTTCGCAAGCGGTCATGGACTCTATCATTGGCCTTATGAATGAACTTAATCCGAATAAAATTGACCTATCCAAAGATTCCTACACAACAAAGAAATTAGTTTCTAAGTTAGGACTTTCATCATAGAGGATTGACTGTTGTGAGAAAGGTTGCATGTTATTCTATAAGGATTATGCAGCCTTAGAAAATTGCAAATTGTAACCAACCTCGTTACAAAAAAGTCATAATTCAAAAAGCAAGAAGTTTCCAGTTAAAGCGATGCATTACTTACTCCTTATACCTAGGATAAAGAGGTTGTATGCATCAATGAGCTCTGCTCCTCATATGAAATGGCACTATGAAAATAGACGGCCGGCTAGTATTCTGTGTTATCCGTCAGATGGGGAAACATAGAAGCATTTTGATAGGGTGTTTCCAGATTTTGCTAGTGAACCAAGAAACATTAGGTTGGATTTATGTGCAGACGGATTCACTCCCTTTTCCATCTCTGTTGCACCATATTCATGTTGGCCACTGTTTGTTACGTCGTATAATCTTCCTCCTGAGCTGTGTATGACAAGTCCATATTTGTTCCTACCAGGTCCGTGCAATCCGAAATGTTTGATTGATGTATACATGCAACCTTTAACCGACGAGTTAAAGTTATTGTGGCATGAATGTGTGGAAATATATGATATATCAACTAAACAAAACTTCAGATTATGTGTTGCTTTGATGTGGACAATAAATGATTTTACTGCTTATGGAATATTGTCGGGGTGTTCGACTGCAGGAAAGTTAGCTTGCCAAACTTTTATGGAAGATACAAAAGCGTTTACGTAGAAATATGGAGGAAAGAATACATGGTTTGACTGCCACCGTCGATTATTACCTATAGATCACGAGGTTAGGAGAAATACTAGTGCATTAGAAGAACCAAACCGATTTTGAGGAGCCACCATCACCATTGTCGCCAGAAGAAATTTGGAACAAAGTTAGGTTTCTACCAAAGGTAACAGAGTCTCCAATGTTTAATAAAATACTTGGTTATGGTGTTACGCACAATTGGACTAAACTGAGCATAATCTTCTTTAGCATAATTGGGATGTCATGCATATTGGGAAAAACTTTTTTTAACAACTTGTTTAATACAATAATGGATGTCAATAACAAGACAGAAGATAACTTGAAGGCTAGGATGGACTTAAAGGAATATTGTAGGCAAGTGAGTTATACCTGACATACTTGAACAACAAGATTCAGAAGCCTAAGACCAGTTACGCATTCACTTTGGATGAGAGAAGACAGATTTGTGATTGGGTTAAGAATTTGGGGATGCTTGATGGATATGCGTCAAACTTATCCATGTGTGTTGGCATGAAAGAACAGAAGTTGACGTCTATAAAGAGCCATGATTGTCATATTTTCCTCGAATCTTTTATGCCTATTGCATTCAAAGCCTTGCCTGATAGAATATGAAAACCCATTACTGAGATAAGTTTATTTTTCAAGGAGTTGTGTTCTAGCACATTAAAGGTGGAGGACTTAGCTTACATGGAAAGTAACATTTGCTTAACCTTAAACAAGCTGGCGAAAATTTTTCTCTTGGGTTTTTTGATGTAATGGAACATCTTCCAATTCATCTTGCACAAGAGGCACGACTTGGAGGGCTTGTGCAATGTAGATATAAGTATCCTTACGAGAGGTAATGACTTTAAATTATTTTTCCTTGACTTGTTTTAATTAAGCATTATTTCATCTAAACATTGTGCTATGTAAGACTATTGGAATATGTAAGCGGACCGTAAAAATTCGATCCAGGATTGAGGGATCGATATGCGAGGCACATCTGGCTAAAGAAACTTTTTTTTTTCTATTCATATTTTTTTGAACATGATGTTCCATGTTTGAGAAATAGGCCAAATCGGCATGATGATGGAAGGTGTTAGTGATCCTTTGGCGCCATCATTTTCCATATTCAATTATCCAGGTAGAGGTCCGAGAACTAGTACAAAGCAAAATTTGACTGAGATGGAGAAAAAATCCGCTACAACACATGTATTGTTGAATTATCCAGAGGTCTAACCTTATTATAAGTAAGTCTTATTTTATACTAAAGGCGATTAATACAAGATCAAAGTTATTTTAGCGAATGAAAGTTATAATTATGTCCGGCAGTTACTTTATAGGTGTAACGAGCATGATGCTATTTATCCAAGATTTTCAGAGTGGTTTATGAAGTTTGTAAGTTCTATTTTGTGGCTACAAATTAAGTACATGTATATTTAAAATTCTAACTTTTCTTTAACTTTATATAGGTTCATAATCCAACCAATGGAATTAATGACCCATTTTTGCGTTATATAGCTCGGGGACCTGACTATAATAAAGTCAAAATGATGTCTAAGTACTTTGTAAATGGGTACAAGTTTCATACAGAAGAATAGTCTAACAATAAGAAAATCAATAATAGTGGGGTGTGGGTAAAAGGTGATAGAGATGTTGATTATTATGGTGTGCTTCAAGAGATTTTTGACCTAGAGTATTTCGGTTGGCCGAAAAAAAATTTGTACTCTTTCGGTATAAGTGGTATGATCCAACACCTACTAGAGGTACATAAGTTCACCCCCAATATAAATTAGTTGAAATTAACCACACGAAGGAGTATGGATTCTATGATCCATTTATCAATGCACATTTTTGTGAATGTGTATTATGTTCCTTATCCTTTGTGCAAGAATAAGTTCACATGGCAGATAGTTATAAAATAAAGCCCGTTGGTAGAGTTGAAGTTGAGAATGCATTAAAAGTCGCGTACCAGAATGATATTTCGAGTGTTCAAGAAAGTGTTGACGATGAATTAGTGGGTGAATTGCAGCATAGTAAAGGCATCAATGAAGAATATGATCCTTCGGTCCTTACTTGTAGAGCAAATCAGCATGATTTTGGGGAAGGAAAATACCATACAAACATGGAGGAAAATCCTACCGATGAACATGAAACAAGCGAGGAAAAATCATTTGATGAAAATGAAACAAGCGATGAGGAAGAATTGCTTGATGAAAATGAAACAAGCGATGAGGAAGAATTAAATAATGAATATCAATCAAGCGAAAAGGATTGCCATGTTGGTTTTTATGTGTTTTTGTTATTCATTTAATTTAATAAGCTGAAGAATTTCTTTACATTGTTTTATGTCTTAACATATTTCATCTAATGCTTTTAATATACTTATGTTACACAGATGGCACCGAGTAAAAAAGAAGAAGATAAGACACGATTCCCAGCCTCCTCCTCCTCTGCCTCCTCAGTAGACTTCAGTGCCACCTATATTTCTCACTTTGCCCCTTGTGATCCAGTTTGAAATAAGCCTATCTCTGATTCCAGAGCATGCACACTATACCATCTTCTTCGCCAGCTTATCGTACTAGTCAGCAGGGTGTTATTTTGAACTTATCAAATAGTAGCCCGTCATCGTTCGATCGAGGTCGAATTCTTCTCTTGACGAAAGCCCTTGGCCTTAAAGGGTGCTATTTCGACTTGTTGAAATAGTAGCCTGTCATTGTTCGATCCAGGTGGAACCTTCTTTTGGAGAAGGCCCTTGGCTTTAGGGTGTTATTTCGAACTTATCGAAATAGTAGCCTGTCGTCGCTCGATCGATGTCGAACTTTTTTATTGGTGAAGGCCCTTGGCCTTAGGGTGTTATTTTGAACTTATCCGTAGTCATTCGATCAACATTGAACTCTTCTAGGGTGCTATTTCGAATTGCCGAAATAGTATTTATCGTCGTTCGATCGAGGTCGAACCTTATTTTGGCGAAGGCCCTTGGCCTTAGGGTGTTATTTTGAACTTATCAAAATAGTAGCTCGTCATCATTCGATCGTGGTCAAACTCTTCTTTCGACAAAGTCCCTTGATCTCAAAGGGTGATATTTCGGCTTATCGAAATAGCAACCCACAGTCGTTCGATCGAGGTCGAACTTTATTTTGGCGAAGGCCCTCGGCCTTAGGGTGTTATTTTGAACTTATCATAATGGTAGTCCATCATCGTTCATTCGAACTCGAACTCTTCTTTTGGTGACGGCTCTTGACATTAAAGGGTGCTATTTTGACTTATCGAAATAGCATCCCGTCATCGTTCGATTGAGGTCGAACTCTTCTCTTTTTGGCGACGGCCCTTGGCCTTAAAGGCTGTTATTTTGACTTATCGAAATAGTATCCCATCATCATTCTATCGAGGTCGAACTCTTCTTTTGGCGAAGGCCCTTGACCTTAAAGGGTGCTATTTTGACTTATCGAAATAGTATCCTATCGTCGTTCGATCAAGGTCGAACTCTTCTCTTTTTGGCGAAGACCCCTGGCCTTCAAGGGTTCTATTTCGACTTATCGAAATAGTATCCCGCTACCATTTGATCCAGGTCGATCTCTTCTTTTGGCAAAGGCCCTTGACCTTAAAGGGTGCTATATCAGCTTATCAAAATAGCATTCAGTCGTCGTTCGATCGAGGTCGAACCTTATTTTTGAAAAGGCCCTTGGCCTTAGGGTGTTTTCGAACTTACCGAAATAGTAGCCCGTCATCATTCTATTGAGGTCGAACTCTTCTCTTGGCGAAGGCCCTTGGCCTTTAAGGGTGCTATTTCGACCTGTCGAAATAGTAGCCCGTTGTCGTTCGATCGAGGTCGAACCTTCTTTTGGAGAAGGCCCTTGGCGTTAGGGTGTTATTTCGAACTTATCAAAAAGTAGTCCATTGTCGTTCGATCGAGGTTGAACCTTCTTTTGGCGGAGGCCCTTGGCCTTAGGGTGTTATTTCGAACTTATCAAAATAATAGCTAGTCGCTGTTCAATCGAGGTCGAAGTCCTCTCCTGGATATGGCCCTTGGCCTTAAAGGGTGCTATTTTGACTTGTCGAAATAGTAGCCCGTCATTGTTCGATCGAAGCTTAACCATCTTATGGCGAAGGCCCTTGGCCTTAGGGTGTTATTTTGAGCTTATCAAAATAGTAGCTTGTCGTCGTTCAATCGAGGTCGAACTCTTCTTTCGGTGAAGGCCCTTGACCTTAAAGGGTGCTATTTTGACTTATCAAAATAGCAACCCGTCGTCGTCGATCGAGGTCGAACATTCGATTGGCTAAGCCCCTTGGCCTTAGGGTGTTATTTCAAACTTACAGAAATATTAGCCCGTCGTTGTTCGATTGAGGTCGAACTCTTCTTTTGGCGAAGGCCCTTAGCCTTAAAGGATGCTATTTTGACTTGTCGAAATAGTAGCCCGTCGTCGATCAATCGAGGTCGAACCTTCTTTTAGCGAAGGCCCTTGGCCTTAGGGTGCTATTTCGAACTTATCAAAATAGTATCCTGTCATCATTCGATCGAGGTCTAACTCTTCACATTATGAAGGCCCTTGGCCTTAAAGGTTGCTATATTGACTTGTCGAAATAGTAGCCCATTGTCGTTCGATCAAGGTCGAACTTTCTTTTGGAGAAGGCCCTTGGATTTAGGGTGTTATTGCAAACTTATCAAAATAGTATCCCATTGTAGTTCGACCGAAGTCGAACTTTTCTTTTGGTAAAGTCCCTTGTCCTTAGGGTGTTATTTCGAACTTATCGAAATGGTTTCCCGCCGTCGTTCGATCGAGGTCGAACTCTCTTTTTTCGAAGGCCCTTGACCTTAGAGTGTTATTTTGAACTTATCAAAATAGTAGCTCGTCATCATTCGATCAAGGTCGAACTCTTCTTTTGGCAAAGGCCCTTGGCCTTAAAGGGTGCTATTTCAACTTGTCCAAATAGTAGCCCGTCGTTAGTCCCGTTTTGGAGGGCCAGATATCTTTTAGGAGAGTCCCAGTCCGCTTGACATTGCTCGCAACGTAGGGTGCAATATCGAAGAATGAGAACTGTTGTTGTTTCGCTTAGGTTCGTTCTACGTATATATTGTAGTTTCCTTGTTTGACTTTCGCCTTTTGGCTTGGTATATCACCGTTGTTTTGTAGTAGTTTGACATCCTTTAACTGAGTGTTTTTCTTTTTATTCGTTCGTCTACGCAGCTTTCGTATCCCCGCTTGGACAACGAGCAGAAGGTGTGTTAGGATGATACTCTTCTTGCCCCCGTCTAGTGATCCGATGGAGGAGAGCAAGTTGGTAATGTTATCCGTCTTGTTTTTCATATAGGTAGTTGATGGGACAAAGATTTCTAAGATTGGTAATTTTGCTCGTTCTTTTCCCCTATCACAATGCTCCTTTGTCTTGCGCAAGTTGGGTCTTTTCTCCGTGCCCCTTTTGGCAGGAGATCGTATTTCTTGTCTTTGATCTAGGAGAGACTAGGAAAGTTCACTAAGAAATCCCTATAGGCGGCGCCAAATGGTATGACTCAAAAGATATCAAAACCTTTTGGAACAAATCAATCAAAGAATATAAAGGGGTAAATCTTAGTCAGACATAATAAATTTCAGATCAAAGAGCTAAATATAGTGGAGTGCATATATGATAAAAAGATGTAAACGATCTAATTGAGATTCGACATTGAATCTTCCATCAATTGATGGCGAAATAGCTTTTTACAATTTCTTCTGTAGATGATTTCTCTTCTCTCTAGAGTCCAAGAAGGGAGCTTTCTTTTTTGAGAAAGGACGAAGAAAAAAGGTCATCCACATCGAGGGCTTTCCCTTACTATATATAATCAAGATATCATTGTCCTTTACTTGGTCCGACGCCCTCTTGCATTCAATGTATCCTGGTCACGACTTCAGGCGCCGTTCTTTCCAACTCGATTGATGTCGGAAAAGAGATACAAAGTGGGCTACATCATCTTTCATCACCCGATCATATAGGTGGGCCGTTGATCAGTTTGGTCTTGATGGTCAGATTTTGACCAATACAATATTAATTTAGCTAAAATGGAGAAATGAAAAGAGCAATCCACTCTTTTTTAAATTTCCAAGGGAATGATTTTAAAAGTTCAAAATTAGAGCATGAAAGCCTTTAAGATATAAGAGTAACTACTATTTTAAAACCAGCCATACTTCTCCAAATCCATGTATTTATGTCTCAATTTAAATCATATTATCGAAGAAATATAAAATTATTATAAATATTCTTAAACAACTTTTGACAGGAAATTACAGGCAGATAAAGCTTAAGAAGTAATAGAAACTAGGGCTTAGAAATCAATTTGGGATAACTTTGATATCACAAAATTGCGAATGCTGGATTAAAATTGGAATATGTGAAACCAAGTAAACATGGAGAAATAACAATTTGTGATATCGAATTGGAGGATATTACTTCTGAAATCGATTTCTGGAAAAATATCATTGTCTGTTATATGTTAGGGGAACACCCTCCTTTGAATGGGATTAACGATTACATACAAAGATAGTGGGGTAAACATGGCATCAACAAGGTCTTAATGCTGAAAAATGGGATAGTCTTGGTGAGGTTTGACAATGTGATTGGGAAAGATGAGGTGCTGCAGGGAGGTATCTATCATTTTGGCAATAAGCCATTTATTGTCAAGGAATGACATAAGGATATGCAGTTTACCAAGGAGGAACTCTATATTTTCCCAATTTGGGTGAAATTACCTGGATTGGATTTCAAGTATTCGGGACCTAATGGGCTTAGCAAGATAGTAAGCATGATAAGCAAGCCTCTTATGGTGGACAAGAATACAGAAAACAAGATAGGGCTCAATTTTGCTAGACTGCTTATTGAGATAGATATGGATTCTCCCTTGCCTGACAAGGTGCAATTCAGGAATGAAAAAGGTGCTTTGATTGAACAGAGAATCCAATATGACTGGAATCTAGTTTAATATAAACATTGTCAGAAATAAAGTCACTTAGAGGATAATTGTAGAAGGAAGAAAAAAAAACCCCTCTAAAGCAACAAACCATTGAGCCAGAAGGAAAAGACACACAAAAGTAAAGAGCACAAAGCCAGCAGGGGAGAAGGAGCCAACAAAAACTATAGGAGGAAAGATGAATGCAGAAGGATGGGTGACAATTCATATCACAAGGAAGTCTCCTAAGGAACAAATACAACATTCTTCAGTAGGACACAATTCTTTTAGTGTGCTAAGTGAGAGAAATACAAGTAGACAATCATAAAGCAGACAAGTCCCAAATAAGGAAGGCAGTGTCCTATCTTTAAAAGGTCATGGATGGCATGCTAAGCTGGAATGTTAGGGGCTTAAATACTCCTAACAAACAAAAGGAGATAAAACGCCTTTGTACTAATGAAAATATAGGTTTAGTAAACTTACTAGAGACTAAGATGAAAACTGGCAATATGGAAAAATAATAAACAATATGTTTGGAGGATAGAAGTACATACAAATCTAGAACACCATTATAATGGTCGAGTAGTTATAGCATAGAGACCTGATTATTATCAAGTCAGGTACATAAGTGGTACTGCCCAACGCATAACATGCCTAGTTACAGATGTTGTTCTACAGAAGGAGTTTTATATGACAATTGTGTATGCTTTTAATATAAGAGAAGAAAGAAGAATTTTATGGAAACACTTAGAAAGTATAAGTGGAGGAATAAAGAAACTATAGTTGGTAACAAGGGATTTCAACTCTGTCTTGTAAGCACATGATAGAATAGGAGGAAATTCTGTTACTATGGGTGAAGTGATGGATTTCCAAGAGTGTATTGACTCTTGAGAACTCATGGACCTACCATGTAGAGGTTGTAGATACACATGGAATGACAAACATGGTGATAATAGAGTTTTTTTAAAATTTGACTAAGCTTTTGTTAATAGAGAGTGGCTGGATGCCAATGGTTCAGGCTATATATCTAGTGGAGGGAATAAGTGATCATTGTCCACCAAGAATAAGTAAAGATACAGGAGGGGGGAAGGGCTAGAGATTTTAAATTCTGTAATGTGTGGCCTTTACACCCTCAGTTTAAAGAGGTTGTAACACAAGGATGGCAAAAACAAGTAGCAGGGTAGTGTGTTTCAAGTAGTTAAGAAACTGAAGTTAGGCACTAAAGAAGCTCAATCCACAGCACTTCAGAAATATCTTAACAGAAGCTGAGGAAGATAGGGCAGCTTTAATCCAAGCTCAAAATAGATTGCATTCTAACCCTTCTAGCAAAGCTTTACAAGAACAGGAGACAGCCATGTATCAGAAATTCAAGAATTTCTCTTATCTAGCAAAAATATTTTTATTACAAAGGATAAAATCAAGCTGGATTAAGCTAGGAGATGACAACACTAGGTATTTCTACTCAATAATCAGACACGAAAGACTGCAGCATGCCATCACACAGATCGAGGATCAACATGGGGAATTAGCAATAAATAATGTAAGCATAGCAAATTTTATGGTCGACTACTATGAAAATATGCTAGGAAGGGAAGGAAGAAGAAAAAAAAATATTTCATAGCTTTTTGAAGAATGGCACTACACTGAATTCTACACAGCAGATGGAACTCATACAATCATTCATAACCAAGGAAGTGAAACATGCAATGCTAAGTATAGATGTGAACAAAAGTCCAGGTCCAGATAATTATGGAAGTGGTTTCTACTAGGAATCTTGGAGTATCATTGATAATGATGTTACTACAACAATATTGGAATTCTTAGAGAATGAAAATTACTAAGTCAAGTTAATTCAATAGTAATATCTTTGATTCCCAGAGTTTGTAAGTTAATTCAGACCAATTTCTTGCTACAATGTCACATACAAATGTATTTCCAAGATGTTGTGCAAGAGGCTCAAGAAAATTGTATCAATACTAGTAGCAGAGAACCAAGCAGCTTTTGTTGAAGGTATATCTTTGATTCATAATGTCCTTATCTGCCATGATTTACTAAGACACTATAATGGGAAAACATCTCCTAGGTACCTTATGAAAATTGATTTGAGAAAGGCATATGATATGATCAATTAGGCTTTCATAGAGGAAGCTCTAAAAGGATTTGGATTTCCATATTCATTTACTAAACTGGTGATGACTTGTGTGACTACAACCCAGTTCTCATTAAGAATTAATGGAGAAACCCATGGTTATTTTGAAGGCAGGAGGGGGCTGAGGCAAGGGGATCCTATCTCACCCCTATTATTTGTTCTAGTAATGAAATATCTGTCAAGGATTCTAGATAAGATGAGTAAACTCCCTGACGTCAGGTATCACCCCATGTGTAAGGAAACAAAGTTAATTCACTTAGTATTTGCAGATGATTTCATGATTTTTTGCAAAGGAAATCTGAAATCTATAGCTAGAGTGATGGAGGCATTACAACATTTCAGTGATGTCATAAGTTTGGAAGAAAAATTAGACAAATCTAGCATGTTTGTAGCAGGGGTTGATGAGGAGACAAGGCAAATATGTTGAAGATTACTGGGTTCACGTTATGGACCTTTCCTATAAGGTACCTAGGACTTCTCTTACATTAAGGAAGTGGAATAAGATGTATTGCAAGCAACTAGTTGATAAGATCACAAACAAAATCATAGCTTACACAAGGCAACTGTCATATGCTGGAAGAATGCAAATAATAATGGTTATTCTATTCTCTATATACAACTTCTGGAGTGCTGTGTTTATTTTGCCTCAAAGTGTGGTAAAGCTTGTGGACAAGAAATGCAGGGACTTCTTGTGGGTTGCCACTGAAGACAAAAGGAAGGTTAACCTAGTAGCTTGGGATAGAATCTGTATTCCTAAACAGAATAGGGGTTTAAAGATCAAAAGCTGATGTAAATAGAACATTGTTGCAGTAGGCAAACTACTATGGCAGTTAGCTAGGAAAAAAGACACAATATTGGTCAAATGGGTTCATAGTATATACATAAAAGATAAGGCAAATATATGGGAACACCATCCGCCAGCAGACTGTAGCTGGTATTGGAAGAAATTGCACTCTCTTAAGCTTCAAATGACAGGATGGTATCAAGGAGATAAATACATGCTGACAAAAACAAAAGAATACTTTATGCCTAAGAGCTATCAGCATATGTTAGTAGCTCTATCTAAGATAAGGGAAGTAAAGCTAATATGGAGTAAAATAATATTTTCTAAACAGAGATTTATAGTATGGTTGGCATGTCAAAACAAAGTGCTAACCAAAAAGAGGATGCAGATAATGCAGTTAAAGTAGAAGATCACAAGTGTTGCTTATGTGATTAAAATTAGGTGGAGACTCAGATTCACCTCTTTGGATAATGCAAATGGATAGCAGGCCTCAGAGAAAAATTGAGTAACTTATTGGATATCAAAATTCATAATAATGAAGCTTGTAAGGTGATCAAATGGATCCAAAGAAAAAGATGGAGCCAAGTTCAGAAGGAAATAACAGTTGTTGTACGGGGTGCCATCCTGTATTATGCCCGGCAAGCAAGTAATTGAAAAATATTCAGAAAAGCAAATATTAGCATAGACCTTGTAAACGATTAAATTAGAAAAGAGATACTAAATAGAATCGAGATAATGTATAAGAAAAGAAGAAATGGGAAATGCAAAGTATTGTTTCAGAGAATATGTAAATAGATAATAATAATAATATATTTTGAGATCTGGTGTTGTATCTGTTTTCAGACATTAAAAGCTCATAGCTTGTAAAAAATGTTTCTGGTTATAATGGTAATACTCACATTTAGTACCAAAAAACTTTTGATCAGGTAATTTTTGGGAAAATATTATTTAATTGAATAAAATTTGATGTGATATATTTTTTATTATTTATTTTGTACAAACAAATAAAATCACATAAAAAGTTGGAAGGAACAAGTAAAAGGAAGAAATTAAATAATCACGAGTGGAAAAACTAATTAATTTCCAACTCCTCGAATTTTGGCTACGATAATACTACTATTTGGACATGTGTCAACACCCTACAGTTGATTAACACGTGGCCTCTACTAGCACCTTCAGAAAGCAACACGTCTACAGTTCCATATTTAAAAACATCATCACCGCCACTGTCGATACTTTGACCTTTGCAAAATTATCCTATTAAAATCCCCACGTCCTGTTCCCTTTTCATAATTCATGCTTCTTTTAGCAAAATTTGTGAGTAAAATTACAAAAATAGCAGCCTTCTTCTTCACCCTCTTTGTTCAAGCTGGTCCTCTGACTGTTTATTTGGGTTATACTACAACTACTTAGGACAAAAATGGCGATTGGTGTTCCATTGTGTGTGCACTGTGGCAATGCTAGCAACCCCTGTAGGTTAGTCACTTTACTTTCGGCTTACTTATGTTTAAAAAAATTTAAATCTATATATGTATATGTTGTTGAATGAGAGTTTTGAAGCAGCAGCCCTAAAGTTATTTTTTAGAGCAAAAGTAAAGTTATGTTCTTGAAAACAGTCACTAATGCAACTGTGCATCGGAGGATACGGATCTTTTTCGAATCCTGTGTTTGGAATGCCTTGTGCATATATTGTTATTCCCTCCGATACATTTTAGTTTATTTTTTTAGCTTTTGTTTTATGGTTCCCAATATTTAATTGTTCCTAATAAGGAGAGCAAATGTTCCTAATAAGGAGAGCAAGGACCATAAATCACTGCGACGTAGAAGTGTTCGTTATATTTTTAATGCATAAATTAAAAATGATGCTAATACCCGTGGGGGAAAAATAAAGTGGGTGGAGAGAGTACATTTACCGAATTTAATAACTTTAAATTCTAATTCACGTTCAGGTGCAAGGTGGTTGGTCCGACACTTGGTTTCTTGGCTTTCGCTGCAGCGGCAATTGTGGAATGGCCGGTTGGTGCACTCGTTTATTTATTCCGCCACTCAAAGGGCCGCCGTATTATGGGTCATCCTGCCACCGTCATTTATCCTTCAGTCACAAACTCCATTCCTATTTAACTTTTGTCTTCGTTTTCCACTTTTAATAATGATGTGAGAAATGTTGCTTGCATTTGACTTTGTTTTTTCCCCACCATAACCTGTATTTTCATGTTGTATTAGTACCTAGTAAATAAATGATAATGTATGCTTTGTTTCTGAATCACGTACGGTAATGGTTGTCTGTCTTTTGTTCCTCCTATTCTCCAGGCCATTGTGTCACTTATTTTTACTTTGTTGCAGCACAGTAAATAAGTGCGCAATGCTTTTCTAATGCACTGGTTTTTGGGTAATATTGACGCACTATGATATATGTGTTAGAAATTATGATTCCTACTAAACATAATAACCTTCATTTCGAATAATTCGGATACATAAACTACGTGAGCGGAAGCTAACCTGAATCCATATGTCGAATTTGATGAACCTCCTTTAAAGATTGTCCTTATGTTCTTGTGAATTCCTTGATCCTTCCTTCAAGATTCTTGAAGTTGTATATCACCACACATGCCTCACAAGACTCAAAACAATATATATGAATTGTTCACAATAGTAAGGTTATGACAATAATCAATTTGGTGTATGGTTTTCCACACTATTTGCAAGACAACAATAGATTGTTTACTCTTGATTCAATGGGAGGAAGAAGAGCTTGTCTTGCACTAATGTGGGAACCATAACCCCCACTTAATAACAAATGAGTTACATAACCCAAGAGTCTTGCAAGAGTTACATAACTCAAGAGTCACAAGCATGTAATCATGGTTACATATGTAACCTTAGTTAGCCCATCATTAATTAAGGTTACCCTTTTGGGTATCTACACATTAGTCCTACACTTTAGTATGACAACACATTGGCCCCCTTAACATAATGTCCATAAGACCACAAAATTAAGCCAAACCAAAAGATAGCACATAACATATAATTTATCCATATATTGTTCATATGTGTGTAGATATAAGTCCATATATCTAGATATAATCCATATATCTTACAATCTCCCACTTGGACGAGATACACATACATATGTACAAACCTTAGCATTATATGTTACAAAATAACCTTAGGAGCTCAAAATTGCTATCACAATAAATTGTCATGAACAATCCGGTCCATCAATCATACCAACATAGGAACTAAGAGCTCATCGTTACTCATTCGTAACTAGAACTATTCATAGATCACGTATATCAATATAACCAACGACATGGATCAAGTGTAGGTATGTAGCATGGAAATAACATAAAGTGTGGTCAATAGAATGTCTATTTCCAACTGGTTCTCTTTATTGAGATCAAACATAAACTGTAAGAGTACAAAAACTTTAAAACTGAATATCTGCGCAGATATAACTGAATTACTGAATTTATGAATATAATGAACAATACATAAATGTGCAATACAAACTCCCACTAAAATACATAATCCTTATCTGATTTGACACCCATACAAGCAATATGCTCATGAAATACTTTTGGTGCCAATCCCTTAGTGAGCGGATCCGCAAGCATGGAGTTTGTACTTATGTACTCAATGCACAATTGTTCATTTTGTACTCTTTCTTTAACAACTCGAAATTTGACGTCCTTATGTTTTGCTTTCGTCAAATTACTGTTGTTGTTATTAGACTAAGTGGCAAAACCGGAGTCGGTATACCCGATGATCTCAAGCTGGTCCGAACTCCAATATGTAAGCATGTAATCCTTTGTTCTATGTATGTACCTCATGACCCTTTTGGCTGCCTACCAATGGTCCATACCCGGATTTCTTAGATATCTGCCTAACATCCCAATAATGTATGCTATATCAGGTCTTGTACAAATCTGAGCATACATCAGACTACCTACAGCCGAAGCATAAGGCGTCTTCTGCATTTCCGAAATTTCATAAATATTATTTGGGCACTATTTGAGACTAAATTTGTCTCCCTTAGCAACAGGGGTGTTGCCTGGTTTACAATCCTGCATGCCAAATTTTTTCAGAACCTTATCGATATAGCCCTTTTGTGACAGACCGAGAACGCCTTTTGAGCGATCTCGTATTATCTGAATTCCTAATACAAAAGAAGCTTCACCAAGATCTTTCATTTCAAATTTCTTTGAAAGAAATTTCTTAGTTTCAAGTAATAATGCTATATCGTTACAGGCAAGCAGTATGTCATCGACATATAAAACCAGAAAAATATACTTACTCCCACTGAACTTATGGTATATACAATCATCAGCGATATTCGGTTCAAACTAAAAGATGTAATGACTGCATGAAACCTATAATACCATTGACGAGAAGCTTGCTTGAGCCCATAGATGGATTTTTTTAATTTGCAAACCCTTTTCTCTGATTCATCCGAAACAAAGTTTTCAGGCTGCACCATATAAATTGTTTCCTCAATGTCACCATTGAGAAAATCTGTCTTAACATCCATTTGATGAAGCTCAAGATCAAAATGTGCTACTAATGTCATTATAGTCCTGAAAGAGTTTTTCGATGAAACTGGAGAGAAAGTCTCTTTATTATCAATACCTTCCTTCTGAGCGTAGCCTTTGCGACAATACGAGCTTTGTACTTAATAACATTGCCCCCTGAATCCCTCTTGGTTTTAAAAATCCATTTACAACCAATCGGTTTAATACCTTCGGGCAACGTAACAAGCTCTCAAACGTCATTATCGCTCATAGACTTCATCTCATCATTCATGGCATCAATTCACTTTTGAGAGTTAAAACACCTAATAACTTGACGGAAGTTGATTGGATCATCTTCCTCAAGTCCAGTATCACTTTCTTGTTCTTGGAGAAATACAACATAATCATCCGAAATTGCATTTCTCCTCTCTCTAGCGGATCTCCTTAATGGCATTTCAGTTTCTTGAGGTTGTTGAGTTTGATTTTCATTAGTTATATCAGGGTCCTGATGGGGAAGATTTTCGAGATTGTCTTGAACCGGAGTTGTGTGATCCCAGTCAGGAAGACTAAGATCAACAATTTTAGGGTAGGGAAAGACACATGTTCTTCCTCAAAGACAAAATCTCTTCAACTTTATCTCCCCACCCCCCAAACGCAATATCCTCAAAGAACCTAGCATTACCCGTCTCAAAAATAGTTCGTGATGTGGGATCATAAAACTTAAAACCCCTGGATTTTTTAGAGTATCCAACAAAATAGCTACTAACCGTCTTAGCATCCAGTTTCTTTTCGTTCGGCCTATAAGGCCTTGCCTCAGCTGGACAACCCCAAATGTGTAAATGCCGAATACTAGGTTTATGCGCAGTCCAAAGTTCATATGGGGTTTTGATTGTAACTTTAGTTGGAACTCATTTAAGAATATAAGTTGCAGTTATTTAATATGGATTGGGACTTTTCATGAATAAGATATAGGTACCCATAACGAGAGTAATCGTCTATGAATGTGATAAAGTATTGTTGACCATTCCGACAAGGAGTAGGAAATGGCCCACAAATATCCGTATGTATCAATTCTAAAACGTCCGAAGCTCTCTTAGCACCTAATCTAGTCTTGTTTGTTTGTTTGTTTTCCCTTGATACACTTAATACAAATTTCCGAATTTGAGGAATCAAGAGAATCAAGAATTCCATCTGACACGAGTTTCTGAATTCTTTGAATGGATATGTGACCCAAACGTTTATGCCAGAGTGAAATAGAATTCACATTAGTTAATTTTCTTTTAGTACCACTTAAGCTTGTATGCAAAATTTTTTTTATTTGAAGTTATTGTATAAACCAAATATAAGCTATCAAATGTTGATAGAACACCAGTACCACTAAGATTTGAACACTGAAAAAGACTAACTTTATTATCCCCAAATGTACATTTATAACCAGATATGTCCAATTGGGGAACTGAAATTAAGTTCCGTCTAAAAGACGGTACAATAAAAGTCTCATCCAAATCTAAATGAAAACCAGTTTTAAACAACAGCCTAAATTTGCCAATAGCTTCAACTGGCACCTTCTTGCCGTCACCCACATAGATGTATCTTTCACCATCATTTGGTTTTCGGCATTTCAGGAAACCCTGCATTGATATACTTATGTGAGTAGTAGCAGCAGAATCTACCCACCAAGTATCCTTAGGTACCGAAATTAAATTAACTTCAGAACAAACAAGAGAAAGAAATGTACCCTTTTTCGCACGCCAGGCATGGTACTTGGTACAATCTTTCTTCACATGATCAGTCCCCTTACAGAGAAAGCAACCTAATTCAGTGATTTCAACCTTAGATTCCTTATGTTGCTTAGTCTTGGGTTTTGCAACCGCAAATTCCTTACCCTTCCTCTTCTTAGTTTCCTTAGAAGAGGATGCCAAATGAGCACTTTCAGTCTTATCTTGCTTAATCCTTTCCTCTTCTTGCACACAGTGTGAATTGAGCTCATTGAGAGTCCATTTCTCCTTCAGGCAGTTATAACTGACCTTAAACTGATTAAAGTGTGCAGGAAGAGATATCAAAACAAAGTACACAAGCAGTTCCTCAGGTAAATCCAGCTTGAGTAACTTAAGTTTCGAAGCAAGATGAGACATTTCCATAATGTACTCCCTAATGTTTCCCTTGCCCTTATACCTCATGGAAACAAGTTTATTCAATAGTGTACTTGTCTCCGCCTTTTCGTTTTTGCATAAAACGCTTTTCAAGGTTTTCAAGGAAAACTTTGGCATTAGGTTCATCATTCATAGTGCCCCTGAATGATTCTGGAATTGCACGCTTCATGATCATTAGACTCATGCGATTCGAGCGTTCCCACTTCTCCATCACCCTCCTTTCATCAGGAGAGGATGTATCCTCAAGAGGAGTAGGTTGCTCGGTCCGAAGTGCTAAGTCAAGATCCATGCAACCGAGAACGATCATTACATTCTCTTTCCATTCCTTAAAATTTGTGCCGTTAAGCACAGGGATGCTATTGATATTGGCAGAGATCGTAGAAGCAGAAGAATTTACTGAAGATAGAACAAAAGGATTACTAAATACATGCTTACAAAACTTGAACTTTAACTTTATAGATTCAAAATTAGGCATTTCCCATTACAAGATACCTAGCACAACATTGATTTTAGTCTTTGGACAGAAAAACAACTTGTAAGTGGTACTCTTGGTGTAGTGATCAAACATAGACAATAAACTCCTGTCAAATATTAAACCTTCCTTTGGGCCGATTTAATATTCACATGGAAAACCAAATAATCGCCTTATATTTACCACCACAAGCATGTTCGAATTCCTGCCAAATAACACCTTCCTTTGGGCCGGTGTTAAACGCATGGAAGACTAACATCCACGGTCATCTTATATTTTAAAATTAATCAATCTACACAATAGAGGTTACTTTGGCAACATAATGCTTCAATTGAATAACTAAAATATTAGATGCTATAAACTTTAGGTCCTTAAGCCATTTTATGAATCTCGACTTAATGTGTTGCATATTTTGATATGTAATACTTGAATGTTAATCGTTGTTTACAAGATAGGACAATTCTATATTATAAGAATTGATGGACTTTAAAACAATTAACATTCACTGAAACTTAAGAGAGTTGAAACGTCTTAACCTTACTGGACAAAAACAATCGATTGTAAACAATAGACAATCAATTATCTTTGGCTTTAAAAAAAAATTTCATCTACTGGACCAACACAATCGATTGTCAAAACCAGACAATCGATTGTTTTGGTTTTTATAAAAAAATTTTAAGTTACTGGACCATGACAATCGATTTTCAAAACCAGACAATCGATTGTCTGGTTTTAACAATCGATTGTCCTGGTATTCCAAAAAACTGCCAGAATTTTAAACGTCAAAGACAATCGATTGTGTAAGGCAACAATCGATTGTCCTGACCAGAACAATCGATTGTCTGGTTTTAACAATCGATTGTCTTGAGGCAGTGACCAAAAAATTTTTCAGAATAACACATGATTTTCAACATAAATCTTTAAACATGAAAACATGTTATTTACCAACTAAATCATGCTATATACAACGTTTTAACATGATATTAAAACATCAAACTGAATCATAACATAACATTCATAAGTTCATGCTATCATGTTATTTCATGGTAGAATTTCATAAACAAAATTCTTATAAAACTTAAACATGAATCCTAACATAACATGAATCTTATGAACATCAAAATTATCCAAAAATGAAGGGTGGCTCTGATACCAATTGTTAGAAATTATGATTCCTACTAAACATAACAACCTTCATTTCGAAAAATTCGGATACATAAACTACATGAGCGGAAGCTAACCTGAATCCATATGTCGAATTCGATGAACCTCCTTTAAAGATTGTCCTTATGTTCTTGTGAATTCCTTGATCCTTCCTTCAAGATTCTTGAAGTTGTATATCACCACACATGCCTCACAAGACTCAAAACAATATATATGAATTGTTCACAATAGTAAGGTTATGACAATAATCAAATTTGGTGTATGGTTTTCCACACTATTTGCAAGACAACAATGGATTGTTTACTCTTGATTCAATGGGAGGAAGAAGAGCTTGTCTTGCACTAATGTGGGAACCATAACCCCCACTTAATAACAAATGAGTTACATAACCCAAGAGTCTTGCAAGAGTTACATAACTCAAGAGTCACAAGCATGTAACCATGGTTACATATGTAACCTTAGTTAGCCCATCATTAACTAAGGTTACCCTTTTGGGTATCTACACATTAGTCCTACACTTTAGTATGACAACACATTGGCCCCCTTAACATAATGTCCATAAGACCACAAAATTAGGCCAAACCAAAAGATAGCACATAACATATAATTTATCCATATATTGTTCATATGTGTGTAGATATAAGTCCATATATCTAGATATAAATCCATATATCTTACCATATGGGCATAGGACTATAGGAGGCTTCGTGTTTCTGGACTACGTACGTGGCGTCAATTAGTCTCCATCTGACAAATAGAAAGTGAATAAATCCGTGTTATATCAATATATCTTCTAATCTTGAGCGTTCGGTCTTGTTTAGGTAAATGATTAAAATACAGTTGATGTTTTATTATGATTGAGTTCTTGTTGTATTTACATGAAACCTAGTACTAGTTAAAAAGTACATGTAGGCCGAAAAGATAGAGACGGAAAATAGAAGATTTTGTAGGGATACACGCGGAATTGAAAGAACAGGCAATCTTTCAACCCTTGCTCTTGCCTCGGCTTCGCCTTCCAATCACTAACCCGTGGGACGGGACCGACCTTCTCTTTTGTTTGTAATTGGACATGAAACGTTTACTTTACTTAATTTGTTTGTTTTTTTACCTGGATTTATTTGGGCTTTGATTTTGTAATATTATTGGTTAAACCCGAACTGTTTCCTTTTGATCAACACAGATCACAGTGAACTGAAAATTTATGAGAAGTATGATAGGAAAGATCATAGGAATAATTTTCAAGGCATTACGTGGTTAGTAATTGCAATCGATTACTGAGAAATTATAATTCTCAGTAAAAATCTGTAAGAGGAGTCTTGCAGGAAGATATAGAGTATTAGTTGTGGAGATTCAAATATTTGACGCACGTGCGTTACTTTATGCCACGAGCATGACTCCTTATGTCCACAATAAAAAAAAATCAAACTAACAAAAAGTGGAGTAATAAATAGACGGCAGCTGCTACTCTTAATTAATTTTATTGCGAAACTCATCCTTTAGCAAATTAAACGGAACTCAATTTAGTTTGGACTGAAGAACTGGATAATATAAACTCGAATCGAATAAGGAAGGGAACAATCTAAGTAGAATTCAACTCAAGTATTTTAGACATTCAGTTCAGTTCTATATGTTATATAATGGCTGTTAAGTAGATAATTAAGAGCAATTTCTTTACTGATGGGGAATTAAATATTTTGTATATAGCCTGAGATTCGATGCCTTCGATCTATATGTTTGAGAGGTTGTCCGAGTTCGGGTTAGACCAAGTTCGAGCTCGACGGATCAGATTTGAGTTCGAAGGCAAAGCACGACACATACCGAGGTTGAGTGTGTTCAATCCTGAAATAGTTCAGTTATGAATTCATATCAGAACGAGTTAGACCCCTGATATGTTCCTAACGTCATGGCACAAATTTCGAAATATGATTATACTATTCCGTACTAGGCGGTTAGATAGCTGTACCAAGAATATTCTTTACTGTAAATGAAAATATATCTTATTTAGGAATTCTCCTATTATATAAAGGGAATTCCAATCATTTGTAAGACCATTTTTTACTGAGCAAAGAATATACTCTCTACCTTGTCGCCTACTGTTCATCAGCATTATCCTTTAGCCTATTGTTCTTATTTTACTTTTTTTACTTTACTGCTCTTAGCCTATCTCAAGGTCACCACTAGCAAGTAATATTGATTTGATTCACTTATCTTTTTCATTCTCACTTCATATTTCTTGATTACTAATTCTTATTGAACTAAATCACATATCTTTAAAATCACAAATTAAATTTAATTGTAACTCGTATTTTCGAGTAAACATTTTGGCGTCCATGTAGACATGTAATTTTTTATCCTCCCCAAGATTGTTTATATTTTAGCATGTAATATTTAATTTAGGCCTAATATAACTATTTCAACTATTTTGACTTCTTTTACTTTATTTTCGTCATAAAAATAAAAATTTAAAAAAAAATTTCAGCTTACGTATTCTTCATAAATTTAAATAAAATATACAAAATAGTACCTTATTTTTGTCTTTACATAATCTTGAAAATACAAAAATATATAATAGTTACATATTAGCTTTTATATTGTGTAGTATTTTTATCTTATTTTAAAAGGAGTCAATTGAGGTGTTGGATTACAATTTTAAAAATTTTAGAGCCCAATTTTTACCCCAATTCGAAATAGTGCATTAAGCCTTGGGACCCTTCTAGACTCCTTTTAGAAATAAAAACAAATAAAAAAAAAATCTAAGAACTTAATATATAAAAGACTTAAGGACTAATTGATAAATACACAAAATTACACCTAAACATAGAATCTACCTATAAAGGAACAAAAATAACACATATCAAAGGGGACAGGAGCTTCAGTTGCGGAGAACAAAAAAAAGGACCCCCACCTTCGTTTCTGATCTTCTTCTTATAGTCCACCACGAAGCTGCCCTGAAAAACATCTCCATTCCAGGCTAAATCCCTCCCTGAAATCCCACGAAATCATCTCCTAATTCATTCAAAATTCAGTGAAAACCAAACTTAACAACCCCCGTTCCATGCAAGTTATGAGGTCTAAATCCCCATTTTGTTAGGAGTTGTTTCAGTTGGAGATTCCGGGTAAACTCGACCTCTAGCGCTGCTACGCCTTCTGGTAGAGTCCATGCCTGTTAGTCAAGCGTCAAAACAGTGTTGTGAATGAATTTGTGTTTTATCGAAAGTTCAGATTCGAGGTCGCCGGAGGCGTCGATGTACTGTTCGTTGGTTTTTCGATTCGATTTTTACTAATTTCATTTGAAGCTAGGTCGATTTTTGACTGTAATTGTTGCTTCGTTTCAATTCGTGTAATTGTTGCATTTCAATTAATCGGAAAGCTAATTTTCAGGTGCATATCTTCTCCTATTCTCGTCTTTTCTCATGAACTTTATGGTTGAAATATAATATGAGCCAACCGTATAATTTTGAAAGTGTTCGTAGTTAGGTTCGAGCATTGAGTTTGGTATTGATTCACTAATTTAAGTGTTTTCAGCTGGTTTTATGTGTAATGGGCTCTATGTTTCTCCTTTATTTTCAATTATACTTTTGAAGTATTAGAATATTTTGGAGCTACTATGATAGCTAGGGAATCTGCCATGATTAATTTCTTTTAAATCATAATACTAACTTCCAATGTCAGAAGGGTTAATGTTGAAAGGCTAAGTTGATTTTCTTGTAAAATGCTTGAACCATCGTTCGGGATGCACACCCCTTTGATTCCAAAGTTATCTTCGGCCAGCGTGATCTTTAACCTTAAGAGGGGTTCATATTATATTCCAATCATTTTTATATTGTTCTTAGTTTAGATCCATGATTGTTTAAGTATTCTTGCATGATCTTATTTGTCTAGTTATTCTGTGAAATTACCCATGGGAAATACATAGCCCCTTTCGTGGTTAAAGGGAAATCGTCATTTCGTCCATTGAATGTTTGATGGGGTGGCGGGTGTTGACTAAAAAAAATGGGGAATTGGGCTTTATATGTGTTACCACCTTTAATCATTTTAGTTGTTTGCTGCTAGTAGTATGTTTACTTGAAGTAAATCATTTGCAATTGAATATTAAATATTATATTTGTTTATTAAGTATGCAAGTTTAGTTAGTTTATATGTTAAAATCTGGGTGTTGTAGTGCTATGATAATTATCATTTAGCTACTGGAATTTTATATCTCAAGCCTAAGGCTCAAGAATGTGAAAAGTGCTTATTCTCGTATAAATATCTCTGTCTTAGTGTAAGGTTGAATACTTTTGCAAAAGGTTGTGTAGTTAATGAGTGGTTAAGGCTGTAAATCAAAGTGGTTGGAACAGTTTGGTGTCGTAAATTGGTAGGAGTAAATTAACTAATTAATGTTGGAAATTATTTTTAGCGTGCCATGTCAAATAAGACCCATAAGTCCATGTCCCTCATTTAATTAATTTTAATTTTTTGGTAATCGAGGCGTGCCATAAATGAATTTTTCATGGCCCTCGCAAAGTTGAAAATGCATAGCTGCTTTAGGCGCGCTATTTTAAAACTTACCTTCCTAAACTATGGTGTGCATTTCATGTGACCCAAATCCAAATCTTAATAACGTTAAATAAAATGTGTCTCGGACTGCGGCTGCATTTTATGTGGCGTGATCCAAAGACATATCTTTTACGATGTTAAATCTTCTTTAAAAATAAATAAAAGCGATTTAAAAGTTAAAAATGCATATAGGTTTAAAATATTTTTTACATTAGATAATAGGCCAATAATAATAGTTAGTGACCGTGCTAGAACCGCGGAATTGGGAAACGCTTAACACCTTCTTGCGGGTTAACAGAATTTCTTACCCGAATTTCTGGTTCGCGGACTGTAATACAAAGTCAATATTTTCCTCGACTCGGGAGTTAAACCAGTGACTTGGGACACCATAAATATCCTAAGTGACGACTCTGAATATTTTAATAATATAATTCTATTTCGATTGTCCTTTAATTGGAAAAACTTCCCTTTATGTCCCTTCCGGAGGTGTAGTAAAAATGGAGGTGTGACAGTCCATCGTGAGCTAAAGATCATAGTGATTATTTCTTTATTAATTCTCATTACACACGTTATCTTTACAGGTTTTCTTGTCAAGATTTTTTTATTCTCAGGCTTGAAAATGTCTAGCACATAAAATGCACTTGTTCATGACAATGAAGGTCTTGGAGAAAACATCAATATAGGGGTTGGTATACCACCGTTAAACCCAGGGGCAGTTCCAAATGAGGAACCAGTTGATGTTAGTTTGCACATAACTTTGAATGCAGATCTAGGCGTTGAGCACGAAAGAAATACGCACAGGGAAGCCCGACCCCCGTATCCAAAAAACATAAGGAATGAGAGATAGGGGAATCAGCCTTCAAGTGATATTTGAGATGTCGCAAGCTCAGCAAATCGCTATCGGTCAACTTTAGAGTCAGAATAAAACTTCAAACACTGTCGAACCAGTAAACACTCGGCGCACTGAGCCAAAGGTCTGATGAAAGTGGCTTAGGGACTGACCGCATGATTGTAAAAATGCTCGAAGGTCTCACTAAGAGGATCAAATCCGGAGAAAAAAAGATCGAAGATAATGAGAAGAAGGTGGAGACTTATAACTCCCATGTAGACTAGATATCGGGGGAACCTCTAGTTTTGAAAGGTCTAGATACCAAGAAGTTCATACAAAAACCGTACCCTTAGAGCCGCTCCAATGTCTATCCCTAAGAAATTTTACATGTCCGATATACCCAAGTATTACGGAACAACCGACCCCGATGAGCATGTCACGTCATACACTTACTGAATCAAATGGAATAAATGATGATGAAATCGAGTCAATAATGTTGAAAAAGTTTAGGGAACCACTCTCAAAAGGAGAAATGATTTGGTATAATAACTTATCTCCTAACTCTATTGATTCATTTTCTATGTTAGCAGATGTCTTCATTAAAACCCATGCAGCCATTAAGGTGACCACAAGGAAATCGGATATCTTCAAAATAATACAAAGGAACGACGAAACGTTAAGTGAGTTAAAGTTAAGGGAGTTCGTGTCTAGGTTTCAAATACAAATAATGGAACTACCACCGGTCCCCGACGACTGGGTTGTACATGCCTTTATGCATGGTTTAAACGAGCGAAGCTCGATTGCTTCTCATCAACTAAAGCAGAACATGATCGAGTATCCACCTGTGACGTGGTCAGATGTGCACAACCGTTACCAATCGAAAATCAAGGTTGAGGATGATCAATTAAGAGCACCCTCGGGTTCAGTTCATCCAAACATGCTTGTGGCCAAGCCCTTGAGGGATACTAATAGGGAATCAAGATAAAACAAGGAAAGGTATCAACCATATGTCGATCGAAGGAACTACAGTTTAGGTCAAAACGCTCCTCAAAACGATCGAAGAAATGATCGGGGCCAAAGTTCTTGGGGATCATAAGCAAAACGGATTCGATAAACATACTGATCCCCTAGAGGCTCCATGGTTATCGAAGTAAAACTTTAGCATGGATGCATTGGGAATTGTGTCAACTATTGAAAAAAATCAAAGACATCAAGTGGTTCAGGCACATACAAACTGATCTTTACCAAAGGAACCCTAGCTTGATGTGAAAATATCACAGTACATATGGACATACAACAGAAGATTTTTGGTAGTTAAGGGAAGAGGTGGCTCGATTGTTCAACGAATGCCACCTTCAATAATTTCTAAGTGTCGGGCTAAGAATCACTTCAGGGAGAGACACAAGGAAAATTGAGCAAGAAGAACCACATCATGTAATCTACATGATTATTGATAGAGTCAATGTTCCTCAACGACCTATATTCAAGCACACCAAAGTATCAATCAAGAGAGAACCGGACTCGGAGCTATGCGCCTGAGGATGCCCTATCATTCTATGACGAGAAAGCAGAAAATGTATCCTAGCCTCACAACGACGCCCTGATAATCTTTATCCTTTTAAACAAATTTCAAGATAAGCGTGTTTTAGTAGATCTAGGTAGCTCAGCGAATATAATAAAATCCAGGGTCATGGAACAACTCAGCTTGCAAGATCATATTGTACATGCATCCCGGGTGCTAAATAGATTCAACATGGAAAATGAAACCACAAAGAAAGAGATTATCTTGCCAATGAACATAGCCGGAACCATACAAGACACCAGGTTCCATGTCATTGAAGGTGATAAGAGGGATAAAACACTCCTCGGGAGACTATGGATACACAACATGAAGGCAATGCCTTCAATTCTTCACTAGATGATGAAATTCCCAACAAAAGAAGGGGTGAAAATAGTCCATGGAGAACAACATGCTGCAAAAGAGATGTTTGCAATAGAGGAACCGCCGCCAATACATGAACGCTTGGACTTAGAGAAATCGAACTTCAAAGGTAAGCAAGTAGCTAAATAGCAACCACAGTTCACGACCTCGATGAGATCGGAACAATAGGTAATCAAAGGCAAGAAGAATTCGGTGCTACCAAGTTAACCGCCCGAGAGAAAGGTACACCTGGGAATGGGATTGTTATTTCTTGGTACCATTAAGTATAACAGAGGTTCCACCAGAAACTGCCATGCATCGATTGAGCACCAATCCCAAGTTCAAACCGATGAAGCAAAAAAGGAGGCATCGTCTTGAGAAGCTACGTACTAATGTCTAGTTGACAGGATGTCCGAAGAACAAACAAGTAAAATAATGAAATTCTATATTGATGATATGATTATTTAAGTTCCTACGCATATAGGACTATTTTAATCCATTTGCGGAAACATTCAATGCTTCGAGGCAATGCGACAAAAAGCTTAACCTAAGGAAATATGCCTTCGGAGTTGGCTCAGGTAAATTTCTCAGCTTCATGGTGTCAAAACGGGTCCCGAAATAATCCTCGACAAGTCCAAGGATTTCGTAGAAATCATGATCATGGATAGCATGAAAAAATTGTACGCAGTCCTCGGAGTTGTTTGCAAAGGATCTTACGAACTCAGCATGATGGAAGCTCTCGAAAGTGCGCGATCTCGAAGCCACCCTTTTTACACGAAGGCCTTAGGATTTAAAGCATACATTGCACCCTTTTTCCCTTTGCTTGGATTTTGTCCCGAATGAGTTTTACCGGCAAGGTTTTTAACGAGGCAACAACTATGTGCTGCCTAAGGAAAACTTAACAGTATCCAAGCTTTCTTTTTAATTAGTTTCGAATACTGGGGGACATCACCCTCAGAGGTTATATTTTAAGGAAAATAGTTCATGCCTAAGAGGGCTTCGATAGGAAAATTTTATAATGGTTCAAACGGTCAAATGAACTATGTCCATATAATAGTCAAGGCCCGATGGCAAAGCATGTATGCATGTATCAATTATTTGAAGTAACGTTCTATTAATATCAAAAACACTTTGTGTCCCAAAGAAGTATACCATTACATGATCTCTACACTTCTAATCATATGGGAAACGGCTTAAGAGACAAAGTATAAAAGCATCCCGACTATATCCGAGTCATCGAAAACTCAGACTTATAAGACCTCAAAGGGGCACCCTCTCGAAATAAAGGCTACGGCCAATATACTCGGGGACTAACTTTTCAAACAAGTTCAGAAAGCTATCAGGAAATAAGTCCAAGTGATATACCTGAAGGCTACGGTAATACGAAAGACTACGATCATATAAAGGCTATGGCCAAAATAATGCGGCTCGGAGACGTCCAACTTCCGCTATAAATTAAAGGCCTTAAAAAATTAAAAAAAATTGGTTAAATCAGGCTACCCTCCGCAAAAGCAAAATATGAAGGGCTTCGATAAATTTCGCCCCCAAAAAATCTAAAGGCCCTCGATAAATTCAGCCCCTGAAAATCCAAGGGCTATCGGCCTTCAGAAATACTACAAGAGGTATTCAATCATGTTTACACAAACAAATTACTAGTAAGGTTCTGATATGTCGAACCTCTGAAAAAACCTACGGGTACCAAAAACACATGATAAGGCATAATTAAATTTTCACTAAGTGTTTTAGTCGAACTGATAAAAAAATTATATAGCCATTCTAAGAGGCCAAATCGGCGCAACTTAAAGAGCCTAAGGGCCGATATATAAGAGCCTGAGGGCCAACTTTGAAAGGCTTAAGGGCCAAAAAACATATTGTATGAGACTCCGTTCTCACTCTAACTGGGCTCAAGGGTCACGATATCTCAAGTCTACATCAGATTGATTTAAACTTAGATCGAGAATATTAGACCTATCCGTAAAGATCTAAGGGTTTTATTCCTAAGCCCAAGCCGTTTCCCGGACCAATAATTCAAGTTATGCAAAAGAAGTATTCCATAAATAAAGACAATATGAAATCCAGCACAATTCAAAAATGACATAAAAGTTCCCCTTGTATTTCTAAAGGATGATTAAAAGGAATATTTATAAAAAGGATACTTGCACTAAAACAAAATAAGAAAACCTAAAACTACTTCGGAGTCGCATCTTCGGCAGTCGCATCTTCGAGATCCTCATCCTCAGGGACTTCATCTTCATGTCCTCCACTCTCGGAGCCACTAGTAGAATCATCTTCATCAAAAAGCAGAGCAGCAACCTCTTTTTCTAAAATCTTCGCCCCTCCGATATCGGCTGAGAGATCTAAGCCGCGAGCATGTACCTCCTAGAGAACCCTCTTAAAGATTTTCACCTATCATGATCAAGTGTACTTGATAACTTAACTTCTGCTGCAGAAAAATCTCCTTGGCCCAAGCACTAGCTGTTTCAGCACCGGCTCGGTACGAAGACACAATTGCCTCAACGTCAAATCTCGCCTTGGCGAAATCGACAACATATTTAATTTAAGCTCCTCGATTTTGCAGTCACGAGATAGGCTGTCCTCCTTCACACTTTAAAATTGATGTTCGATTAAAGCCAACTGCTCTCGAAGATTTTCCTTCTCAGAGGCGAGATTGTCCATACCTTGCCTCCACCCTAGGATCTCAGCCTCTTTCACTTTAAGCTCATCCCGAAGCTGAGCCACCAAGTTGGCCTTATGATAAAAATGCGAAATTAAAAGTATCAGTCATGAAAACAAATAAGAACATAACATACCCTCAAAGGCTATTACCTTATCAATGTACTCGGCCCATCCTTGGAAAGCCTACGTCAATTCAACTCGTAGATCGTTGATCTCCATCTCTTTCTTTATATAAAGGGTTTTAAGACCGTCCCTCTCTTTCGAAATCTTCTTAAGCTCAACCTTACATCGAGCAAGATTAGTTCGAGACTTGGAAAATTCCGTTTTATAGAGCACCACAACCTTCGCAAAAAAGGAGGACAAATGGACTAAGAACAACAAAAACAAAGGTGCATGCATAAAAAATAGAAAATTTGCTTATTTGAAGAGTCTATGAGCCTTATAAAAAATGAAAGAAGCAACAGGGCCGGGGCCATCTTCAAGCCTTGAAAGGCATTATCGAAAGATGTCATGCCTGTCATGGATTGCTTCCACTTCAGAAGACCTCATATTCTGAGCATTTCGGATTTGCCCCTCGGAGAACTCAGGGCCAGGAGGTGAATCATCCACATTGATTATCCCAAGTGATCCAATCGGGACGTTCTCTTTTATTTGAAGAGGCTCGGGATCAGACCATTCAGCTCGCCCTCCAAATAGACTCCTAGGCGAGGTACCTTTTTTCTGCACAATAGCTTGGGGACTTTGTTTGAACTCCCCTTTGATATATCTTCGGCTCTAGAATGCCACATCAATAATCATCGGTTCCACAAACTTCAAAGCACCGGTATTTTCTATTTCATGAGCTACTAATAAGCAGTCGTCATCTTCTTCTTCCTCCTGATCCCAAAGGCGCTGGGCCATTTTATGAGATAAGGCCACCGTATCGGCCTTGGCCTTCGAGTCATACTTTTCTTAGGCTTTGAGGGATTTGAAAATGATTCTCTTTTTCTTTTTCTTTCTTTAAAAGACTTCGAACCCACTTCTTCATCAGCCGAGGCCAGCTGCATAGAAACAACATCTCCAAGACCTATACGAAACTGAAGTAAATGTCCTATAAGAGAAGTATAAGAAAACAAATAACAAAACTCACCATGGTTTTTTGCCTCCCATCGACCCTTGACCAAATCTCGCCAGTAACGCTCCAAATTAGAGAAAGCGGAAGCCAACTTCCGGACCCATCCTTCGAGGTTCTGAACCTCACCAGGAAACCAAGTTGTGGATGTGCCATCGGAAAGTGGTTATACCAAGGAAAAGGATAAATATGAGAAAAAGAAAAGAAAACAAGGTATAAACCTGATATGTACTTATGTTTCATGTTCCACTCCTTGGGGAACGACATCCAATCAGTAGGAATCTGGTCGGAGGTCCTGGCTCAGACAAATCGGCTAATCCACCCTCGGTCGTTGTCCTTGTCTATACTGGAGAAAGGAGATTTCAAGGATCAACGTTACAATTTTATCAGGCCACCACGATAAAGTCGAGGATTGTACAGTCTGATCAGATGGTCGAGGGTAAAAGACATCCCCTTGGCCTAGCTTGGAAAGAACTTGATCAAGTAAATGATTTGCTAGAATGAGGGGTAGATTTAGCCAAACATCACTCGGTATCGTTGGAAAAAGTCAAGAATAACTGGATCTACAGGACCTTGAGCCAGAATTGCAGGACCCAACGTGAATGGGTAGGTTTATGCGCTTAAGTACCCCACTTTATATGTAGTGATGTTCTCCTTGGACGAAGGAACCACTACTTCTTAATTATCCCACTTGCAGTCCTCCTTTACTTGGACAAGCTTGGCCTTGGTTATTTAGAAAACATATCGAGACATGGGCTCGCATCGGGCTGGTGTCTATAGAGGTTTCTCTTTTGAAATTGGATGTTATTTCACATGGCGGGGGGATGCACTCCTCAATACGAGGGGGAACTACCGAATTTCTCTTGGTCAGTCAAAGAAGATGAAAAAGCTTTTTATTTTTGGGGAACCGGTTAGAGGTATTAGCCATTGCAATGCAAGAAATTCAAGGAAAATAAAAATTGTTGATAGTGAGATAGAGAGAAGGAGGAATTTAGAAAAATTGAAAAAGCTAATGAGACTTTGAGAATAATATGAGAATAATGTTTACAAAGTTATGAAGTTTATTTATTCACAGAGGACATTTAACTGTACTTTGGAAGCCAAAAGGCCGACCGTCAGCCGCTTCCAATGAATGACCTAGGGAATTGCACAAAAAGCGGCATTTCAGTCACTTTTAGCCGCTAATTCACTAAACTGGCATCAGAATCGAGGCATCTAAGATTAATTCATTTTTATCTACCCATTTTGAGTACGAGCAAGTGTTGGCTCGACTAGTAGGACCAAGGGCTAATTTTATTTCAATTTCGAGACCGTGCTATCTCTAACCCGGACTTGGGAATCCTGATGTTCTAAATTCGCATCAAATCGATTTAAGATTAGATCAATGATTAACAAGAACCTTAAGGGGTACTATATTAATTGATTAAAAACCTAAGAGTTCATTATGTCCCGATTCCATTGTTCGGACCAATCACCAAAGTTATGCAATCAAATATTTTCGCAGAAAAAAGATGGAATGAAATTTAACACGAGCCAAAAACGAGACAAAAAGATCCCTTTATATATTTACAAAAGATTATTACAAAATATAACTACAAACAACCATGAAAGGTACTCACATAGGAATAAAGAAGCAAGAAACAAAAGCTAAGAAACTAATCTACTTTTAAGGTTGCATCATCGAGAGCATCATCTTCGGGAACCTCCTCCCCAGGGACGCCATTTTGATCTTTGGAAATGTTTGTACGCCTGAAGAGATTTAAGGCAAAAAAACCCTCGATGAATGTAACTATATTTCTAGCAACGGGAATTGAGCATTCTGCTGAAATTTATAGAGAGGCGGCGATGGATCAGCAGTGCAAGTGACCGACCAATGTTGAAGCACATTTGATATTTTGGGAAAACGAGCTGACATGACATTTCCAATCACGTCAAATGCCAATATCACGGGCATGATGCCATCATAAGAGGTTCGAGGAAATCAAAGTTCAAATCGTTTCTTATCATTTTACTCTAAGAAAATGCGAGGACTATCTGTATACGGTCGAGAACAAATGCCTTCGATCTATATGCTTGGGAGGTCGTCTGAAGTCTGAGTCCGGGTTAGACCAAGTTCGAGCTCGAGGGTCCAGATCCGAGTTCAAAGGCGAAGCACGATGCATATCGAGGTCGAGTGTGTTCAATCCCAAAATAGTACCGTTATGGATTCGAACCAGAACGAGTTAGATTCCTGCCATATCCCCAAAGTCACAGCGCAAATTTCGAAGTATGATTGTAATATTCTGTATTAGGCAGTTAGACAGCTGTACCAAGAATATTCTTTATTGTGAATAAAAATATACCTTATTTAGGGGTTCCCCTATTATATAAAGGGGACCTCAATCATTTGTTAGACCATTTTTTACTGAGCAAAGAATATACTCTCTGTCTTTTCGCCTACTGTTCATCAACATTATCCTTTAGCTATATCGTTCTTACTTTACTTTTCTTACTTCACTGATCTTAGCCTATCTCGAGGTCACCACTGTCAAGTATTATTGGTTTGATTCACTTATCTTTTTTCATTCTTTCTTCATATATTTTTTGATAACTACTCACTCATGTGAACCTATTTTCTTTTTGGTCCGTTTCAAAAAGAATGACCACTTTCTAAATTTGGAAAGAATTTAGCTTAAACTTATAATTCTACCATTAATGAGAAGCTTTTATAACCATACAAATATTTTGGGCCCCTTTTAACTTCTTTATGACCGAAAATTTCAAAAGTCTTTATTTTTTCTTAGATTTCGTGCTCAGTCAAACATGTTCACATAAATTAGAACGGATGAAGTAATTGGTATTAAACTAAATTATATATCTTTAAAATTACAAATCAAATTTAATTATTACTCGTTTTCTAGGTAAACATATTTAAAACTATACACACACAAAAAATTGCATTCAACCATCACCACGTAATATAGAAGAACGCGATATTTTCAGTTTTTCAAGTCCGAACTTTTACTTTGAACGCATTAAGAGAAATGTTTCTAGTGTTTGTCTTTGTTCAGAGACGACTCAAAGTCATCGGAGTCAAAGTCATTACGTAGAATACTTTCTTCACGGCAACACTTCAATTTCATCCATTCCATTGCGAGGACTGAGGACCGAGGAGTACTAATGCCTTGTCATAGTCAATTTAATTTCAGAAGGAGAATAGGAATTTCACAATCGAGAGACTATGACTTTTCTGTGTATGGTAGAAAATATATGGTAATTCTGGTCTTCATGCTTACTTAGTATAAAGCTATAACGCTAGAGGAAGCAACCATTCATCCCTAACTTTGTTTTCTCTCCTTTGATTCCCTCTTTATTTTCTGTCTCCTTTTTTTTTATTACTCTGCTAGAAATTATGGTTGTGTTATCTATGAGGGTATTTTCATGTGGAGGTGGATTTCACAAAAGAGAAGAGCACAAGAAAAAGAAGAGTATGCAGTTGGGTGGTAAAAGGCCAATGGAAAGGCTAGAGAGCAGCATAAGTAGTAAAGCTCTATTAATGGTGAAAATGATATCTTGGTGGAAAGTGAAACATGATGATGGAGATGATGATCAATTAGTAGATTGGGACGAGGAAAATGCACTGTGGAAGAGAACCATTATTAAAGGAGAAAAATGTCGCCCTTTGGAATTTTCTGGCAAAATTTCTTATGATGCTAATGGGAATCTTGTGTTGGACTGATTTATGAATTCTTCACTTCGACTTCAACTTCTTTTTTCTCTCTTGCTCTGCCTTTTTCCCTTCTAGGAGGTGACTGTGAATACTGGGGTAGAGACTCTAATTTACGCAAGGCTAATTAAATAGGATTAAAATAGTGGATTCATGCAAATTTGTGGTTTGAAATTTCCTTCATTATAATTTGTGGTATTTGCAGCTATATCAACAATACATACCTCCAAAGTTTCATTGTCATTTCTTTAAGTTAGTAGTAGTTGTTTTCCTCATAATTTATTAGCTTATTAAATATTAACTTAATTAGACAGGGGAAAATCTACTTGTTTCATCTGATGGGGATAGGCCAACAAGTTGGCCAATTTTCGCCCACTGAAGCAAACAATAGTTAGTGCATCATTACCTTTGTGCCCACCAAAATCTTATCTTCTAATTAATCTCTTTATGATTTCCTTTCTCAGCTTCTGTTTTATTTCAGTCTGACCTAGACAAAACGAACATAAAAATCTACACTCTGGAATCCATATTTTTAGTTCTTCTCTAATTATTCTGTTCCTATATATATATATATATATATATATATATATATATATATATAGAAACCGCAACTTAAAAGGATAACAAAAACCCTTTCTCTTTTCTTATTTATCTGTACTATTGTTCCCCTGTTAAGAGAAAGATATATTCACTGTGTACTAGTAATATGTTTGTCGTAATTTAGCTAAAACTCTAAGCTTTAAAAAATAAGAGCCACTTGGACACAAGAAAGATATAAAGTATCACAAGTGTCCTCGCACCAAATAATTCGTTCTTTGTACTCAATTCACAAACCACGTCAATCGCAAAATGGGTCAAACTAATATGAAAAATGGGTTTTAATGTCTTAAATATGAAAAATGGTACAAAAAATGGGTTTTAATGTCTTAAGTATGAAAAATGGTACAAATAAAAAAGAAATTGACGTCAAACCAATTGGGACAGAAAGAAAAACCAAAATAGAAGTGGTACGGATAAGGGCTACATCCTCTATTAAGAGCATAGCCGTCATCCTTGACGAACGGTCTCAAATCTCAATCCTCGACTCTCAACCAAACCACCAAATTAAGACAACCTTATTTTCCTAATTTACATTTATAATCCTTATGTTAACAGAGAAAAAAATTGAACAAGAAAATCAATACATATAACAACATTACCACCAAATAAACAGATCGTTCCATTTATATATATATATATATATATATATATATATATATATAAAAAGAAAAAGAAAAAAAAGGGAAGCAGAAGGTTCTGTAACACTATATGCAATTCTTGAAACCAAATGAAAAAAGTACTAACTGCTATAACTGGAATTTGGCATACAAAGATCCATAATTTTCTCAGCCACTTCTGTTTCATCTCTGCTTTCTTCGACCAGCTTCTGAACTAAACTCCTCGGCAGCTTCATCTTCAGCTGAATAGGGCCATTATTCGGCTTCGAAATAGACAAATCAGAAGCCGATCTTCGTGCTAACATGAGACACTCGAGCCGATCCTTTGCACTCATCTGAACAGCAGATTTCACTCTTCTTGGAACTCTACTAATTTCTTCCTTAGGAAACAAAGGCAATTCAACAAGGAAATATATTTTGTTTGGCTTCAGTGCTTGTTCTGGTTCTAGTGGCTTTGCTCTGACACCAAATTTCTTCACTGCTTCTGATTCCAATAAAACATGACCTGGGTAGTCTTTTACTACGTCCGAGGTTGTTACTGGTGTTTTCAGTTTCAAGATTTCGCCGTTAACCTTCATCACCTTTGTCTTCTTCTTATTTCCTCCAATGTTGTTCCCCATTCTAACTAGCTCTGCTTTTGTTTTCCTCTACAGAATCTTGCTTTCTTTTTTGGGGTATTATGGTTCTCCACTTATATTTTGGTATATAATTATATGGACAAGTAACTAACCTTTTGTTAGTGCGTGTGCGTGTGAATTTGTGGAAATGTACTAGAAAAGGTTCCTTTGGTGGATGTTGCGTATAATTAAAAAGTTTAACTAAATCCAATATTTTCAAACACAAAATATAGATATATAAGCAAAAAAAAATTAAAATTTTAAAACATTAAAACTGAATCTATAACTTCAAATGCGTTGTAAATTGGACAATATAAAGTTAAAGATTAAACCCGTACATTTGACTCTAATTATGGTAGTAATTTATTTAAAGGTTCCACTAAAACCATAATACTACTTTTGAACAATACTAAAGGTGGTTTCACAGGTAATGTAGTATGTGTGTGCGTGTGTGATGATTGTACCTTATTATGGCAAGAGATATTTTTTTTGAGGAAGAAGTGGGAAAGGGTTAACTCTATTCCATTACGACAAAGTTTTATCTGGAACTTAATGAAAAGAGGTTAAGCCCACTTTTTGTATTATATTCACACTGGAGGAGCAGCGTGGAGTAGGGTTTTCTTTGGTTTTGTGATAATCAAGGCTGGTGGGGCTATGCTTTATTGGCGTGGTCTCATTATTGGATAAGGACGTATAGGTATGGACTATGGGAGGATTAAATATATAGTTTAAGTTTTGTATACTTACATAACATTTTTTACACCATTAATTCAAGTTACTTGTAGGAAAAGGTTTATAACCTGAAATATAGATTAGAAATGATTTATTATAACATATATTAAATTACACGAATAATTTTTTTTTTTAAATTGTACGGTTAATGCGTATAATTAGACCTTTAAATTGGATATAAACAGCAATACCGTTTAAGATTAATTGTCACAAAGTCCTAACCAATTTGCTATGAAGATGTGGACAACAGTGTTTTTGAGTGATTCCAAATTAAAAGTCGCAATCCTCATTGGTGTGTAAATTACGGAAATGCTTGCTTTTGTCACACAAAAATTTAAAAATTTAGACTGTGTGCTTTCATAGAAAAGGTCGCAGGAGGATAAGATCTTTCAGTTGGACATGTTTGCTATTTAAATGAAACCATCAGTAGATGTTAGTTATAAGAGAAAAGGCAAACAAACCTCCCACAATTACTGCATTCTGTTGGAATACTTTCCAACTGCCTTTTAATTTGGCCTTGGATTATAATGAAACACAAAACAAAGTGTTGCCCTACCTCCTCTATTAGAAATATTCCCACGCACGAAAACATTTTTCGTTTTAAAATAAAGTTAAAATATGCTAATCAGCTCGGCAAAGTTATAGCTCAAAAGAAATGATAGGGTAACCTAGTACATAAGGTATACTATATTCACGCAGGCTGGAAAATGATTACATTCCAAAATATATAATATATATAATTTATCCTAATATAAATATTAGCTAGACAGCTCGGCGAAACTAATAGAACAAAGATGAACCAAATTCATTTTCAATAGTTATGGGGTAATACTTTGTTTTAGAACTTTGGCTACGATAAAGTAAAAGCTCCCTAAAGAAGGCTGCGGTCGTGTTCAACTCCATTTTATTAATCTTAAAAAAGAGTTAATATAATCTTAGTCTACAGATATGTGCTGACGTTTGTGGTGATGCTTGGAAATTCTTATGTATTGTATTCAAGATCAGAATGAGTTCTCTCCAAAAATGTGACACTCGTTGAATACATTGAAGTCCTTTTCATTGAAGCCTTGCAAATTCTCCTTTCTATTTAAATATTTTATAATATAAAAATGATATTATTAACAAATACCGCATGTAGAACGAAAATCAAAATACAAATATCTTAGTTGATTATGATAACTGCGAAAGAGCTCTGTCATATAGCACACTTTGCATATATATTTTATTGAGGTATAATGACTTTCTGACCACTTAAATTTATAGAGTTTTTAAAAGTCGATACACAAATTTTGAATTTTTTTATTTAGACACTCTAAATTGACAAAATGGATAATATTAAATATTTTTTACCATTGACCATGCCTATGTGGAAGCACTAAAACTAACATGGCTAAACTGTATGCAAATCACGCTCCCAAGACGGATAAATAGTATTGTTTTTACTTTAAAAAAATTAGAATTAGAATAAAATATAAATAAATAAATAAAAAAGACTTTTCCAATTTTTTCATCTTCCCAGGTGTCCACCATGGATTAAGTGATGCTATCAGATGAGTAAGTGATGCTACGAACTTAACTGGACCATGCCGGAACATGTAAGTTCAGAATCCTAGTGAAAGAGGCTAAGTGGAACTGGATGGTGCAGTGGCATTTGGTCGAATACTGTTATATGAACAGTGTGCAGAATAACCATTTTGGGTATTCGAAAAATTTGGCCCATGTAAGGTCTGGTTTGAAGGTTTGAAAACATTCTCCTGGGGAGCAGGAATCGTTTAGCATTGGTTTTGAGTCCTTTGGTTTACCTGATCACCTTGCCCGGTCAACTGGTCAAGTTTTGAGTTTTTAACTTGGTGGTTATGGTTGATTTCTTGAATGGATTGAGCTGAATCTTTGCATAGAGGATCCATGGGTATAGTAGAAGGGATTCCAATTGGAAATTGGTCTCTAATTGGCCCAGAATTAATAGGGGCATTTCGTCAAACAACTTGCTCAACCAGACTGCCTGAGCTTTTGGATTGTAAAATTGGAGGAATTGATTGGTACCCATATGAAATTGGAAGTGTAGCAGCATTCTCCTCATCAAGGCGAACATTTTTGTACCTTTCTTTTCCAATTTGGATACCTGGAACACTTTGCGCGTTTATTTTTTTCTCGCCGGAGTTCTGCTGCTCGTCGGAGGGGATGACTCCTACAGTGGAATTGTCGAACACCTAGTATGTTTCAGGCATTTTTTTTCCTTTTTGTATTTGTAATTTTTTTTTTTCTGATTTTGTATTTAAAAATGGGACCCACAAATTACACATGACAAGTAATAAATAGCTTAGCATGATGTGTTATACATGTCAACGCAATTGATATACAGTGGGTATGTTTATTATTATCCATTTTGTCAAGTTAGAGTAAATTCAAAGTTTGTGTATTAGCTTTCAAAAGCCCTACAAATTTAAGTGATCAGGAAACCATTACGCCTTTTATTAATGCTTGTGCGGATGTTGTAAATGATATTCATGTCATGATAAATGAAGGAAGCAAATTAGCTTAATTATAACTAAACAATTTTTATAAGAGAGCAAACAAATAAATTAACAGAAATAATTTTGAATTAACCGAATTAAAATTTGAGTTTAGTACAAATTAACCCACATTTTTTCATCAAAGTCATAGTAACCCAAGTAGATTTTGAGCGAGTTACGATCTAATTCATTTATTAATCCAAACTTGGTTTATCCCGCACAGATTAACCTCATCACGTTACTCATCAAAAGCAGAGCCCTTTGTCTTCTGTGCTCCTTTGGTTGAGGTAATTCATTCGGCAACAATAATTAAATCGCTGGTTTCTATTTTTCACAATCAGAGAATATGCTATTCTCAAGTTTCTATCAATTTGCAACGACAAAAAAACGAAAAGTTATGAATATGTGATCCTCTCAGCAATTGTAACGAAGAGACGGTTAGAGCTATAAGATTATCTAGTTTCTAAGCCTAAACATAAATATAGACATTGATATTGGATTGTGTTATGAAATAGAAGATTCTTACAATTCTATTTAAGGTGAATGTCTTTAATATATTTAATTAGAGAGATTTTAGAGTTCTATTAGTGGTAGATAAATCTTCCTCTCCCCTATAAATAGAGGTGCCCCCTACCATTTGTAAATCATCCCTTGAGACCCCTCTCAACTCAATAAGAAGAACTCTCTCTACTCTTCTCTCTATTGCTATTGTTCTTGTTCTATTGTTCTTGTCTTTTGCTTTAGTTTATAACACGTTATCAGCACGAGACTCTACCGTCTCAAGTATCATTCTCGAAAATCCAAGGTATTTTCCCTCTTCCTAATTTAATTTTCGAGTATGTCTGACATTATGAAAAGAAAGTTCGTTGCCCTTGAAATTTCGGGCAAGAACTATATGACATGGGTGTTGGATGCTGAAATCCACCTAGATGCTATGGGTCTCGGAGACACCCTCAAAGATAAAGAAAAAGCATCCACCCAAGATTGTGCGAAGGCCTTGATTTTCTTGCGCCACCACCTTGACGAAGGTTTGAAGATTGAATATCTCACCGTCAAGGATCCACTCGTTTTGTGGAACAGCTTAAAAGAGAGATATGACAACCTGAAGTTGGTCACTCTGCCACAAGCACGATATGATTGGGCCCATCTGAGGCTACAGGACTTTAAGTCCGTTTCTGAATATAATTCTGCTATGTTCAGAATTACTTCTAAACTGAAGCTATGTGGAGATAACATCTCCGATTACGATATGCTTGAGAAAACGTTTACAACGTTTCATGCCTCCAATATGGTACTGCAGCAACAGTACCGAGAGAAAGGCTTTACGAAGTACTCTGAACTGATTTCTCTCTTACTAGTGGCTGAGCGAAATAATGATCTGCTCATGAGAAATCACGAAAATAGACCAACTGGGTCTACACCACTGCCTGAAGCAGATATGGTGCACTCGCATTATGCCAAACATAAAAGGGACCATGATCACGGTCATAAACGGGGTCAAAGCCAAGGACGTGGACAAGGAAGAAATTCCAAAGAAGTCCGTCACCCCCCAAAGAGAGATAACCACCGAAAGCAGAAACGGGGTCCAGAAGATCCTAAGGCAAATAGTTCAGAAACTATATGTTATCGTTGCGGTGGAAATGGGCACTGGTCTCGGACTTGCCGTATACCAAGACACTTGGTTGACCTTTATCAAGCATCTCGAAAGAGAAAAGGCCCTGAAACAAATTTTGTCTATGACGACAATGAGGATATCACCCACCTGGATGTGGCAGACTTCTTTGAGCAACCCGAGGGAAAGATAGACCACCTAATCGGTGATGGAACCATGATGAAAGAAGATGGAGCTGTTTGATTCTACTTGTATTAGTCAATGAATAAATTAATAGTCATTAGCATTAGCTCGTATTAGTTAATTCATGATATGATGTTAGTATTAGCCCTTTAGAATGTTTCAATATGCTCAAATATTTTTATTGTACAGTAGAGGTAATCGACTAACCTAAAAACTAGTCGATCGTCTAATATTTAGCAATAAAACGAACTTTTTTCCGCCAGGCCAGATATTCGAATATCAGAGTCTGATATTCGAATATCTGGGCCAGATATTCGAATATCAGAATTCCTATATTCGAATATCTGGCAAGATATTAGAATATGTGCTTAAATATTCGAATATCTAATATTTTTCGCATTAAAGTATTATTTTTTCCGCAAGGCATTATATTCGAATATTAGAATACAATATTCGAATATCCTAAATAACTGCTTCCCAAAACGCTGTTTAAACGCGAAACAAAAGAATTGAAGTTGTTTATACTTATATTTATGTATTTTTTTGTATGTCAAACTATGGGAAAGAAAAATGGATATCTCACAAAGCGAACTTGGATCAACATCCAACTGTAAAAGTATTTGCCTAGTTGATTCATGTACTACACATACAATACTCAAAGAAAGGAAGTATTTCTCTCAACTGAATATGTGTAAGGCAAACATTACTACAATCTATGGAAGTAGTAAATTGATTGAAGGCTCCGGAAGAGCAATTGTAACTCTGCCCAAAGGCATGACGTTAATCATAGAGAATGCAATGTTCTCCTCCAAGTCTAAGAAGGACTTGTTGAGTTTTAATGATATCAATCAAAGTGTTCTCCTCCAAGTCTAAAAGGAACTTGTTGAGTTTTAAAGATATCATTCAAAATGGATATCATATTGAGACAATAGATGAGAATAATCTTGAATTCTTGATGAAAACGAGGCTGCCCATTTCGGTTTGGGTTCACGCCATTTTGAATGCAACAATGCTAGTTTGTCGGCTGCCCACTTCGGTTTGGGGTCATGCCATTTTGCATGAAGCAATGCTAGTTCGTCGGCTGCCCACTTCGGTTTGGGGTCACGCCATGTTGCATGCAGCAATGCTAGTTCGTCTCTGACTGACGAATTGACACAAATATTCCCCATTGCAATTGGTTTTGGGTCATGAACCCAATATATCCCATTTAAGAAGCTTTGGATGCGCAGTATATGTGCCTGTAGCACCGCCATCCCGCACCAAAATGGGTTTGCAAAGGAGGTTAGGAATATATGTTGAGTTTGACGCGTCCTCCATTATTCGCTACCTCGAAACATTGACAGGAGATTTGTTCACTGCACTATTTGCAGACTGTCAATTGGATGAGACACTTTTCCCAAAATTAGGGGGAGAAGTTGGTGAAACCAAACGGGAAATTTTGTGGAAAAATGCATCATTATCTCATCTTGATCCACATACCTCTATTTGAAAGAAAGAGGTACAAAAGATTATCCATTTGCAAAGAATAGCAAATCAAATGCCTGACGCATTTACGGACTTGAAGAGAATAACGAAATCCCACATTCACGCGGAAAATGTTCCGATCCGTATTGAAGTCCCTATTGGACAAATATCTAGTGTCATATCCAATGAGTCAAATGCACGCCAGAAGCGTGGCAGACCATTAGGTTCCAAAGATCGAAATCCTAGAAAGAGGAAAAAGAACGATCTAAATGACACTATGAAAGAATCACATGAGGACGCTCATGATTTGATTAATTCCGAGATTCACGAAGAATCTATTAAGCCTGAGACTCTTGAAAATACGGAATACAAGAATGTGAGGATCTCGAACCTCAGTCTGTGGTAGTACAAAATTAATTGAGAGCTCTCGAAGAGCCAATTATTACTATGTTGGAGAAACACAATTGAGTATTGTGCTGTAGTAAGTCTCAAAGAAACTTATCCAGTTTCCAAAGTACACGCGAAAGCGATTGATTATATTGAGACTATAATAAAGGAAGGCTTTGATTCTCCTATTACTACAACTTGTAGCGGGGTAATTTGTATATGAAAGGCTACCCGCTTTGTTCTCCAGTTTGTACTACACAAACGAAAGAATGCCACAATAAAGTGGATATCTATTGGTATAAAACCCATGTCATAATAAACCCGAAGTTTATTGATAAGTGCACATGCCATGGTGTAAATTTGAAGTTTACCAATATTGATAATTTATTCAGTTGGCATTCATGTTAGCCATCTCATTTTAAGTATGATGTGCAAATTCACATAGGTGAATATTAAAGAACTAGAAAGTTCTTTACGAATACTCTTGTATCACTTGTTCTCATTAATTAACCGAACCAACTAAAGAGTTCGGGTTGAAGCCCATAAATTCTGGAAATATGCAAGGTGAGTATGGGCCCATTCACCTGCCATGTATACCACATATGATGCATCTATGATATGGTTACATGCGCCATTGTTATTAACCCGCAGCCTGGCAGTGCTTGCGGGGTAAATCGCTCAGTAATCTAACTTCGAGCATAGTTTCCAGATTCTCTACTCAAGACAGTTCATCTTGATAAGTTGGTTTATATTAAAGTTGGTTTAGCAAGATAATTATTGAGTGCTTCCACTTAATAGCTAAACTGTTTCTTATGAGAACTAAGTTATATATATATCAGTTTGATATAAGTTGTATACGAGAGTATATTCTCCCCTCACAAGTGGTTCAGGGTCAGGAACCAAATAATTTCAGCTTATTATTAAGGTGCTGTGTATATTGACATAATGCACAAAGATGATTTTCCAAAGTTGAGGAAACATGTTAGTTTTACTAACATGAGGGGGAGACATGATAAACACTTGAGAAAGTGTTACATGGGATGAATTTTCATTTGTATATGTATATCCCCGAATATCATGATATGAACCTGTAGTTCATAAAAAGGGAAATGCAATTGCAATATATTGCAAAGCATGCTATACGCATTTGCTGACTCAAAGAAAGTAACTAAATGGAAGAGATACAATTCAAGAAGAATTGATTCCATATGAAAGACATGTAGCTTTGAACCTATAGTTCATATGCTTGAAAGTATAAAGGCAAAGGTATGTATAGTCAGTTTTCGATATCTTATTTGTTTAGCATGACATGAAAATTTGATATGCAGCTAAAGTCTATTATGTGACTTACATGACTTAACTTGAAAGATTTAAGTTGCTTGAAGCATATGCAATTCTTGGTCCTCAAGTACCACATCCTAAGTACAATTTGTGTATATATGTATCTTGCTATAACTATAAGCATGATGGATTTGAGAATGCATCTATGGAGATATTGAAGAGCTATTCCACGACATATATATGAAGATGTTCATATCTATCAAGAATGATGATTTCAAGGTATGGAATATTTACTCAAGTCAATATGGTTGATTTATCAAATCTCTATCAAAGATCGTTTTGAAGATGATGCACAAGATTGGAATGCAAATGCTCAAGGATATAAATTGATGTTCTTATCAGGGGGAGTTAATGCGCGTTGCACTCTTTTTCCCTTACAAGGTTTTGTCCCACTGGGTTTTCCTTGCAAGGTTTTTAACGAGGCAACCAATAGGCGCATATTCAAACATGTGTACTCTTTCCTTACTTTAATTTTTCCCATTGGGTTTTGTTTTAAGGTTTTAACGAGGCACGTCATTGAATAGACATTCAAGGGGGAGTGTTATGAAATAGAAGATTCTTACAATTCTATTTAAGGTGAATGTCTTTAATGTATTTAATTAGAGAGATTTTAGAGTTCTATTAGTGGTAGATAAATCTTCCTCTCCCCTATAAATAGAGGTGCCCCCTACCATTGTAAATCATCCCTTGAGACCCCTCTCAACTCAATAAGAAGAACTCTCTCTACTCTTCTCTCTATTGCTATTATTCTTGTTCTATTGTTCTTGTCTTTTGCTTTAGTTTATAACAGATTGTATATTTATTGTATATTCATTGTATATTGTAGGCTTAGTTAGTTGTTTGGGCCACAGCAAAATCTGAGCCCATTCTTTTTACACTTGGGCCGTCTGACCCGACCCAAGTGTAATGTATATATGAATATCTGTAAAGACTCAGATATTTTGGGGAATGCAATTCATTTTTCTCTCGGATATTCCAGAGAGTTCTCAACTTCTCTCGTTTCTCTCTCTCTCACTATATCTCTCATCAGTTTTTTCACCTTCAATCTGTATGTTTTGAGAGACTCAGCCAACAACATAGTTGAGACCCGGCAAATCAAGATTGCCACAAGCAATTTTGTCCCTCGACATCATTGACCATCCAGCCTGAGCCTGCTAGCTTTCCAGCTACAAGTGATCACCTGACACTCTGACAGTCCAAACGTGTTATACGTTCAAAACATGTGGACACCGGAGAGGAGAAAAGGCTCAAACCACTGCGGGTATATGCTAAATTGCTTTCCAGTGACTAGTCGACATTCCAAAATGAACATACTTCACAATATCAGAAAGTTAAAATATAATGTATATGGTTGTGACTGTTTGTCAAGGAAGGCATGGAGTTTGATGATGACATCTTTTTCCTTATATCATGTTTCTTATGTCTTGACCGTCTTTCTTTCTTTTTTAAACTTCATGCTACGCTACGGGACGGACAAATACTTACCTTTCTCAAAACAAAAAGGGTAGGGGGTGAGTGGGTGGGACATCATTCTTCACGAATAATGATTTATAAGTTCCTTTAGTTATAGCTGTGTCCCAAAACATCTAATAATAGATGGAACTCTTCAGGAGCCTGTCCTTAGCATCAATCCAAGTCAAACAAACAAAAGTCATATTTTATATAACCAATACATTTGGTTCACTCTCTCCTTCACCTCCCAATGTTCCTTACTTAGAGATAAGCTCACCAGTTAGCGCTAATTCAAACAGTGTCCATAACGTTTGTGGTAACCTTGAAGGAGATAAAGAATGGCAGCCAGAAGATTTACTTGAAACTTCACCTGCAAAGGCTTAAGCTGCAATAAAGTCAGTTAAAGATTGTGTTGCAACTTGCAAGCCCACATAGCAGTTATTACAACCACAGAGCAAAACCAGAGTTTGCTGTCTGCCCCTTTGTTAGCAGCTGAACAGGCTTTAACTTAAGCGTTGACTATTGGAAATCCAGAAGGTCTCTTTAAATCCTCTAGAGGCCTTAGACAAAGTGGATACCCTAAGCGCAAACTGCGCAATGACAATATGTTTGAGTGGATAATTGCTTTTGAAGTGGGACAGAATCTGGTGCAGCATGTCCAGGAGGATCAGTCAAAATTTCTCGAGTAATCTCACTGGCTTTTCTCTTTTGAAGTTTTAAGCAGTCTCTGGATGAAATGTATCTTGGCAGAAAACAGCTTGTTTGCAGTGGGAACGCTAAAAAAATATTCAACAGAAAGACTCCTAGGATGGAAATGCGAGAATATCACATACATTATTGGCTAGGACAGCCATTAGGTGCAAAACATAAAAGCACAACTACACAGGACGGACATAAAGTGGTGGAAATTTTTGACAAAATGCAGTATCTATCAGTTGGAGGAAGGCTGACCTTAGAAACAGTTAGTGCCATTTCAAATCACTATCTCTCATAATTAGTTGAAATTCAAGCAAAGGTGGACAACAGGTTAGATAAAATTAAGAGGCACTTTTGGGAAATGGACATCAGCAGGGACTCCAAAGAGAAGCTGTCTCAGAAAGTTGCCATGGAAAATTTTCCACTACCAAATTGAAGTTGTGGGAAAACAGCCAAACACAAACAGGATCAAAGGGAGTGGTTTCCAATAATTACATCACATGGAATGAGTCTATGGAAACAAGAGTGGAAAACGGTGAGATATATTCTCCAAAAACATAGCTTTTAAAGTTGGAGATGGCAAGAGAATTAGATTTTTAGTCTGATATTTGGACTGGAACGTTACCACCCAAGAAGATACTTCCAGATTTATAGAGATATACAAAGATTCCTGAAACTAGGATAGCTAAGAATTGTGCACCAACCAGTTATTATCAACTTAAAAGAAAGCCTCTTTGGTCATAAATTCATCATGAACTGTTGCATAACCATTACCAAGAGACTGACCTTGAGTTCACCACCCATCAATAGTGCAGAGTTTATATGTCTTCTGAAAATGCAATAAAAGCATCAAGATTCTTAACTTCTCCTAAAACCCTTAACAGCAATTCCTATTAATAACTATAAGTAATAAAAACCTTATTTTTCATCGGAATCTTGCATTTAACTATGAGAAAACCACTTCCTGAACCTTGCAGAGCTTGAGATATCAAATCAGCGTCACATGTGCTGCACTACTCTGTAGACAACAACAATAACATACTCACTCAGTAAAAATTACACTAGTGTAATCTGTGTAGGGTAGGATATACGCAAACCTTACCCCTACCCCCAAAAAGTAGGGAAGCTATTTCGGGGAGACCATCAGCTCAACAGAAGAGATAATAATATCATAAAAGAAGCGCAAGAAGGGATCTGTAACAACAAATAAAGTAAGAGAAGTAATAATATCTTAAAATATACCGAATAAGTGAAAGAGAGTGCAGTACTACAATCCTATGCAAAACAACAAAATAGTGTGAACACCACATAGACTGCTACCAACTATAGGCCAAACTCTATCAGACTACCCGGTACAAAGAACTAACCCCTAGTCTACAACCTTAATGTTCGACCTCCACACGTTCCTATCAAGAGTCATGTCCTCGGAAATCTGCAGTCGCGTCATGTCTTGCTTGATTACCTCGCCCCAACTCTTCTTAGGCCGCCCTCTACCTCTTCTCGTACCTGCCACAGCCAGCCGCTCGCACCTCCTAACAGGAGAATCTATAGTTCTCCTCCGCACGTGACCAAACCACCTAAGCCTTGCTTCCCGCATCTTGTCGTCCACGGGAGCAACTCCCGTATTCTCCCGGATATCTTCATTTCTCATCTTATCCAATTTAGTATGCACGCACATTCATCTCAGCATCTTCATCTCCGCTACTTTCATCTTCTGACTATGTGAATTCTTAACTGGCCAACATTCAGTCCTATACAACATAGCCGACCTAACCACCGCTATGTAGAACTTACTTTTGAGTTTCGGTGATACTCTCTTGTCGCAGAGGACTCCAGATACTAACCGCTATTTTCATCCACCCCACCCCAATACAGTACGTAACATCCCGTCAATCTCCCCATCTCCCTTGATAATAGACCCTAGGTACTTGTAACTTTGCCTCTTGGGAATGACTTGAGAGTCGAGCCGCACCACCTCGTCCGCTTCCTCCAAGCACTACTCTGTAGTCCTATAGAAAACAATCTCCAAAGGACTTACCCCATGCATATACCCACCTTCGTGGCAATAAAAGACTTGCAAGCCTGCTAGTCATATCCAAATTCCTGAAAGAAAAACATTCCAAAAAGCACTGCTTTGATAAAAGTTTTTACCACATTTCAATCTTTAAGAATCATATCTGCAATTCTACATTCAAAGATGTATGTCGTTGTCAATGGACACATAACTGGAAAAAAATGTAGTTCTTGTGACAAACTGCATAACCACTGAAGTAAAATAAATTCCATTAGAAGGAAGCAACTCAGAATTATCAAGAATGCTTGAATAGAATTTCATTTATTTAGGAAAGGATCCCAACCAATTTTATTAAAAGAAAGCACTAAATACATAGATTTATCGATATCATTTACGAAAATAAAAAAAGGAGCTAATTACAGTCTACAAAAACTCGGACGGTGAAGCAGCATCTGGCTTCCCAGCATCATTCAAGCCCCCAGGATGCAAGTTCTGCAAAACTTGAGCTGACAATGTCCCCAAACCACCACCCAATCCATCATTTGCCGAGCCAAAAAATTGACAGACCAACCGAGCCATGATCCCAAGCAAATTCGTTTGGTTCTGGCAAGCATCAGCATGCATTTGCATCATTTGCTTTTCGTGTTCAATCTGCATATTCACCATACGCTCCCTCCACTCCATTTCTTCCTCCTCCCATTTCTCCTCCAACTTCATCCTTCGCCTTCTCTCCTCATCGAATTCCCTCTCTAACCTCAACCGTTTCTCGCACTCCCTCTTTGCCCACATCATCTGCCTCTCTTCCAACATCAATCCCTTCATCCCAATCTCTTCATCCCTCTCATCATCCCTTCTTTCCCTGTACAATTCCATTTCTTTCCTTCTTTCTTCTCTCTCCAACATACGCTTCTTCTTACTCCACTCCCTCTCTCTCCTCTTCTCTTCCTTTCTCACCAAAACATCCCTCAACTCCAACACTTGCCCACCCACCATCCTAATCCTTTTACCACAAAACCCTTTCCTCATTTCCTCTCCCTCCCCACTTCCACCATCCTCATCATCTTCCTCCTCGTTCTCGAACTCCTCGCTATCAATCCCAAACCCTAAACCCAATACACCCTCATCACCATAAAGCTCAATGATATTATTATCATTATTGGGGGCATTTTCTTTAGTAATATCTAATTCAACATCCCCAAACACTTCCTTATACTTCAAGAAATTTTCCCAGTGGTTTTCACCATCTTTCCAGTTGAACTCGTTGTTTGAAGTTCTGATTTTTTGCTTGACACCTAGGTACTGGTGACGCATGTTCTGAACTTTAATGGACACGTCACGCCAGGACCATTTGAAAGGGAAGTGAAGTGGGTCTTGAAGGTGATGTACGGAGTTGACATGGTCAGCAATTGGTTTGAATTTTTTCTCTCTGGTTTTGAGCTTGGCTAAGGTGCCGGAGTTGAGCAGGTCGGAGTACTTTGTCAGCAGAGTTTGTTCTTCCATTTCTGACCATTTCTTGCGCTTCATCTTACTAATCAAACTGTGAGGAGATTTGGAGTTAGGGCTACACTAAGATTCGGGTCACTTTTTGGGTGGAGAAGAAAGCGGAGCGAGCTGTGTCCCTAGATTTGAGGAAGGCAAAGTGTACCCTTTTGGCTCGTTTTTTGGTACTAGTTTCTTTGAAAGCACGTGTACCTCACGCTCATCAATAAATAAATATAAAGCATAAATTATTAAAAAATTAACAGTTTAGGCTAAAATAAATGCAATTTTTTTTAATACTAAAAATTAATGTTATAACATAGTAATTGTATTCAATACATCCAAAATATAAAAACATGATAAAACGTTAAAAAAGAAGAATTCTCATAATATTTATCAAGATTGAAGAGAAATCTACGAGTGTTAACGGTCAAGACCGAAAAAAAAAACTAATGACAATATAGGGAGCTGTCATTTGCTGTAACAAATACAAAATGAGAGAAAAAATTAATGACAACTCAGATAATCCTTACTGCTTCAAGTTTGAATTATTTTAATTAACTCTTAATACTATATTCGTATTTCTCTATAATGGTATACCTACGTAACAATACTTTACTATAAAAATTAAGTTTTTTTCGGAACTAAGTTTCATATAATGTTATAATATATGTGCTGTATAACAATACTTGATTATATCATCACCGTTTATGTTATATTTTTTGATTGCTTTAACCACTAATGCTCTTTTTATTGAAACAAATTTATGTATCCTAAGAGTTTTTCAACAAGAATTCTTTTTAACTAATATGATGAATTTAGAAAGGAATTGGATAGAATTAATTAATTAAAAAACTTAATTATGTGTTTTCAACATTAAAGAAAATAATTTATTTTTATTTGATTCAAATTCTTAATACTAATTCACTCAAATTTTAAATATTTAACTGTACTTATAATTTTATTTACTATAATTATGTATTAAGAGAAAAAATGAGCTATTTTACTTTTGGATATTCGTGTTTGCATAATCATTAGTGTTACCAAATACTTTTTTAGTCGTCCCCCCTCCCCCCCTCCCTCTCTCTGTTTTATGTTTTTAAATATTATCTTAGTCATTTACTTTAATTATTAAGCGTAAGTTTTAAAGATATTATACACGAAAACAACTACTAAATAGAAAATTATTGTCTGGAGAGAAAAGTAGTTCAAATATAATATGAACTATTATAGTTCACCTATAATAGCATGAAAGGAATTATAATTATGTTACATTATTCAAAAAATAAATTTATGTAAAATAATTAAAATATTAATTGGCTTTCAAGTCCAAGATAAAGATTTAACAAAAATAATTAGGTGCAAGAAAGTGATATCTTTTAAAGTATTAATCTTTAGTTTGCATATATATATATATATATATATATATAGTATCATGCTCCCGTAAAATGGTTAGGAAAAAGATGCTGAATTACCTTTAAAAGTATATTTTCATAAGTAATGTTAGCATATAGTTGTCATGTCCTTGGGATTTTCAGCAATAGCTTAAGCAACCTGGAAAAGCAACAACCTATATTAGACTCGGTCTTTCAGTCAAATTATCACATGTTTTTCTCTATCTCTTATATCGCACAAGTGAAAGACTACATTGTTTTTATGAAAAGCAGCAACAGGGGAAGGAGGGGTGGTTTAAGAGCACCCCAACCTAAAGGAAAAGATGTACCAATCCAATCGATAGTTTCACTTTCTAGGTCCCGTTATCTTAATTAAGACTGCTTGTATTTGCTTTTACTGTTTTAAGATTTGTAGGAATGGTTGGTTTAGGTTTGAAAGGATTTAAGTTGAAATCGAAATACTTAGTTCTTTAATAATGGTCTATGATGACTAAGTTTGACTTGGGTAAATATTTTGAGTAAACGACCTCAGAATTAGAAATTGATAGTTCTAACAAGTTTGTATGACGATTTTAGACTTACTCGTGTGTTCGGATCCAATTTCGGGTGATCCGGGAGCATTTCTACTCTTAATGTTGGAAGATGGTTTATTGAAGGTTTTATAGTTCTTCAAATCTGGTCTAGAGTAGACTTTGGTATTATCGAAGTCCGTTTAGGATTTCGAGCCAGGCAATAGTTGTGTATGGTGATTATGAGTAGTATAAGTATGATTCGTCACGTTTGGAGCTAGTTAATAAGTTTGAAGTTCGTAAGTTGATTCAATTTAATTTTGGGGTGTGATTCTTAGCTTCGATGTTGTGTTATGTGTTCTGATAGTTCAAGCAGGTATGTATTATGGTTATGGACTTCTTGGTGCATTTGGACGGGATTCGGGGTGTTCGGGTGCGCATTAGACTGCCGAAACTTATTTCAAAACTACTGGTGTGCTGGTTCTAGTTTCCTTCTTCGCGAATGCGGAAGTCGCGTTCGCAATGAAGAATTTGGGGACAGGGTGTTTTTGCTCTTCACATTTGCGAAGAAGAGGCCGCATTCGCGAAGCTTCAAGACCTGTGGCCTCCGCATTGGCGATGGTTTGGCCGCATTCGCATAGAAGGGTTATAGGGCTAGGGGGTCTATAGGTCATTGCTCTGCGAATTCGCGAAGGGAAGGGGGTCGTGTTTGTGATGCTTGGGCTAGTCTAGCCTCCATGATCATTAGGAGTTTGTTGAAAAACCTAGATTTTTAAAAAATGAGATTTAACCACGAAAATAATTATGGAATCAGGTAAAAATTATATATCTGTAGTCGTGAGATTGTGGGTAATAATTATTTATAAAAATTAACGGAATCTGAGCATGTGAGCCTGGGGATGAATTTTAGGAACCTTCCAAATTGGGATTGGTAATCACTCTAATAGTTAAATTATGAACTTTGAGCAATTATGAACTTTGAGCAATTATTGATTAGTTTGTACACTCTTTGATATTTTCGGATTGTTCGGGACTGACTTGAGACTTTTAGACTGATATCTGGACCGAAAGTAGATTTGAAAACGAGGTAAGTCTCTTGCCTAACCTTGTAAGAGAAAATTAACCCTATAGGTGTTTAAATTGTTATTTTCTACTAACTGTGGGTGTTGCATATGCACGAAGTGATGAGAGTTTATGTGTATCTAAAATTCATGTTATGTCCAGGTAGACATAGGCCTTTATTATGCTATCACTCACACAATTTGAACTCAATTTGCTAGTCTAATTCCTTGAATTAAGAAGTAAAATCTGGTTAAATATTATGTTAAATCGAGCTTCATTACTTAAACAATGGGAAGAATGCTTAATCATTGATGGAAATTTATATTCTTTAACGGGCTTACCTTGAAATTGTAAATAAATAATTCGTAACCCGAAGTGTTTCCCTATTCCCGTGTATTTGCGCTGAACGCCTAGGTAATATTTATAAATATTATTGGATGCATCTATGGATCGGGTTGTACGACATTGGTAGTGCATACATTATTATTATGAATTGGACAGTACGACCTCGGCATAACTCATGCGTGTTGTCACTCGGAGTCTGATTCTACTTGATATGTCTTTCATGACTTGAAAATTTATAAATACATGTTGGACCCTTACTTGTTGAGTTTAGCATGTGATATTTGTGAATTTTTAACTGTTATTTTGTGAAAGGATCATTTAATTATTGCTTCCTACTCCATTATTGATGTTGTATTTTATGCCAATTAAATATTCTTGTACTATATGTATATTGTCCTCTAGTAAGTGTCGATGTCGACACATCGTCACTACTTGTTTGAGGTTAAACTAGATACTTACTGGGTACATATTATTTACGTATGTACGCTATACTTCTGCACATATTGTGCAGGTTCTGAGGCAGGTGCATCTGGAGTTCATCCGGTCGCACATCCACATTACCTGGAGGCTTGGTGGTGGGATACTTATCATGCTCCGTTCTGCAGCACCTATAACCTTCTCTTGCTATGTTTAATCATTTATGTCTATTCTGTATCGTACAATAGTTCTTCGAGAATTTTGTATATTCTACTAGATGCTCGTGCACTTGTGACACTGAATTTTGGGAATAGTAGACACTCATAGGTTTTGATTATTTAATTCACTATCTTATTTTGATGTTTAGTTTATGATTTATATTACTATGCTCACTAACCATTTGTTTCCTTGCTAAATAAAATTAAATTTTTTAAAAAATATTAAAATGAGCAATTAGATTGGTAGTATATTTGGAAAAATTGAGTTTACACATATCGAAGTAATTTAAAGATGACACGTCATGACATGAAGGCTAGTCAAAAAATGATGATTAGCAAAGAGACACGAGTTGTAACAGATACGAGCATAGGCATGAGTAGACTCGGCGCTCGTGTCTATTTAAATCCAAGAGTTAAGGAGAATGAATCTGATAGTACCAGAAAGTACATATACAGTATTTAATGAATATTAAATACTGAAAACGTTCGAGAAACTGTTTTGAATTACAATGATTATATAACATAACATTTAATGCTTTTAATTATCTATAATGACAAAAGCAAAAGGTATATTTTAGAGAGTGCTATAACAAGGAGAAGACTGGTTATTTGTAAGGACAGAAAATACTATTGGAATATATTTATTTACTTTGTTTTCTATTCATCTTACTATTGACAAAAGCAAATTCTTTTATTCATTTTCGATTATCAGTAACCTGAGTTCTTTTATAAATAAAAGCTTTGACCAAATTCTATTTTTTAGTTAAACAAATTGGTTCCGTTACTGGGAATATGATAATCTATTCTTTCTTAGCCTAATCTATGATTGCTATTATCCTTCATTTTTTGTACTTGTATCTGCTACAGAGTTGATGCTCCTGGATATATGTTGATCTCCACGAATTTGACATATTCTCCATGGTGCCTGGAATTTAATAACTTGATGCAAGGCTGAAGGAACAACATCCATTTCGTGGATCCATGGTCTCCCAAGGATTATGTTGTAAGCTATCTCCATATCTACTACCTGAAACTTTATATCTTTGACGACTCCTTCTGCGAATATGATGAGGGTTGCCTCTCCTTTCGTCACAACACTAGAATTGTCAAATTCAGATAGAGTATGCACCTTTGGGATTATTATATCTTCAGCTTGCATCTCACGTAATACTCTTAGCAAAATAATATTCACGGAACTACCTGGATCAATCAAAACTCGTTTTACATTAGTATCATATAGATATAGAGATATTACCAGTGCGTGGTTATGAGTTGTTAACATGCCATATGCATCATTGAATGTAATGTTGTCTTCCTCTAAGACATGTCGTACCCATTTCCCTTGGGTAGTTGTAATTTTGGAAATTTTGTTAGCTATAGTATATGATACGCCATTGATGTCCTCACCCCCAATTATAATGTTGACAGTTCTTTTGGAAGAAGGTGGTTTTGAGGGCTCCTGCTTGTTTTTCATATAAGCTTGTTTACCTTTCTCACTGAACAACTTAGTGAGATATCCTTATTTTAGTAGATACTCAACTTCACTTTGTAAAAACCTGCAGTCTGCCGTTTTATGCCCGTGGTCATTATGAAACTCGCACCAATGATCAAGATTGCGTCTGTTTGGATTTAATCTTATCTCTTTTAGACATCGTACCTTATCTCCCATGCTTCTCAAAACAACTACGAGTTTGGATGTGCTCACGTTAAAATTATAACCGCCAAATCTCGCTTTCAAATTTCTATCATCATCTCGTAACGCATAGTTGTTTCGATCGTTCCTAAATCTTGATGAAGAACCTGATTATCTATTCCTTGATCTGTGATCATACCTTTGATTGTCCTGCTTTGACCGTGAGTTTTTCCCCGCAGGTCCCATATATGGCTCGTACTTGTTTTTACTGGATCTTTTTTTGGTCTCATCACGTCTCAAACTTACCTTTTATTCTTTTTGAAATCGTGGAACAATATCTTGTTCTATCCTCAGTTTCACGCTATACCTGTTGTAGACGTCATTCCACTTTGTGGCTGGGAATTCACAAAGGCTTTCCTTGAGTCGCCTCGTAGTTGTTGAGATCTTTTTATTCAAATTGCTCATAAAAGCTATAGCTGCCCAATTATCAGGTACACACTGTAATGTCATTCTTTCACATTGGAATCTGTCCACGAATTCCCTAAGCAATTCTGAGTCCCCTTGCTTGATCTTGAAAATATCTTCCAATCTTTTTTCTACTTTTTGAGCTCTCGAGTGTGCTTTGATGAAAGAATCTGCAAGCTCGGCAAAATAATTCATAAAATTTTCGGGTAAAAGAGAATACCAAGTTAGCGCTCTCTTGGTGAGTGTTTCACCGAATTTTTTTTTGACTAATATTGATTCAATCTCTTGCTTATTCAAATCGTTACCTTTTACGCCTGTTGTGAATGCAATCATGTGGTCGTGTGGGTCTGTTGTTCCATCGTATTTTGGAATGTCAAGCATTTTGAATTTCTTTGGAATTGGAAGGGGAGCAGCACTTGACTTCCACGATTGTTGTGAATATTTATCCACATTTACCCCTTTGATCACGGGAGGCACCCCGGGTATTTGTACTATGCGTTCACTTTGCTCCTTAAGCTGTTTCTGTAATGTTAGTACTAAATATTGTAAATCAGAATTAATTACATTACCTGGTTCTCCCTCTTGTGATTCACTGAGAGTTCCACCCTTACCTGAGTTAACAAGCCTGAAACGAGGGTTCTTCAAAGTGTTATTATTTGGAGTGGATGTGGGTATTGCAACTGACAACTGGTTAACAAATGCTTCAAGTGCCTTGCTGACTTGTGTAGCAATTAATTTTTGCAAAGCTTCATCGATAGTGTCAGCATTTTCAAACTGAACATGTTCATTTGTATGAGATCCATCAGGAGAACCCTCACGAGATCGCCGTGGAGAGCCTCATAGTGCAGAGACCGGAGTGTTAATATTCTGTGGATCTACCTAATGTTGTTGGTTCTCTTGGTTTCCTCGAATGCTGTCATTGTTGGTCGACATGGTTAATGCAACACAGGAAGTTAAGCTAAAAGATAATATATTATCAGAATTCCGGTAACGGAACTAATTTTTTAAACAAAAAATAGTATTTCGATTAAAGCTATAATTTATAAAAATGCGGGTTACTGATAATCGGAAGAGTGTAACAAAGAAAGCAATTTGGATAGCAAGAAAATAATCAAAAGAAAAATAAGTCAACCAAAGTGTAATTAGATACTGTTTCCGTGTCCCCATAATTGATCAGCTATTTCTCTTTTATAGGTACCTTGGAGATATGCGTTTTGCCTATGTCATGATAAGGCTATTATGAATAATTAAAGACATTGAATGCTACGTTACATAATCATTATTTTTCATACAAATTCTCTAACACATTCAGTATTTAATGCTCATTAACTATAGTATCTGCACTCTCATATATTGTTAGATTCATTCTCCTTGATTCTCGTATCTAAATGATTTAAATAGGTACGAGTGATAAGTCCTTTGAATAGATGCCCGCCCGTACCTCTTCCTTTGCCCTTGCTCGTATCTGTTGCTACTCGTGCCTATTTGCCAGTTGTAACTCTTTGACCAATTTACTTATCTTGACACATCATATTTACATATATTAATTTCTCCCAATACAATTATTTAATTTATCTAACATAAAATCATGACGTAGTATAATTTTCAAAAAGGTCTATTAATGTTTCAGGTAGATTTTGATATATATATATTCATACAAATCACTGCAATAGTATTTAAAACACTTACCCTTATCTGCATACATATTTTAAGATATTTTTGATTTAACTAATAAAAAATTATTTATTGGTAACATTCCAGTGGCAATACCTGAGTTAAACTCACTGGGTCTCACTTAATCCACGGAAAATGTTGTTGATTTATGAAAAGAAAAATGTAATAAATAAAGTTTTATTAATTTGAAAGTTTTGTTATAAAACAATAAAAGAATAAGAGCAATATTGCAGAGAAAGAGAGAGAAAATTCTTATTGAATTTTGGGATGGTTTACAATGGGGTAAGACCCCTCTATTTATAGGAGGAAAAATAACTTCGCCTCAAAGTAAAACTCTCTACAAGATAGACATTCACTCTAATTAGAATTCTATTCTTAACACTCCCCCTTGAATGTCTACTCAATAAGTAATGTGCCTCATTAAAAACCATAGCTAAAATAAAATCCAATGGGGAAAAAAAAACTCTAGAAAAGGAAAAAGAGTACACATATTTAGTAATGCGCCTATTGGTTGCCTCGTTAAAAACCTTGCAAGGAAAACCCGGTGGGACAAAACCTTATAAGGGAAAAAGAGTGCAACGCGCATTAACTCCCCCTGAAAAGAGCATCAATTCACATCTTTGAGCCTTCGCATTCCAATCTTGTGTACCAGCTTCTTGAAGGTTGACGTTGGTAGAGATTTTGTGAACAAATCAGCCATATTATCACTTGAACGAATCTTTTGCACATTGATATCACCATTCTTTTGAAGATCATGTGTGAAAAATAACTCTGGTGAAATATGCTTTGTCATGTCTCCTTTTATGAATCCTCCTTTCAATTGGGCTATGCATGCATTGTCTTCATACAAAATCGTGGGTAGTTTGTCACATTTCAAACCACATTTGTCTTGAATATGATGTATTATAGACCTCAACAACACACACTCTCGACTTGCTTCATGAATAGCGATTATCTCAGCATGATTAGATGAAGTAGTTGTTAGATAATACGCTTAACGCTAGAGGGGAGGTGAATAGCGTTATAATAAAAATTAGCGTAAACTTGTGGAATTTAAAAATTGCAGGAAATAAATAAGTGCGATAAGTAAATAAATTAAAACAAACGCACCAATGTATCCTGGTTCACCACAACCCGTGGCTAGTCCAGTCCCCGAGAGACTCTCTCGAGATTTCCACTATCTTCGTCAAGCTTACAGGTGCTTAACAAACCGTTACAGTTGCTCAAGGATACCGCACCTTAATACTTCACTTGCTTGAGGATACCTCACCCCAAGACTTCAACCACTAAGACTTTGGGTACTTAGCAAACCCGACAAATGAGAAGATATGTTCTTCTCAAAACAACTCTCTTTTACAACAAATACTCTCTCAATAGAGTGGATAAAGAGAAACAAAATAAGCTCTATGAACAACACAAAGTTGTCTATCAAATGGCTCAACAAAAGCTCTAAAATGATGCTTGAAAATGATCAATATGTATATCAATATATGCAGGAGTTGTGTGTTTAAAATCAGCTCAAAAGACCTCTTTTTATAGGTGAAAAAGTGGTGCTGACCGTTGCTTAATTGATAAATAAAATCTCTGATTCTGTGCTCAGACAATCGATTGTTTGGAGTAGACAATCGATTGTTTGACCAACGTTCAAAAAATAGATTCCTGATTTTAGGCTAAACAATCGATTGTTAACCCTAAATAATCGATTGTTCTTCAACATTCAAAAATCAATTTAGGATTCTGTGGGAACGGTCATAAAATAATCGATTGTATGAAGAGACAATCGATTGTTTATAATCGATTGTGGGACAAAGACAATCGATTGTTTTGATATTAAAAACTTCGGTTGCACACTGTCTCAAAATAATCGATTGTTAAAAGTAGACAATCGATTGTTGACTTCATATAATCGACTGTGTACATATAATTGATTATGTTGTTCCAGTATTCAAAACTTTGGCAACGGATCGATTATATACCATTGATATACACTTGATATACACTGTGTATACCAGAATTGAAAACTTACTTCAAAACCCATTTTGGTTAAAAATGAAAACGTTAAAATTATTTTGTTTGAAGTATATTAAAAATATTTATGATATATATGATTTAATAAAATGATTTTATGCATATTTATGATGACCTAATGTTGAGCCAAAAGATAAGATAACTTAAACGTTGTTCTTACATTGGTTCTACCTAACGACCTACGTCTTGGGTCTTCGGTCTTGAACTCTTTGGCTCGACTTGGCTTGTCTATGCAATCCCGTCATCAATATGCTTCTCGCCATTTGATAGTTTGTCATATTATATCGTTGTTTGACGCTTGACTTCATTGTTTGTCATTCATCAAAACCTATACCTGAAAATCATGCTCATACAACCAAAGCGCACACATCATAGATATACATGATTTCCAACAATTTCCCCCTTTTTGATAATGACAAACAACGGAAGATATGCATATTGAATTCCCCCTAAATTCATGCTATATCTCAACATACAATTTATGCAACCAATTCAATATAATCAATTCAAATTGAATTCCCCCTAAATTCATGCTATATCTCAACATACAATTTATGCAACCAATTCAATATAATTCCCCCTTAATTGAATATTCCCCCTCAATTAAGGCATGCATATCGCCCATATTCTTCCCCCTTTTGGCATTAGCAAAAAGACTATACCAAAAAATTTTAAACCATTGACGATACCAATCGTTATAAACAAGATCATATCAAATATTAGTAAATGGCATACTAATGATAACGGTCATTTTTCTCAACAATGCCAATTGTTACTTTAAACTAAGAAAGTTCATCAAAACATGAATCAATCATTTATTATAAACCAAATTGATACTAATTGTTATTTAAAAAGAACTTATTAGGGCATGCATCTATCAAAAATAATGTTGATTATTAGCACATTTCAACTATTTGCATTTTTATTCAAAATACGATAACTAACCGACGTTCCCCATCAATGCATTAAGGTTTCGTGCTTGGTGCATCCACTACAATATTGTAGTCTTCAAGCACACCTGCAAAACAACCTAAAAATAGGTTTTTGGTACCCAACTTCTTTTGGTCCTTGGGGGTTAGGATAATAACAACCATAATCAACACATAAATCTCTATGTTTAGCAAAACAAACGGGTGCAATGTGTCCTACCCGGTTACAATAGTGACATACAACATTAGGATTGTGCATATGTCTAGGTTGAGCCAAATGCGTTCTAGGTGATCTAAAGTTGTTCCCCCTAGAACCGTTGAATTTCCTAGAGTCATGTCTAGGTGGTCTAAAATTATTCATTCTAGACTCATTAACAAAAGTCCTAGAGCTGTTTCTAGGTGGTCTAAAACACTTAATCTTAGACTCATTAGTGAGGTTCCTAGGTTTCTTTCTAGATGATTTAACCTCATTTCTAATATCCTTTTTAGTCTCTTCAATTTTAGGACTATCAACACTACGAGTTTCTAGTGCTTTCCTAAGTTCTATGTTCTCTATTTTTAAAGAACTACAAGAAGAGCAATTGGAACATTTATCAATGGAAGAAGCTTCATTCAATTCCTTGATTTTATTTTTAAAATCAACAATGTCATTTTCCAAAAAATTATTTTCTTTTTCTAAAACTCCAATTTTACTTTTAAGAACACCATTTTCATTAGTCAATTTTTCAAAATCTATTTCTTTCAAAGAAGAGGATTTTTCAAAATCTTTTTCTTGTAAAGAAAGTGTTTTCTGAAAATCTGTTTCTTGCAAAGAAAGTGTTTTCTGAAAATCTGTTTCTTGCAAAGAAAGTGTTTTCTGCAAAGAAAGTGTTTTCTTCAAATCTTTTATCATTTTGGAAGCATTAACAAATTTACCATACAATTCATCATAGGCATTTTGTAATTCTTCAAACAAGTGAGAGTTAGATGTACTTACCTCTTCTTCGTTTGCCACGAGACACAATGCGGCGGTTCCATTGCCGGAGCTGTCCGAATCCCGTGATATGCGCCTATGGTGTTTCTTCTTTTTCTTGTCCTTCTTCATAGACTTACAAAACTTTTCAATTATATCATTGGAAATATTATCATCATCCCTTTCCGAATCACTTACCTCTTCTCGTTTAGAGGATGAGGCTTTGAAGGCGAAATTTGAATTGCTTCTAAGATAGGGATTAAGAATTGTGCTATCATAAGTTTCGAGGTTACCTCTTAGTCCATCAATTGTGATATCCGTGAATTCCATCGACTCTTGGATGGCATTGGCTTTGGAGCGCCATTCGGGAGTGAGACTCTGTAGGACTTTTCGAACAAGATCTTTGTTCGTGTAAACTTTCCCGAGAGCATGTAGATCGTTGACGATTTTTAAAAATCGTTCAAACATAACACCAATGGGTTCCTTCTCCATTTTAAAGATTTCATATTTATGTGTTAGAAAATCAATTTTAGATTCTCGGACTTGAGGCGTACCTTCATAAATGATCTCGAGCTTATCCCACATCTCCTTGGCGGTTGTGCAGCAAGAGATTTTTCGATAATCATCTGGATTCACCACACAATATAATACATGGATGGCCCTTGCATTATTTTCAACTTTCTTGATATCCTCGACATCATATTCATCTTCCTTCTTTGGAACCGTGGTCTCTCCAACTTTCTTTGTTGGCATTGGTTCACCGTTTTTGATGATTTGCCACAAACGAAAAGTGTTTGCTTTGAGAAAGATGCTCATCCGCTCTTTCCAATATGTATAGTTTGTTCCGTCAAATAGTGGAGGGCAAGTGGTGGACTGTCCTTCAACCATCGTTCCTGCGTTCAATATTCTCAACAGAAAAAATATATATTTCTCTCAACCGGTTAAGGTTTTCAGAGAGTTAGGCTCTGATACCAATTGTTAGATAATACGCTTAACGCTAGAGGGGGGTGAATAGCGTTATAATAAAAATTAGCGTAAACTTGCGGAATTTAAAAATTGCAGGAAATAAATAAGTGCGATAAGTAAATAAATTAGAAAAAACGCACCGATGTATCCTGGTTCACCACAACCCGTGGCTAGTCCAGTCCCCGAGAGACTCTCTCGAGATTTTCACTATCTTCGTCAAGCTTACAGGTGCTTAACAAACCGTTACAGTTGCTCAAGGATACCGCACCTTAAGACTTCACTTGCTTGAGGATACCTCACCCCAAGACTTCAACCACTAAGACTTTGGGTACTTAGCAAACCCGACAAATGAGAAGATATGTTCTTCTCAAAACAACTCTCTTTTACAACAAATACTCTCTCAATAGAGTGGATAAAGAGAAACAAAATAAGCTCTATGAACAACACAAAGTTGTCTATCAAATAGCTCAACAAAAGCTCTAAAATGATACTTGAAAATGATCAATATGTATATCAATATATGCAGGAGTTGTGTGTTTAAAAGACCTCTTTTTATAGGTGAAAAAGTGGTGCTGACCGTTGCTTAATTGATAAATAAAATCCCTGATTCTTTGCTCAGACAATCGATTGTTTGACCAACGTTCAAAAAACAGATTCCTGATTTTAGGCTAAACAATCGATTGTTAACCCTGAATAATCGATTGTTCTTCAACATTCAAAAATCAATTTAGGATTCTGTGGGAACGATCGATTGTATGAAGAGACAATCGATTGTTCATAATCGGTTGTGGGACAAAGACAATCGATTGTTTTGATATTAAAAACTTCGGTTGCACACTGTCTCAAAATAATCGATTGTTAAAAGTAGACAATCGATTGTTGACTTCATATAATCGACTGTGTACTTCATATAATCGATTATGTTGTTCCAGTGTTCAAAACTTTGGCAACGGATCGATTATATAACATTGATATACGCTTGATATACACTGTGTATACCAGAATTGAAAACTTACTTCAAAACCCATTTTGGTTAAAAATGAAAACGTTAAAATCATTTTGTTTGAAGTATATTAAAAATATTTATGATATATATGATTTAATAAAATGATTTTATGCATATTTATGATGACCTAATGTTGAGCCAAAAGATAAGATAACTTAAACGTTGTTCTTACATTGGTTCTACCTAACGACCTACGTCTTGGGTCTTCGGTCTTGAACTCTTTGGCTCGACTTGGCTTGTCTATGCAATCCCGTCATCAATATGCTTCTCGCCATTTGATATTTTGTCATATTATATCGTTGTTTGACGCTTGACTTCATTGTTTGTCATTCATCAAAACCTATACCTGAAAATCATGCTCATACAACCAAAGATCACACATCATAGATATACATGATTTCCAACAGTAGCCACAATTGATTGCTTAGTCGATTGCCAAGATATGGCAGTGCCTCCACAGATAAACACATAACCTGTTTGAGATCGAGCCTTGTGTGGGTCAGATAAATATCCAGCATCAGCATAACCAACAAGATCAGGACTGCAATTATTGCTATAAAATAAGCCCATTTCGGTAGTCCCTTTTAGATACCGCAATATATGTTTGATTCCATTCCAATGTCTCCTTGTGGGAGCAGAGTTATATCTTGCTAAGACATTAACTGAAAAAGTTATGTAAGACCTTGTAGTATTTGCAAGATACATTAGTGCGCCAATTGCACTAAGATATGGTACTTCAGGACCAAGTAGCTCTTCATTCTTTTCTTGCGGTCGGAATGGATCCTTATTCACATCAAGTGACCGAACAACCATCGGAGTACTTAAAGGATATGCTCCATCCATGTAAAACCGTTTCAATACCTTTTCTATATAGGCAGATTGATGAACAAAAATTCCGTTTGCCAAATATTCAATTTGCAAACCAAGACATAATTTTGTCTTTCCGAGATCTTTCATCTCGAATTCCTTCTTTAAATAATCAATTGCCTTTTGGAGTTCTATGGGAGTTCCAATAAAGTTTATGTCATCGACATATACGGCAAGTACAACAAATTCCGATGTTGTTTTCTTTATAAAAACACATGGGCAAATAACATCATTTATATAGTCTTCCTTCAATAAATACTCACTAAGACGATTATACCACATTCGTCCTGATTGCTTTAGACCATACAAAGATCTTTGCAATTTGATTGAAAATATTTCCCGGGACTTTGAATTATGAGTGTTTGGCATTTTGAATCCATCGGGAATTTTCATGTATATCTCATTATCAAGTGAGCCATAAAGATAGGCAGTAACCACATCCATTAAATGCATGTCAAGCTTTTCAAGGACAGCAAAACTAATGAGATAACGAAAAGTTATAGCATCCATTACGGGTGAATATGTCTCTTCATAATCGACACCAGGCCTTTGAGAAAATCCTTGTGCAACAAGGCGTGCTTTGTATCTTTGTACCTTGTTTTTCTCATTTCTCTTGCGTACAAAGACCCATCTATAGCCAACAGGCTTAACACCATTAGGTGTTTCAACTATAGGCCCAAAAACTTCATGTTTTGCAAGTGAATTCAATTCTGATTGTATTGCTTTTTGCCATTTTGGCCAATCAAGTCTTTGTCGACATTCTCCAACAGATTGAGGTTCAAGATCCTCACTTTCTTGCATAATGCTAGATGCAACATTATATGCAAAGACATAATCCACCACTATATCCATTCGATTAAAATTTGTCTCAATATCGATTGGATTTATTGATAGTTCCTTATTTTCCTGAGTCTCGGGCTCAATGAATTCTTCATGAATCTCATAATTTATTAAATCGTGAATTTCCTCATGAGATTCTTTCGTAGTGTCATTTTGATCATTTGCTTTCCTTTTTCTAGGATTTCGATCTTTGGAACCTAATGGCTTGCCACGTTTTAGGCGTGCTTTCGACTCATTAGATATGAGACTAGAAGATTGTCCAATAGGGACATCAATACGGATTGGAACATTCTCTGCAGGGATGTGAGATTTTGTTATCCTTTTCAAGTCCGTGAATGCGTCAGGCATTTGATTTGCTATTCTTTGCAAATGGATAATATTTTTCACCTCTTTTTCACAAATAGAGGTATGTGGATCAAGATGAGATAATGATGGATTTTTTCACAAAATTTCCCGTTTGGTTTTACCAACTTCTCCCCCTAATTTTGGGAAAAGTGTCTCATCGAATCGACAATCTGCAAATCGTGCAGTGAACAAATCCCCTGTCAATGTTTCGAGGTAGCGAATAATGAGGGCGATTCAAACCCAACATATATTCCTAACCTTCTTTGCGGACCCATTTTGGTGCGGTATGGCGGTGCTACAGGCACATATACTGCGCATCCAAAAATTCTTAAATGGGATATATTAGGTTCATGACCCAAAACTAATTGCAACGGGGAATATTTGTGATAATTCGTCGGTCTGAGACGAACTAGCATTGCTGCATGCAAAATGGCGTGACCCCGAACCGAAGTGGGCAGCCTCATTTTCATGAGTAATGGTCTTGCAATCAACTGCAGACGTTTAATTAAAGATTCTGCAAGACCATTTTGAGTGTGAACATGAGCTACAGGATGTTCCACTTTTATCTCAATTGATAAGCAATAATCATTAAATGCTTGGGATGAAAACTCAGCAGCATTATCTAGTCTAATAGACTTAATTGGATTATCATGAATTTGTGCTCGTAATCGAATTATTTGTGCTATTAATTTTGCAAACGCAAGGTTGCGTGATGACAATAGGCACACATGAGACCATATAAAGGATGCGTCTATTAAGACCATAAAATATCTAAAGGACCCACTAGGTGGGTGAATAGGTCCACAAATATCCCCTTGTATACGTTCCAAAAATGTAGGTGACTCAGTTCCAACCTTTGTTGGTGATGGTCTAGTAATTAACTTGCCTTGATAACAAGAAGTGCAAGAAAATTCATTATTTAAAAGAATCTTTAAATTCTTTAATGGATGCCCATATGAGCTTTCTATAATCCGTCTCATCATAATTGATCCAGGATGTCCCAATCGATCATGCCAAAGTACAAAAGTATTGGAATCAGTAACCTTTTGGTTTACTGTGGAATGTGCCTCAATTGCACTAATTTTTGTCCAATACAGGCCACAAGATAAAGATGGGAACTTCTCAATAACCCTCTTTTGGCCAGAGACATTCTTTGTAATGATGAGGTATTCAAGATTATTCTCATCTTTTGTCTCGATATGATATCCATTTTGACGGATATCTTTAAAACTCAACAAGCTCCTCTTGGACTTGGAAGAGAACATTGCATTCTCTATGATAAATATTGTTCCTTTAGGCAGAGTTATAGTTGCTCTTTCGGAGCCTTCAATCAATTTACTACTACCAGAAATTATAGTAACATCTGCCTTACACATACTTAAATGAGAGAAATATTTCTTCTCTTTGAATATCGTATGTGTGGTACATGAATCAATTAAACAAATATTTTTACAATTGGACGTTGATCCAAGTTTGCTTTGTGAGATATCCATATTTGCTTCCCATGGTTTGACATACAAAAGAAATATACGAAAAATATTAGTATTTTTTTATCATAGTTATTCTCCTTTTAATACTCTTGTATCCGTTGCTTAATAATTAAACAATATTTTCAAAATCTGCTGAGGTTAGTTGATTAACCAAATAGATAATCGACTAACCTGTTTCAACGTTTAAAAAAAAATAGTCGATGAACAGGCAACGGACATAAGGTTAATCGATTAACTAAAGTGATAATCGATTAACTTAGGTAACGGGCATTAGGTTAGTCGATTAACTAAATCGGATAGTCGACTAACATGCCTTGCGGAAAAAGGTCCAGTTTAATAGAATATATTGGTTAATCGATTATCTGTTATGTTAATCAATTAACTTACTGAAAAATCATTACAAATAAAGCATAAGATGAATGTGTAATCTAAAGTTATATAAAATTTGAACCATATCACAATAATAGATAACTTATGTAAACTATGATAATTGTTTATTCATTAACTACTACGAATAAGTAAAAATAAAAATATCAAACTGCTCAATCTTCTTTACCATGGATCCATCACCGATCAAGTGATCTATTTTCCCCTCAGGGTGCTCAAAGAAGTCTGCCACATCCAAGTGGGTGATGTCAAAATTATTGTCAGAGATAAAATTGGTTTCAGGGCCTTTACTCTTTAGAGATGCTTGATAAAGCTCAACCAAATGTCTTGGTACACGGCAAATTTTTGCCCAGTGCCCTTTTCCACCGCAATGATAACATATAGTTTCTGAACTATTTGCTTTTGGATTCTCATAATTCCATTTCCGCTTTTGGTAGTTATATCTCTTTGGGGGGTGACTAACACCAGGAAAATTTCTTCCTTGTCCACGTCCACGGCCATGACCCCGACCATGATTAAAGCCATAGCCTTTTCCACGCTTAGCATAATGGGAATACACCTTATATACTTCAGGCAATGGTGTAGACCCAGTAGGTCGATTTTCGTGATTTCTCATGAGCAGGTCATTATTTCGCTCAGCCACAAGAAGAAGAGAAATCAGCTCAGAGTACTTTTTGAAACCTTTCTTTCTGTACTGTTGTTGCAGAACCATATTGGAGGCATGAAACGTTGTAAACGTTTTTTTCAAGCATATCATAATCAGTTATAGTATCTCCATAGAGCTTCAATTTAGAAGTAATTCTAAACATTGCAGAATTATATTCAGAAACAGACTTAAAGTCTTGGAGCCTCAAATGAGCCTAATCATATCGTGCTTGTGGCAGAGTGACCAACTTTAAGTTGTCATATCTCTCATTTAAGCCATTCCACAAGATAAGTGGATCTTTGACTGTGAGATATTCAATTTTCAAACCTTCAACAAGGTGATGACGCAAGAAAATCAAGGCCCTAGCACAGTCTTGGGTGGATGCGTTATTTCTGTCTTTAATGGCGTCTCCACGACCCATTACATCCAAATGGATTTCAGCATCCAACACCCATGTCATGTAATTCTTGCCCGAAATTTCAAGGGCAACGAACTTTCTTTTCATAATGTCAGACATAATTAAAACAAAATTAGGAGGAGAAAAAATACCTTAATTTTCTCAAAGAGATTCTTGAGATAGTAGAGCTTCGTGCTGATAATGTGTTATAAAACAATAAAAGAACAAGAGCAATATTGCAGAGAAAGAGAGAGAAAATTTTTATTGAATTTTGGAGTGGTTTACAATGGGGTACGACCCCTCTATTTATAGGAGGAAAAATAACTTAGCCTCAAAGTAAAACTCTCTACAAGATAGACATTCACTCTAATTAGAATTCTATTCTTAACAAGTTCTTAATATTAGGAAAATAAGTCAATGACCCCAACCATTCTTATCGTTTACTTAGAAAAATAACTAAATGATCCCATTTGTTCCTTATAAATTGTATTTCTTAATTTTAATTTAATAGAAGTAAGATAATAACTCATCGTACACTGAGTTTGAACTACTATAATACCTTGATTTAACTTTATATAATTATTAATAAATTAAAAATAATATACTATTTTCGCAATAAATAAGATATTATGTTACTTAATTTAATCAAAATATATTGGAAAAACATTATATTACGAAAAATTGCTCCTTCCTGTTGTAAAATATTGTCCACTTTTTTTTTATTTGTCATTAAATAAATTCTTTAAATTAAATTTATTTTTTAATTTATTTTAGTTTTTATATTTAAATTGATACGACATTTAAACAAAAGGGTGAAAATTTCTAATATTTGGTAAGAGAAGACATAAGTCAAATCATCTTTTACTATTTAGCTTAGAATTATTTTTTAAATCTTTGGTGTTAAAAGTATTAAATTTTAGGTGGAAAGAATTTGTATAACTAAAATCTTTCTTAATTCCAATTCTGAAGATAGAAGCTTATATACAGTTTGAATAAGATAAAATTTAATACATAAACTTTTAATTAATTTTGAAGTCTTAAATATTAAAAAAACAATTAACTGATTAATTCTAAGCATTAGAAAAAATTAAATAAATATTTGTAAATATTAAAATAATAATTAAAAATTTATTTTATCTAATGTAAACACTAGTTGTAAAGGACAGAATGACATTTCACCATGCAACCCAAACTGAAAGGAATTAGGAATAAGTGGTGGCGGAACCCTAAAATATCTCGGGTCAAATTTTTGATTCGTTAGTCATCACTGATAGCCCCAAATCAGATTCACATGCACCTAACCGAGGCCGTTAAACGGCACGAAGATTGACTTAACATCAAATCTCCAAGTCTCAATAATTTAATCCAAACTTCTAATTAATTATTGCAAGGTGCTTTAGATTAATACGACCAATATTGAATTTCAAAGTTTAGTCCTTCTATATGTTTGTTTCTCCACTCATTGCTCGCATTGGATTCAACACAATCCGAAGCTTCTCGAATTTCAGGTGAAGTTCTTTCCCTCAAGAAACTGAGTATCTTTGTCTACTAGTGTGCGTGATTTTTTGGGAGAGTAATGGAAGTAAATTTTGCAGACCCAGGTGCTTAAAGCAATTGCAGATGGCTCCACCACCGATCCTCGCGTTAGCACTGCCCTCGGATACCGGTCGTGTCCTCAGCATTCAGTCTCATACTGTTCAGGTACTCTTTTTTTTTACGACTTTAGTGCCCCTCAATCCCAATTAAAGTATTGCTCAACATAAATTCAAGTCTCAACAACGAGGTAAATGCTTTGTTGATCAAGGCCAGATATCAGCTCTTTATGTAGGTGAACACGTTGTTTATATAATTACCTGTTTGTTCAATAACTGGATTTAATTCCCTGAAATGGCTCTGACCAGCGAAGCTTTTCTTGGACGAGTATCATTTTGCATTGCACGAAGCCGATATTTGTGCATCCTGATAACCTCTAGTTGAGATGATCACTTAATTTTGTTCGGTCCCTACCTTTTGAACTAATTTAAAGTTACACTGCTTCAATATGGGTTATGTTATCCACTATTAGGTTTGACAGGTTATTGTAATTAACCCAAATCTCTTATTTCATAAGCTCCCACCTAAAGGTTTCTATGAATAGGATTTTGTTTCATTAGGTGTTTAATTGAAGACTCCTTTAATTGAAATGCACCTAAGCTGGTAGTTTTTTTCTTTCATTTTCACTAGGTATTCACTTTCCTTGAACTGCCAGAATCTGAATACAATTGGTTGTGTAGCACAACTTCACCTAATACACCAATATCTCTTCCACAGTGAAGTGTGGCCACATAAAAAGATCATTTGAAATGGAAGAGATGGAAACACTTTCCATTTCATTTTTTTAGTGATGAGTAACATGTTGGTGTTTCTTTTAAATGTTACTTATTTCTCAAGTACTGGAGAAGCAATTCACAGAACGTGCTTGATTTTCCTCTTGTTCAGATATCAGCTTGTTTAACGCTTTATCTTTTTAGGAGTCATTTGGTCATCCAAGAAGTCTGACTTTGACAGACATTTAGTTGCATATCTTGCAAGATTGTTAACCACCTGCATGGTGATTGATTTGATAAAATTGAAAATTATGCGCACAGAGAATAGAAACCTTCATCTATTAACTATTGACTATGATGTGGGATTATTGATACTCTTTTGGTGTTCTTCACAATTTATTTTGTATAACAATAATTGACGCAGAGGTTTATTTTTCAAATTTTGCTTTTTATTTAGGGATACGTGGGCAATAAGTCAGCAGTATTCCCTCTCCAACTGTTGGGCTATGATGTGGACCAAATCAATTCTGTTCAGTTCTCAAATCACACAGGCAAGCTGCTTAACTTCATTCAAAGAATCTGAGGCCTGAAATACGGTGCGAGGTCATCTGTTAGCCTGTAAAATTATAATAACTGGACTATGTTGTGGTTAATCAGCTTGAGGACTCTGCAGGATATCCAACCTTTAACGGCCAGGTTTTAAATGGAGAACAACTGTGGGAGTTAGTAGAAGGTCTTGAGGCTAATGATCTATTATATTATACTCATCTACTGACAGGTATTTTAAATTTTATTTATTTCAATGAGTGAATAATCCTGTTGCATAATATTTTTCTTGATGTGCATCATGCTTATGTTTGAAAGCTGTGATAGCAGAATTGTAGTTGTTCACAGTGCAAGGTAGAAGGCTAATAGATAACTTACAATGTCAACAGTCCCTTTGTTTTTTGATAAAGAATGTCAACAAGCTTCATATTTACCAGTTAAACCTGTATGCTGTCCTTCATGCTATAGCTCCTAGAGCAAATGAATTGAAACTACAAAAGAGTTTCCGTTAACTTGCATAAGATTATTTCTCTAAAAAAAAGAGAGGCTTGCATTAGATTAATTGCATGTTATGTCTTGTGCCAATCCAGTCATCTGTCTTGTGTTTTGTGCTGCATTTGTTTGCAATTATAAGAATTCAGAGTGCTTTTTAATTTGTTCCTTTTCTGTTGACAGAATTTTTCTAATTCTTTTTCTCATTTCCTTCCCTTTTAATGTTCTCCACTTTGTCGGGAATGCTTTGTTGGCCTCTGATGCTAATATTGACTAGCACTTGTAGGTTATATTGGTTCAGTCTCCTTCTTGAACACAGTACTGAAAGTCGTCGATAAGCTTCGGTCCGTCAACCCCAAACTTACATATGGTGAGTATATCCCCAAGAGCAATTTATTCTGCAGCATTTTGGAAGATATAATCTCTCAAACTTACTGAATTTACAGTACTCTTCATGTAGTCAAGTGTTTCCTTATTTTTGGAGAAGGTGAATTTCAATGCAGTAATTGCTGGTGAGGTTATCCATTGTTGTCTTAGCTAGTTACTACTAGGCTGTTGTGCCAAATTGCATCTCTTTCTGGTGTATGTAGATGTATACATATCTCTTATGTTTTCTCTCTCTTAGCTCTTTGTGTAATTATGTTGTGTTTGTCAGTTTGTGATCCTGTTATGGGTGATGAAGGTAAGCTATATGTTCCTCCAGAACTGGTGGCAGTATACCGTGAGAAGGTATTTTCTTATTAATTTCCTTTAACAATCACCAAGAACAAAGCATCACTTGCATTCAGAAAGATACATTGATAAGCATTGTGCTGATTTTATCAGTGTTAAAAATGGATGAGGGACTTGAACATTTTACTGATTAGTGTTCTCCTAGCTAGTTGTTGTGAAAACTTCAGCATGCAAAGGCACCGAGGCTTTTTTATTTAATATATGTTTTTGCACTGAACTGTCCATTTATATCTTGTGATTTATATTGCCCTTAATATTCGGTAAAGGGTCTGATATGTCTCTCTACTATTAACAATTGTTTAAAAATGCCCTTCGTTATACTATTTGACCGTTTAAGTCCTTACCATTCTACTATCACACAAATGTACCCCTAACTTTAACGGAGTGCCACGTGGTAGCTCAGGAACAAAAGGACCCACCTACTGTTTTAATAGCAGGATCCAATTAAAACTAACCCCTAATATTTACCCATGCATTACCCGACCCAATTTGCTCAACTTTGGATTTTTTTTCTTTTAAAAAAATTCAAAAGAACATCTCCATACATATCTTTAACTATTTGGTTTCTAAATTTATCATGCAACAACAATATATTCTTTAAGTGATTTGCAGCGTCACGACTCAAACAACACCAAATCTCTGATAAATAAATTAGATAAAAATTTCATATTTAATGATTCAATACCCCAAAAGAGCTTCAATGGCATTTTAAATTTTTGCTCTTCAAATTTAATAGCGATCTTCAATTTTAAGCTCAAAAAATAGTGCCCCTTCAGATTTGAATGAGTCAACAAATTTATAATTCCAATGCAAATGGGTTTTCAATCCTTTTTAACAATTATATCCGAAAATTGTGAAGAACCGAGAGTAGTTATGCGTTCTGATCTTTCTTTTTTCTTTTTATGGCATTTTTCGAAAACCTTAATTGAAAAAAATGTGAAATCTCACTTTTTTCTTTGAAAAACCTAATTTTTAACCATGAGATATTATTTCCATTTTGGTTGGAATGGGAAATAAATTGAAGAAATTTCCTTTTCTTTGAAAAACAAGGAAAATAAAGATGTTCTAGAGTGTGGGATTACTTCTTTTTCCTGATTGTTGAATCGATCAAGTGGTGAAACATGGAGCTTAATGGTAAAAGTTGGTATGAAGAAGATGAAAATGACGGTATTAGGCCAATTTTCCGTGACTGTGGACTGAATTTGATGCAAATGGGTCGGGTAATGGGCAAGTAATTAGGGGTGGCTTATAATTGGATCAGGCTATTGAAACAGAAGGTGGGTCCTTTTGTTCTTAAGCTGCCATGTGGCACTCCGTTAAAATAGGGGTATATTTGTGTGATAGTATAACGGTAGGGACTTAAATGGCCAAGTAGTATAACGAAGGACATTTTTAAACAATTGTTAATTGTAGAGGAATATATTAGATCCTTTACCGCTTAATATTTTAGGACTCTCTTCTTTTGATAGGCACCGAGCTGTCTTTTTTTTTTTAATTTATTTTTATGGCACTATTTTATGTTTATAGATTTTTGTAAGTCATATCACCCATATCGTTTTAGAATTTACCTACTTGCATTGTGGTTGGTGAATGGTGACGGCAAGAGTTATGGATTTTTTCTAATTTTTTGTTATACATAGAGGAGAGGGGAAGGATTACAAGGTGAGGAATCGAACCCCCACCAACAAGATGGAAGTTCGGTTGGAGTGTTAGACAACCAGCTGGGCACCACAATCCCTCGTTATGGATGTTAAAAAATCTACTCTTTTTTCTTGATTTTTTAATTAGACATGCCAAGTTGGATCCGATTACACACATGCATTTAGATTGGAGCATGAGGGTGGCTTCAGATTATGAATTGGTGATTGAGTACTTTGTTTGCTCTGGAGTATTTAATGCAGTTGTTTAAGTTTTTCACTCTCTTGATGTGTTTCATTATGTAGGTTGTCCCTGTTGCTTCAATGTTGACACCTAATCAGTTTGAAGCAGAGCAGTTGACTGGGTCCAGGTAACATTTCCAGTGTATGTTACTTATCCATAGAGGAAAAAAGCATTTCTAGGGGATTTCACCTGATATACTGAAGAGATAGTTATTTTCATGTAGTCGTTACGATGGTAAACTTGACTCTAGTGTTATGACATTTGTTTTGAGTTTTTTTTTTTTTGGGGGGGGGGGGGGGGGGGGGGGGGCGTGTGAAGAAGAGTTTGTAATAGAGTTAGCCTGTTTGGCCAAAGGTGTTTTTTTTGGCCAAAAGTGCATTTCCCCCCAAGTTAAGGTATTTGGCCAAGCTTTTAGACGGAAAAAAGTGCTTTCAAGTGGAAGTAGAAAAAAATAGCTTCTTCCCAAAACCATTTTTTTGAAAAGCACGTTTGAAAAAAATACATTTAGAACACTTTTTAAAAGTTTGGCTAAACACTAATTGCTGCTCAAAACTACTTGTCAAATTAATTAGTCATACACAAACTTCTTCTTAACAAAAGTACTTTTTTGAAAAGGACTTTTGAGGAGAACACTTTTCAAAATAAGCTGATTTAGAAGCTTAGCAAACAAGCTATCATGGGAGGTATGTAAAGTATTAAGGGTTCCTCTTTTGTTGAAATATCTATCTTGTCTAGGTTTGATGGTTGATCCTCTTAAGCATTAAACCAACTTTATCTTTTAAGGGATGTCTGAGGTGTTCTGAAGTTCTGTTTAAATTTTCAATCCTTAAACTTGAAGCTTGTTTATGTGATCTATTCTTTTGTTGTGATGCACATGATTTATAGAAGCTTACCTCATAAAAAAATGATATATAAAATAGAAGCATAAGAAAATAAATTATAGTGTTATGCTTCTATTTTTTTTCCCCAAATTTTTTTAAAAATAAAATAGAAGCATAACACTAGCATTTATTTTGTTTTTCTTCTTAATCTTATCATATAGTTTGAACCTCCCCACTGACTAATATCATATATTCATATTTATCATGACTCTTACTAGTTTCAATTGACCATTGTTAGTTCTAAAAATTTCGAAATTTTATTGAAAATTGAGAAAACTTCACTTTGCAAAATAGAAAAGAATGACATAATTTTGTGTACTTCGTTTCTTTTCTTGCAATTATTCTACCTTAGAGATTTTTTTATTTTGACAGTATCACTTCCGAAAAAGATGGGCAAGAAGCTTGCAACATTCTGCATGCTGCTGGACCATCAAAGGTACCTTGACATATTTATACTCCTAGATTCAGTCATATTTAACAACCTTAATTGCAATTACTTTTCCTGCTTGCCGTGTCTCCTTAACAACCTTAATGCACCCTGCAAATGAGAATCAATTAGCCCAGCAATTTATGTTTTATCTTGGATTATTGGAGCACTCCATGGGACTAGATAGTGCAATTAGGCACATAACTTCAATCGGGATGAAGATTTACAGTCTTTATATCTCTTGGCTGACAATTTAGAGGGGCTCTTTAGGTTAATCTCGCTCTTGCTTGTCAGCAACTTACAAGCGACAATTGGGACTTTTTCTTTTCTGAAGCATGTTAACTTTGATCACTGAGAATAACTTCCGCTCCCCTTATTCTCTTACCTCTTTCTCAGTCTTTCCATGAGTGGTAAAATGCCTCCTGCAGAATTCAGTCATCACTTGTGGAGGATGGATTCACTTCGCAGTTCCTCTTGACTTATTTTTCCTTTATGCTTAATCTCAATTCTTCCTTTTTCTTTTGCTCTCACATGGTAGGATGGGGAACGTGGCCTCACTTGGGAGAAGTTTAGTGATCCTCAAGGGCTGATGCTCATGCTTGTGGCTCTACCAGTTTTTCTTGGAGCTCTTGCTCAGTTCTCACTCATTTAAAAACTATTTCTAATCTAATATGGTTCTCATAATAATAACTTGAACATGACAGAAAAGGGAAGTTGAAGTTTGAGCAAAAAACATTTTGGAGTAAGATAAAATTAGCTATTGGTTCTAAAAGAGGAAAAAAGGAATAATTAGCTCTGTAGGTTTGGTAAGCTCTATTGTTATACATTTTGTAGTCCTTTATTATTTGGAAACACTAGTCATAGCCATTCACCTTAACTCAAGTGAATTTGAATGTGTGCATGTGTAGTTCTATTCGGGGGATGAATAGGCGTGAATAAAGTGTAATAGATATAGAGGATACATATAATCCGATTCCAACTAGTTTGAATTGAGGAGTATTTGATTGATTGCATAGTTCTATTTTGTACATCACTGCTCCATTAGTTCACTTGTTGATGATTATCCCACTCTTTGTTTCGTGCTAAAACATTCTGTATATCATGAAAATTACTGGAATATCAAGGAAAAAAGATAGGAAAAATTATTCCCCTTTTTTTGTTTAAAAGATAATATATGTAAATTTCATGGCTATTGACATTTTTTGTATGTAAATTACATCATTCAGGCCTTTTATGCTCTATGTCAGGTTGTTATTACTAGCATAAACATTGATGGCAATCTTCTCCTTGTTGGCAGTCACCAGAAAGAAAAGGTAAATGTCATGATTGGCTCATTTGGTGTTAAGTGGATTTTGGTCTACCAAATCCTACGTTGTGGATACGTTCTTGATATCATGCTCTTTCCAAGAATATATTCCTAGTTTCATATGTTCTTTCCAGAAATAGTATCCCCTTTCCTTAAAAGGAACTTATTTAGTTTTCTTTTAAAGCAAAAGTGTTGTGGACCCTCATTAATTTTTCTCAATATCCTCTATTTTATTTTCCAACACCAAAGCTGATTTGGTTCCACATTGTTTCCCCAATAATTACTAAAAGCACATGCATCAACTTTTATTTCAAAAATAAAATAAAATCTTTTCTCCTTACTAGTAATACCTTCTAATAGATTAAAATGGGACCGAGGGAGAATATTTCATGTTTGAATTCGGTTTTGTCCGCTGGTCTGCATATCTTCCTCTTTAAGACGTGTCCTACAAATTTCAAATGGTTTTTGCATGTGAACTGTCTTTAGATTGTGATGCAGTTATTTTGTCCCTACCATTGCTTCTATGAAACAGCCAGTCAACTGCAATTTGAGCATCACATTCTATGTCTATTTTTATAGTTATTTTGGGATGACTCGGACGCTGAAATTGTTATTTTGGCTAAAATATGTATCTGATACGAATATCTAATGTGACAGGGTCAATCTCCGGAGCAATTTAAGATTGTGATACCGAAAATTCCTGCATATTTCACGGTATGCGTCTCAAAGCTATATAATTAAACAAGTTCGAATTTTGAAGGAAAAATTGTTGCTTCTTTTTTTCCTTGAAAGTTTTGAATCACGTAAATCGGTGCTTTGTTGGAATAGTTGATAGAGGTTAAACTGATTATTCTTTTCCTTTTTGCTGCTCATAGAGAGAAATAATCCTACAGTGGTCACAAGTAATATCATCATTGAGCTTCTCGCTTTCGGTTGTTAGAGTGAGTTCCACAGAGAAACAATTGAAACAACACTTGTTACTGATTGATAAAGTCTGAGCGTCCTACCCAAAAACTATTTTGGAAGCCATTACTCTATCAATTAGACGACGACAACAACAACAACAATCCAATAAAATCCCACAAGTGGGGGTTTGGGGAGTGTAGTGTGTACGCAAACCTTACCCCTACTCAAGAGGAGTAGAGAGGCTGTTTTCGGTAGACTCTCGGCTCAAGAAGATGAAAAGATACAGTGGAGCAGTGACAACAACTGAATCCAGAACTCTATCCACGAGAGACAATTAGAAACTCAATGCACTCCCCCATGGGTAACCCTGTCATGGGATTCACATGCAATCTTAATTCATATCGTGGGTGTGAAAACGTGCTAGCTAAAGTTGGCACTGACACAATGTGAAAGATATGAGTAGCCAGTCTAAAACTTCAAAGCAATGGGTAGAGTTGCCCAAAATCTTTATAAATCCTGTGGAAGCACTTGCAAAATCCATGTGTGGCAATTATAACTCAACAGTTTCTTTCCTATCAAAATTTTAAAAATAAATAAAAAATAACTCAATAGTTGCATCTTCTTAATTTATCAGAAATCCTAGATATGGCGGAAGCTTTAGCAAACTTTAATTTTTCCAAGCATTCTTTAATCTTTTAGGAGTTCCAATGCTTCTTGTTCTCTTTTTTGTTTGATGGGAGCTCTTATGCATCTATCGCGCATAGAGAGAACATGCATCAGCATCTATATATCCAATTACCAAATACTTCTCATTGTGCTTGTGTCAACACCTGATTATTCCTGTTTATTAAATGTATATGGGTTTATTAAATGGTACCAGGACGATCAAGCTGGCTGGTGTGTGCACATTTACAGCAGTATAGAAATGGCAGAAGTTCTTTTTGCTTTCTAATGTTGATGCTCATTCACAACAGTTCCTCTATACATATGACCCCTTGTATACTCATTCAATATACGCTACATGCTTGCAGGGAACAGGGGATCTAATGACTGCGTTATTGCTGGGATGGAGCAATGTAATGTTTAAACAACTTAAAAATAAGCTTTTGAGCTTTATTTCCCACAACTTATGTTTCTGATCTTAATTGCTCTATCTCATACAGAAATACCCTAACGACCTTGACAAAGCGGCAGAGCTTGCTGTCTCAAGCTTACAGGTACTTCTGTGCTTCCCTGTTGTTTGTGAAGACCCACTGATAACAATTTTTGAACGTGGAGACTGAATGACTCCGTTAAATTGGTTATTATGATGACATTCAACTGTGATTGCATTGTCATGATTTTGGGATATTTGCTTCATTAAACTGCTAAATTTATAGGGCTATAGCACTTCATTAAGGCCAGGAATTGTATAGCAGCTATGAGCTTCCAGTCAGATAAACTTGTATAGAGGTTGCTGTTATACTTTTTGGTTAAAGCAGCTGTTTGCCTTGGTGCCTAGAACAAAATGATGTAAATCCTTTGTTATGCACTCGAACCTATTTTATCAAAATATGAGTACGATGTACTCAATGCACGCTCAAGTGTTAAGAATGTTCACACTATGATGATTACCAGTTGCTTGCCATTTTGCTTAAATCAACTTATTTTTGTTGCTTGAGGCAGGCACTTTTATTGAGGACACTAGCAGATTATCAAAAGGCTGGCTATGACTGCCAGTCAAGCAGTTTGGAGATTCGGTTGATTCAGAGCCAAGATAACATCCGCAACCCAGAAGTTAAATATAGAGCCAAAAAATACATCTGAGATGTTTGTGTTGTCGTCTCGTCTATTTATTGCTATTAGAATTGTCATTGGAATGAAATACTTTCATTTGTACACTATAAATAAAAGTGGGCGCATTTCTCTCTTGTTTTGAGGTATTCATAACCCCATCCACCAAAGAGTATAGGTGGAAGAAATTCAAGGAGAAAGGACAATCCGACGGGCATGGGCAGCTCACTAAGATGGGGTGGGGGGTGGGAGGGGGATAGTATAGCCTTTGCTTTAGGTCCCAAAATATTGAGGATTCAAATTTATAGTAGATTTTATTTATTTTCGCTTAGACAATACTATTGAAGTTTATAGCAAAAAAACATAAAATCTTTATAAGAAGTAATTGACGGTGACTAACAACCACTCTTAAGACAGGAGATATGAGGATTTGAGAAAAATAAGTATTGCCTTAACTTTGTATGTTTTTGAAATCGTAACAATCAATTTGACAAGATGATTGAACTTGCTTTCAGAATAAAAAATTCTAAGATTAATTGTCAAGGAAAAAATAATACTTTAATTTATATATATATATATATATATATATATATATATATATATATATATATATATATATATATATATATATATATATATATATATATATATATATATATATATATATATATATATATATATACTAATAAATTACTCCTGTATGAAAAGAGATAAAAAGGAATTGAGCAATGGTTTGCGTTAGGTGTGTTTATAAAAAGCTGGAAAACCGAACCACATCGAAAATTAAATTAAACCGATCAAAAAAATTGATACTTTTTGATTTGGTTTGGTTTTGGTTTTAATCAGAAAAAAATCGTACCAAACCGACTATAGAATTAGCTATTTCAAATTAATTATACCACTTTATATATATATATATATATATATATATATATATATATATATATATATATATATATATATATACACACACACACACACACACAGTTTCAAAAAATTTATTGTAAATGCTAAATAGTTTACACTTTTAGTATAGTTGTTTACCTTTGCATTTTAATTTGATTGGTACTTTTCTTTTGTTAAGTGTAAGAATCCATTTCGTATTACAAATAATATATTTTTAATTGAGTCCTTAAATTGTTCATCACTATTCGATTAAATTATCATCAATATATCTTGGTAAATAATAAAATTTCTTAAAGAGCAATTATTTGATAGTATTACATTGAATATGTGATCGTCGGAATATGTGTTTTGTCGTATATGTCTTACATTTAAGAAAAGACCGATAAATAATCGAAAAACCCCAAAAAATAAAAAACCCGAAAAATTGATAAAACCTGACATAAAAAATCAAGAAAAAATCGACTTAATTATTAGTTTGGCTTGATTTTAATATTTAAAAAATCGGCTTACTTGATTTTATTTCTTTTTAGGAAAAAAGCGATCCAAATAAAACAATAAACACCCCTAGTTTGCATGAAGTGTTTAGGATCGTTCATAGTATAATATTTAAAATAAAATAAGTATTGTTATAAATAGAACTCTATTTAGAGTGAATGTCTAAGAGTTTTAGTTTGAAGCTAAGTCATTTATCTTCCTATAAATAGAGGGGTCTTACCCCATTGTAAATCATCCCAAGTATCAATAAGAATACTCCTCTCTCTCCCTATTCTCTCTATATGTTCTTGTCTTTTATATTATTTCATAACACGTTATCAGCACGAGTCTCTAACCAATTAAAATTTTCGATTATTTTAACTTTTGTTTGTGTAGGGTTTTGCTTCATAGCCGATTCGGCTCTCTCAACTCAATCGCTGCCTTTTTCTAATTTCTATACGGAAAAATAGAAGAGATGGTATCATCATAAAGTAATGCAACGGGAAGGAAACTCAAGAGGTATATTTGATGTCACAATATTTATTGGTATACCTTAAAGGTAAGTAATTTACTTTTCCCTTTCAAATTCTTGAAATTCTACGATTTGATTTTATATACAAACAAAGACAACAAAGTTTGATTATAACTCTAATGGAGTTCGTAAGAAATTACACTCACATGAAGTGGTAAAATTTCTATGCGTTGCCATGATCAAATTCATGTATGATTGTGGGCAAAGAATTGAAAATTCGTCCCATTGAATTTGCTCCATTCCCTTTAGAGAATGTGGTAGCAGTATGTGATAAGTCTGAAAGAAGACAAAATTATTACCATGAAGGTATCAATGAATGTGGACGTGGCAAAGAATTAAAATTCCGTCCAAATGAATTTGCTCCATTCCCTTTAGAGAATGTGGTAGCAGTATGTGATAAGTCTGAAAGAAGACAAAATTATTACCATGATGGTATCAATGAATGTGGATGTGGCAATAGACGGAATTATAATCGTCATTATGATCCATTCCCTGAAGTGAATGTGATAATTGTAATAAAGCCTGTAAGTATGAACACGCTCTTGATGTAATTGAATCTTATGTCTGACATTATGAAAACAAAGTTCGTTGCCCTTGAAATTTCGGGCAAGAACTATATGACATGGGTGTTGGATGCTGAAATCTACTTAGATGCTATGGGTCTTGGAGACGCCATTAAAGACAGAAATAATGCATCCACCCAAGACTATGCTAAGGCCTTGATTTTCTTGCGCCATCACCTTGATGAAGGTTTGAAAATTGAATATATCACAGTCAAAGATCCACCTATCTTGTGGAATGGCTTAAAGAAGAGATATGACAACCTGAAGTTGATCACTCTGCCACAAGCACGATACGATGAGAATCCAAAAGCAAGTAGTTCATAAACTATATATTATCGTTGCGGTGGAAAAGGGCACTGGTCAAAAGCTTGCCGTATACCAAGACATTTGGTTGACCTTTATCAAGCATCTCGAAAGAGTAAAGACCCTGAAACAAATTTTGTCTCTGACGACAATTTTGACATCACCCACTTGGATGTGGCAGATTTCTTTGAGCAACCCGATGGGAAATAGACCACCTAATCGGTGATGAATCTGTGATGAAAGAAGATGGAGTTGTTTGATTTTGTTTCACTTATTTGTAATAGTTAGTGAATAAACTAATTGTCATTAGTATCAGCTCGTATTAGTTAGTTTATGATATAATGTTAGTACTAGTTCTTTAGAATGTTTCAATATTCTCTAATTTCAATAATATTTTTATTTTTCAGTAGAGGTAATCGACTAACCTAACAGTTAGTCGATTATCTAATATTTCGCATTAAAACTGCAAAACAATCGATTGTGTATGTTTAACAATCGATTGTCAATGTTCAACAATCGATTGTCAATGTTTAACAATCGATCGTCTTAAGACTGATCTGTAAGTTTTTCAAAATAGCAAATAATCGATTGTGTATGTTTAACAATCGATTGTCTTAAGACAGTGATAAAGTTTTTCAAAATAGCAAATAATCGATTGTGTATGTTTAACAATCGATTGTGAATGTTCAACAATCGATTGTGTATGTTTAACAATCGATTGTCTTAAGACAATGATCTGAAGTTTTTCAAAATAGCAAATAATCGATTGTGTGTGTTTAACAATCGATTGTCAATGTTCAACAATCGATTGTTTTAAGAAAATGCTTAAACTAAAATTTTCAAACTGCAAAGTAATCGATTATGGAAAACATATAATCGACTATCTGATTTAGTTAGTCAACTGACCTCAGCATATTTTGAAAATATTGTTTAAGTATGAAACAAACGGATTGAATTTGTTTATTCTCATGTTCGTATATTTTCTTTTGTATGGCAAACCATGGGAATTAAATTGATTGAAGGCTCCTGAAGAGCAACTATAACTCTGCCTAAAGGAACGATATTTTAGAGAATGCAATGTTCTCCTCCAAGTTTAAGAAGAACTTGTTGAGTTTTAATGATATCAGTCAAAATGTTCTCCTCCAAGTCTAAAAGGAACTTGTTGAGTTTTAGAGATATCATTCAAAATGGATATCAGATTGAGACAATACATGAGTATAATCTTGAATACCTCATTTACTTATGAAAACGAGGCTGCCCACTTCGGTTTGGGGTCACGCCATTTTGCATGCAGCAATGCTAGTTCGTCGGCTGCCCACTTCGGTTTGGGGGCACGCCATTTTGCATGCAGCAATGCTAGTTCGTCGGCTGCCCACTTCAGTTTGGGTCCACGCCATTTTGCATGCAGCAATGCTAGTTCATCGGCTGCCCACTTCGATTTGGGGTCACGCCATTTTGCATGCAGCAATGCTAATCCGTCTCAGACCGACGAATTATCACAAATATTCCCCGTTGCAATGAGTTTTGGGTCATGAACCCAATATATACCATTTAAGAATCTTTGGATGCGCAGTATATGTGCCTATAGCACCGCCATCCCGCACCAAAATGGGTCCGCAAAGAAGGTTAGGAATATATGTTGAGCTTGAATCGTCCTCCATTATTCGCTACCTCGAAACATTGACAGGGGATTTGTACACTGCACGATTTGCAGACTGTCAATTTGATGAGACACTTTTCCCAAAATTAGGAGGAGAAGTTGGTGAAACCAAACGGGAAATTTTGTGGAAAAATGCATCATTATCTCATCTTGATCCACATACCTCCATTTGTGAAAATGAGGTGCAAAAGATTATCCATTTGTAAAGAATAACAAATCAAATGCCAGACGCATTTACAGATTGAAAAGGATAACAAAATCACATATCCCTGCAGTGAATGTGACAACATCTGATTCACGAATACATATTCGTTATTGGAAGAATATGAACATGAAATTGGTATAGAATATACCACACTCACCCCTAGAAGGAGGTTTGAGATGATACCACACTCACCCCTAGAAGGAGGTTTGAGATGATATATGGCAAGAATGATCGTTGGTCACGTACCTATTGTACGCCAAAGTATTTTGGAAATATGACTATTAAAGGACAACGATAATGCAAGAAACCTATCTTGCATATAAGTTTGACATGACCAATGGTATAACTTTCTCTTTAAGAAAGATATTCACCACATGGATGTTGATGAATTTGTGGTAGTATAAAATTAATTGAGAGCTCTAGAAGAGCCAATTATTACTATGTTGGAGAAACACAATTGAGTATTGTGCTTTAGTGAGTCTCAAAGAAACTTATTCAGTTTCCAAAGTACACGCGAAAGCGCTGATTATATTGAGACTATAAATAAAGGAAAGATTTGATATCTTCTATTACTACAACTTGTAGCGGGATAATTTGTATATGAAAAGCTACCCGCTTTATTCTCCAGTTTGTACTACACAAACAAAAGAATGCCACAATAAAGTGGATATCTATTCGTATAAAAACCCATGTCATAATAAACCTGAAGTTTATTGATAAGTGCACATGTCATGGTGTAAATTTGAAGTTTACCAATATTGATAATTTATTCAGTTGGCATTCGGGTTAGCCATCTCATTTTAAGTATGATGTGCAATAATAGAGAATTCACATGGGTGAATATTAAAGAACTAGAAAGTTCTTTACGAATTCTCTTGTATCACTTGTTCTCATTAATGAACTGACCAACTAAAGAGTTCGGGTTGAAGCCCATAAATTCTGGAAATATCAAAGGTGAATATGAGCCCATTCACCTGCCATGTATACCACATATGATGCATCTATGATATGGTTACATGCGCAATTGTTATTAACCCGCAGCTTGGCCGGTGCTTGCGAGGTAAATTGCTCAGTAATCTAACTTCGAGCATAATTTCCAGATTTTCTACTCAAGATAGTTCATCTTGATAAGTTGGTTTATATCAAAGTTGGTTTAGCAAGATAATTATTGAGTGCCTCCACTTAATATCTAAACTGTTTCCTATGAGAACAAAGTTATATATATCAGTTTGATATACGTTGTATACGAGAGTATATTCTCCCCTCACAAGTGGTTCAGGGTCAGGAACCAAATAATTTCATCTTATTATTAATGTGCTGTGTATATTGACATGATAATGCACAAAGATGATTTCCCAAAGTTGAGGAAACAAGTTAGCTTTTCTAACATGAGGGGGAGACATGATAAACACTTGAGAAAAGGTTACATGGGATGAATTATCATTTGTATATGTAAATCCCCGAATATCACGATATGAACCTGAAGTTCATAAAATGGATAATTCAATTGCAACATATTGCAAAGCATGCTATACGCATTTGCTGACCCAAAGAAAGTAACTATATTCTCACTGCAAATGCTCATATTATGTCCCAGAAGGACAAAGTCTTTGATACGCTTAAAGCGTATAGACAAATCGATTTCAAAAGGAACTTCTTAATAAAGAAGATGAGCAAATGATCGAAGTGATCATAACAAGGAGGCAAGTGATCCAGAAGATCACATGACATAACACTTCATAAAATCTCATGAGAGATTCAGGTACCTGATATATGAATGAAGAGATCTCCATGTTATGTCCTTATGAAAATTTTATTGGAACCGATATAAAATGTTCGTCGACGACATCTATAATAGCGCTAAATATCGATGGGGATCTTATGTTTGTCGAATACAAACAAAAATATTGGCCAAATGGAAGAGATACAATTCAAGTAGATTTGATTCCATATGAAAGACATGTAATTTTGGACATGTGGTTCGAATACTTGAAAGTATAAAGTCAATGGATGGCATCGAGAATACCCTTATGGAGATATTGAAGAGTCATTCCACTACATTATATGAAGATGTTCATATCTATCAAGAATGATAATTTCAAGGTGCAGAATATTTATTCAAGTCAATATGGTTGATTTATTTATCAAATATCTACCAAAGATCGTTTTGAAGATGGTGCACAAGATTGGAATGCAAATGCTCAAGGATGTGAATTGATGCTCTATTCAGGGGGAGTTAATGCGCGTTGCATTCTTTTTCCCTTACAAAGTTTTGTCCCAACTGGGTTTTCCTTGCGAGGTTTTTAACGAGGCAACCAATATGCGCATATTCAAACATGTGTACTCTTTTTCCTTTTCTATAACTTTTTCCCATTGGGTTTTATTTTAGTTAAGGTTTTAACGAGGCTCATTATTGAATAGATATTCAAGGGGGGTGTTATAAATAGAACTCTATTTAGAGTGAATGTCTAAGAGTTTTAGTTTGAAGCTAAGTCATTTATCTTCCTATAAATAGAGGCGTCTTACCCCATTGTAAATCATCCCAAGTATCAATAAGAATACTCCTCTCTCTCCCTATTCTCTCTATATTATTCTTGTCTTTTATATTATTTCATAACAAGTATTTTAAAGTTAAAATATTTTTAAATATTTCCTTAGCATTATAGGGCTAATTAGAATTCCTTGGAAAATAAAAGGGGAGTCATTGTAACAGTTAATCTCAGGAGTCAGGATGGCCTAGCAATTAAACTTGAGGGGCAGAACCTGCAATTTTGGCTAAACATCGGCGGCACATTTAAAGACGTTTCTCGACCTGGGCTCGCGGGAAGCCAGTTCCACAGAGAAAGGAGAGTTTCTGCCAAAATAGCTTGGAGAGGAAACAGAGCTAAAAAATGGAACCTGAAGCAGTGCTAGAGTTTGTGAAGCAGGGTGCTACTATGTTACTTCTCGATGTCCCTCAGAACACCCTCATCGGTGTTGATACCCACGTATGTAGTGATTTTTGGGGTGTGTGTGTCTCTGTGTGTGTGTGTTTTGTGACAATTTGATCGATTTGGTTTTCAGTTGGAGTAGTTTTTTTATTTGTTTTTCATTTGCAGATGTTTTCCACTGGGCCTAATTTCAAAGGCGTGAAGATGATTCCTCCTGGCGTCCATTTCATCTACTACAGTTCATCCAACTGGTTAGCTTTTTGTCTCCTTGAATTTTAGGAACTAAATCTTCTAGAGTTGTCATGAACTGTGGGTTTTAAGTACTTAATAGTATTCATTTCTGCTGTAAGAATCCGTTTCTGTTGCCAAACCTTATAATTTTTGTACTGTGTTGTTCTTTGCTGCTCTTTTTGTGGGGTTCCTGTCTCTCCTTAGGAAACAATATCATTAGTAACAACTAATTTTGCCTTTCTTCTTGTGAGTGCAGAGAAGGAAATGAGTTCTCACCAATAGTTGGTTTTTTCGTTGATCCCAGCCCTTCAGAGGTTAACAAAACATCTCATTTTCCACTTGTGCATTTTTATGTTGATCCATTTATGTCCATAGTTGTTCGAGTTCTTTCAATGTTGATAGCGAGATAGATTTTTATGTTGCCAGATCATAGGCACGGATATAGTTACATTATCATAGATTCCTTACATGCTAATCTCTTGCTTCTTTTACTGGTTTTGCTTTCTATCAATGTTTGAATAGTTGTTCATTTTCCATTGATGTAATATACGTTTCTTCTTTTTTATTTTATTTTATGTCAAAGTATGTTTGGAAACGCCATCTCTATCTTCCCGTGGTAATTTAGCAGGTAGTTGTTAGGAAATGGGATTCAAAGGATGAGCGCTTTGTCAAATTATCCGAAGAAGAGGTATGTTCTTCGAAGAATTTTCATTACTTCTCTAAGCTGGCCTAGAACATGCTAGCTAACAAGGTGGAGTAAGGCCAATCGTATCTCCATCGCCACAATAGCATCTTTTCTTGACTACCATTTTAGAGGTTTGTGGAATTGTCCCGTGATTATTTTCCTTGATAGATGACGTTGTTGGAATTGTTTCCATGATTATGAAAGCAAATAAATTCATGAAGAGACCACTACTATCTATATTAAAGAAATGACATTCAGAAATGAGAAGTCTTACTTTCCCATTCTACCTCGTGCGAGATCTTGGAGACGAGTCTGAAAGGTTTGCTAGTCTCTTACCTCTATTAGACTTAGCAAGCAGGTTGTCCATTAGTTCATCCAACTCAATTAAATGAACAATGATGAACATATATTATCATTTGCATATAAATTTATATCTTTCATGCACCCATCCTTCTCTGACATGTTATATTGATAATAACAGAAACAATTCATTAATCTTCCAAATGACTAATTACTGACTCGTTTTACTGATAAGTGCAAAAAGTTGGTGCTATGAGTGCAAGTTGAGCTCTTCTATTTTTGTTAGATGTCCTTAGATGTGCCGGGCATAATTCCTCCAGGTCTTTGCTACATATGAGCTCTCAGCCTGTTGAGCTTCAGCTTGTCTACTGAACTGTTGAACTATGAGTTCCATGTAGTGGTTAATTGTTAGTTCTCACTGATGTAATCCTATCATGGCACTAGTTTTCATTTAATGCAACATTATTCTTATCGTATCTCTGGTGTGGATGTTTATTGCTTCAGAGACTTGTTTCTTGCCAAAAAAATGATTATTTCCCATTTATTGAAGGAAGAGAGATATGCTCAAGCGGTGAAAAATTTGGAGTTTGACAGACAACTTCGCCCTTATGCATTGGAACGTTACAGAGATTGGAAGCGCTTATCCAACTATATTACGAAGAATACCATTGAAAGTATTTGGTGAGTACACTGCTTTTACTTTGTCTCTTAACGTTTTGACATGGAGAACTGAGGGGAGCATCTGAGCCAAAGATGTTGAAACCTTGGTTGAGTTGATTGTAAAAAAGTTATCAGCATATTAATGCGGAATATAAACCCAATAAGCTGAAATGGAGCTTCAAAACTTCTGTTTGCACTCTGGTCAGCTTTACAGCTTCTTTGAGTTTTTTATGAAGGTTAACAGCTTCCTTGAGTTATCACTTATCAGCCTATTAATATGTTCTGAGTATTTTGCTTCTCAATTTTGTTAAAATTGAGGGTGTTGGTTGGTGTAGATCAATGCTCCAAACCCAATAAAAGAGTTATCAGCATATTAATGCGGAATATAAACCCAATAAGCTGAAATGGAGCTTCAAAACTTCTGTTTGCACTCTGGTCAGCTTTACAGCTTCTTTGAGTTTTTTATGAAGGCTAACAGCTTCCTTGAGTTATCACTTATCAGCATATTAATATGTTCCGAGTATTTTGCTTCTCAATTTTGTTAAATTGAGGGTGTTGGTTGGTGTAGATCAATGCTCCAAAACAAGGTTTTCTCAAATCAACAAAAAGATTATTCATTTACAAGTCAAGTTGCCTTTTCTGCTTAGTGGATGGGTAATTTTTTTTCATATGCTTATTTTTCCTTTTTATTGAATAATTGTATGGTGGTTTTCACGATTTCTTGAACTTGTAATTTTTGTTCTCTTGTTCTCATCTCAAATTGCATCATGATTGATCAAAGAATGAAAAAGATTGATTGTAGGAAAAACAGAAAGATGAGTTTGAGGGTTGTTCTAACAATCAAGTCTTAGAAAAAATCAAGTCTTTGAATGAGGGTTCGTTCCAGAGCAGACATATAGAAAACAGTTGATTCATGGACATATGAGTTAAAGGAGAGTTTGTACTTTGTTGATAGTGCCACTCATCCCATGAATAACCCTTGTATCAATTGGATAAATAATCCCATCAAAAAACTGGAAATGAAAAATATGTACCAGATAAATAAGACTCTTGTAGCGTAAGCTAGATAGACAGGTATTAACTTTGGGAATGCGTGAGAGCAATGTCCCTCATCCCTTGTGTTTTTGTGCAATATGATGGAGCCTGATTTGTGATGACACCTAATCCCATTAGTTATGCGCCTAGGGATCCCATTGGTAATGGTATACCATTATTAATTCCATTAATTGTGGGATGCGATTTCCCAATCCTTGCTAATGTTGAGATCCGCTACTTAGTTGAATTCATATTAAAATAAGCAACAATATTGTGATCCTTTGGATTCTTTGACCAGCCATGTGGAATTGCTTCAGCTAGTGTATTTCATGTCATACATAAAGGCTATAGAACTTGTGGGGGTTCTTCATCTCTGCCGGATGAAATCAAAATGTGAGTTAATCTTAGCAATTTTTGGCTAGGCTGACAGCAACTATTCTTACTTCTGCCTCTGAGTATGTGTTTTAGTGTGTGGGGTCATTGCTCTGTCTTGTTTCTCTTTGCAATATTGTTCACCAGTTCTATCATTTGGCAGAACCTATTGGAGGAGAAATCATAGTTATTTCTGAATCTGAGGTGGTTGAGAATGTTCCTAAGACAGCCATGGAGAAAGTCTTGGCTGAACAGTTGAAGAGTAGCAAGTTCTTGAAGCCTGTTGAGAAATCGCCTAGCAAAGGTTGTTATTACACCTCAATTCCTCGTGTTATCAAGAAAAAGGGAGCTTCAGGACAAGAGCTTACTAACATGAATCTTGACAAGGTATTTGTCTCAAATCTGCATTATTTCTGTAAAATGACAGTATTTCTATTTTTTCCTTTTGCTTTTGAGAAGACCTTTAGCTTTTTCCTTCAATGCAGACAGAAATATTGGAGACTATTCTGATGAAGCAACATGGTGGTTCAGACGATTCACTTCTGGGAGAGTTACAGTTTGCCTTTGTTGCATTTCTGGTATCAACCAGCGGTTTCACCTTTTCGTTGTTCTTATATTATTTATGTGATAAACCAACTTAATTAGGAGGACAGTTCTTGAAGTTTAATGTGTGAGCAATTTACAGATGGGGCAGTCACTTGAAGCTTTTCTGCAGTGGAAGCTTTTAGTCAGCCTATTACTTGGCTGTACAGAAGCTGTAAGTATGCATCAATCCCTCTGCATGTATGTGGCTAGCGAGATCTTCGTCTGTACTTCCATTTCTGGATGCATTAATGACCTAAATAATACAATCCAAGTTAACCATCTTGTTCTCATTTGAAAAAAAGAAGGTTGGGAAGGAAATGGGACACTAGAGCCTATAAGAGGCTTTAAATCTTAACTTTACATCTCTATCATGTCGGGGAAAAAAAAAATCACTACCATTCAATAAAGGAAGATTTGCCTGTTACAATTAGGAAAGACTAGAGATGGTGCATCATCCCTTCCTTTTTCTTTGTTGTTGGTATTTTATGATAGAAGCTTGTATAGTTGATTCCCTAATTTCTGTATGGTGGGAATCATGCTGCTAATACAGCCTAAATACAATTGAGTTTTACAAGTTGTTCCCTTGTCCTTCCAATTCTTTTGGATGAATATGAACATATAGCCGTTTTAATCGCTTATCATCCACCAACTGCAAGAGAAGTTTGGATAAGGTCATGATTTGAGAATGTTCAAGTTGCTGAAGGTAGTCATGTGATCCTATAGGGGAAAAAATATGTGAGATTACTTGGACTTCCACTTTTTCATGGTAAACTTCTATTCCTGTAATTTAACAATGAGCTCTTTTGGTTTCTTAATTGTAACTTAAGATTATGTTGTATTTTTGATAGAATATAGAACACTGTAGTTCCAAAATTTCACACTTCCCTTGATATCCCGTAAGAAGACCAGAAAGATTTTGGATTCCGTTGTTGAGAATTCCCTTTTAGTATCAATAGGTGATTTGTAACATCTTGATTTGCTGAGCTATTAATGATTATTTACTTCAATTGGAGGTCCTTCTGCAAAGTCATATTCTGGGTGTATAAAGGTTATGATACTATAAGTGTGCAAAGTAGTGGCTGAACTTCTTGCGTCTGATATTCCTATTTATTATAGTCAGCAAAATGTACCGCTGAACTTGATCTTTTAGCTATTATTTGCAACAAATAAAGTTGTGTTTCTGTAGAAACGGTATCTATCGACTCCTTCCCCCCCAACCCCACTCCCCACCCCTCTTTCTGTTTCTTGTGATCAATGTGGATATTCAATTATGCTTTCAGATAAAAGTCTAAGTTGTTTTTTACTATAATTTATCTTCATGCCCAGTTTTGTGAATTGCTTAAACAACCTACATCGTGGTCGTAGGTCTTCTTTCAAATTCATGTCTAGTTTAACCATTTATATCTTTGCAGCCTCTACACACAAGGAGTCAGCTCTTCACCAAGGTGATTTTTAAAGAATATATCATTTCTGTGCATGCTGTCATATAGAAAGTTATGTACCTTCCAGCTCTGAGGCGGGAAGCCTGGGCCTATGGAATACTCAGTTTAAGGTTTCACCTATTTTATCATTGCATTTCAACAACTCTGTCCAACATAAGGTAAAAATGATAGTGTATAAATATGTTCAAAGCGAGAAGTGCAATGCCTATGACGTTTTTTCTTAGTTCAATTTATAAGAAATTCCGTTATTGTTAGAGAGATCTTATTGTAGTTTTGTAGAGGCATTTTAAGCAATGCGGTGTTTATGTGATTTTTCTTGCTCTTGTTAATGAACAAGAATAAACATGGACAGCGGTATGGTACTATACTTCTTGATGTGAAGTTGGGCACATGAACATAGTGGACCTGTGGTTGTATCGTGTTAAACTTTGTATGTAGCATCAATAACAATGTTGTTTTGCATTTAATGTGTAAGTTATGGCACCCTACTTTCTCTAGTACATCAGATGAAGATTGGGAATAATGGTAGTGTATAATTTATCTTTCTGATATTTGATTAAATCCCATTGAAAATGGAATTGGCGTGCACTATTAGTCTTCTATGCAGCTCCATATTGCATAGGTGTCAGTATGAAAAACATGCCTTCTGTTTATTTTCAGTTTTTCATCCTTTTAGACTCGTACATACTGACTCATGCAATCTATATTTATCATCAGTTTGTTAAAGCAATATATTATCAGTTGAAAGTTGGATTTCAAAAGGATAGTAAGGATACTGGCAGGGCGGAGAAGGGTGCAATGACATTGTTGGATGAGTCTTTGTTGTCTGCTGATAACTTCCTGCGTCACCTTTGTAAGGTAAGAATCCAGTTCACCTATCAGATCTACGAAAGTGTAGGTAAAGCATCTCAAAGTCAAATCCCTGGTGTCTTTGGACAGTAACATTCTTCCTTGAAGTAAAAACTCTTTGACACATCTTATAAGTGTTGTTTTTTAATAGGGGATATCTGTGCCTGCTTCCATTGAGTACTCGTCACCTAGCGGTTTATGCCTTTGCTGGGATTTGAACCCTGGTCACTCATGCTTTTAGTTTACTTCATTAACCTCTAGTTCACACCCTTGGTTGGTTGTAACGTTTCACTATGACTGGTCAAGCACTTGCACTGCCTAGGAATATGGCTGTGGATGATTTTAGTTGGGATCACATATCTCGTGATTATGATAGTTTGGTTGAGCCATCTTTAATCCATTGATTTCAGGATTTCTTCTCATTGGTGCTTGATGCTCCCATGGTTGATGGAGACCTGCTGACTTGGGTATGCCTCCAGAGATTGATCCCTTTTGATTCTTTGAAATAAATTCAGATTTTCTTTTAGTGATCAAGTGCCTGTGAATAGAGTCAGAAGCATTCTTTATTATGGACTGTTGCATTGTAGTTTCTACTTGTGTCTTTTGCAAAACAAATATATGGATTTTATGGAAGGAGCAAAAGGGTGATGCCTTAACCCTACCTTTTTGCAAATCTGAGAACTGGCTGAAGAATCGTCACCTAGTTTGTTAATGACATCTAACATACTTTTTCTGTGATTTTTGTAGTTGAATGATGAATAAAGATCCATTAAGAGCACTTAAAAGGCATCTAGAGCATGAGAAGCTAACTAGGGGAAGGCGATGCTTTTATTATAGATTACTTTCAACTTGAATGAAAGTCTACTTCTGTCCTGTCACTTTGACCATGTCTCTGGCAATGTTGCTTGGATCCTCCAAAAAAGCCGCTGGGTTTGTGTTGGATCCTCCAACAGTAATGCATTTTTGGAGGATCCGACACCGGGGTACGCATTTTTGGAGGATCCAAGCAACATAAGTCTCCAGTGAAATCAACTGATGAATTTGGTATATTTTCGTAAGCAGATCTAGATTGAAAGTTGTGAACCTTATAATTATTTGTAGAATTGACAAACAGGATGTCAACTTCACAGCTCAATTTCATCATCAGGAAAAATAATCGTATTTCTTTTTGTCCTTTTCCCTTTAGATTGTTGTATTTATGCCAAAGTTATGTGTTCTGTTCATGTGCATTTAACAACAACAACAACAACCCAATATAATCCCACTTAGTGGTGTCTGGGGAGGGTAGTGTGTACGCAGACCTTACCCCTACCCTAGGATAGAGAGGCTGCTTCCAAATAGACCCCCGGCATCCTTCCCTCCAAGAACTTCCCACCTTGCTCTTGGGGAGACTCGAACTCACAACCTCTCGGTTGGAAGTGGGGGTTGCTTACCATCAGAGCAACCCCTCTTGTGTTGTTCATGTGCATTTAGTATTCTATAAAAATCTATTGTGCACTTTGATGCTTAAGTACTTTAGTACTATCTCATGGGAAGCACAAAGTATAATCCACCTTCTTCCTTTAGACATGCAATTCCAGATTCATTGAACATCTATGTACTCGAAATGCAAGTGAAGGAGCTTTCCTTTTTAATTGCCCATCTGAAGTTGACAAATGGAGTCTTTTTCTTGTTTGAATGATACACTAGAAAACTGAGAGAGTTGAGCAGACTCTTGGATGGGACTTCCAGCAGAACAGTGCAGTTGATGGAATGTACCTTGAAGAAGATGATGAGCTTTGTAAAAGTCAGATGCTAGTTTTCTCTTTTTCCTTTTTTGTTTTGGTTCTTCACGCTGAATAAGTCGTTCCACTTCTGTAGTTTGCTCCAGTGGTGGAGATGCTAGATGATCCAGATCACACTGAAGCACTGTCAACAACAACAACAACAATCCAGTATAATCCCATTTAGTGGGATCTGGGGAGGATAGTGTGTACGCAGACCTTACCTCTACCCTTGTGATGACTTCCAGTCGTACTTCTAGATGTTCAAACTAGCAAACTTTAACATAGTCTCCATGGGAAGCTTCCTTATTCACACGAGTAGCCCACAATGGTTGAACAAGCCAACCATAACCTCCATGGGAAGCTTCCTTATTCACACGGGCAGCCCACAATGGTTGAACAAGCCAACCATAGCCTCCATGGGAAGCTTCCTTATTCACACGAGAATTTTCACAAGAAGACCCTCACCATTTTTGCTATAAATAGAGGTGCTTGCTTTCATTGTAAATCATCACAAAATTAGAGTGTTCATCACCAAGAAGAGTGAGAACAAGAGTGATCCTCGTTTGTGAGTTTTTCTGAGAGTTTTTTATGAGTTTTGTAAATACTCGTGTAATCTATTCTTGTGAGTAATAGATGCTGTTTTTCTTTCAAATTTGTGTTTACCAACGCCCAATCGATCCACATACCCCAACAAGTGAACTTCCAACTGCTAAAGAATATGGTACTGACGACATCTCCCCAATCTCTTCCTTGGATGAGGGACAGGAACTCTTGCTTAGCTTGAAATGGTTGGCTAATGGAATGCTAAGTGGTTTGGCATTGTTCATATTGAACCGTGCAAGCATTCGTTCAATATACTTCTCCGGAGATAGCCATAACCTCCGGTTCTTCCTGTCTCGGGTGATCTGCATTCCCAATATTTGTTGAGCCTGTCCTAAGTCTTTCATGTAAAAAAACTTAGAGAGTTCCTTCTTCAGCTGGTTGATCTTCGTTGCGTCTTTCCCCACGATCAGAATATCGTCTACATATAGTAGAAGAGTAATGAAATTCCCGTCTGAAAATTTCTGAATGTAAACACATTCATTTGCGGTAGTTTTCTTGTACCCTTGACTTACCATGCACGAGGTTCGATATTGCTCACGCCGTGGGAACGGTGAGTCGTTTTCTCTCCAACCCCGGGAAAGAGCATTGGGAGGCAGTAAAGTGGATTCTTAGGTATCTTAAGGGTACAATGAAATTATGTCTTTGTTACGGGGGAGCTGATCTAATCTTGGAAGGCTATACAGATGCAGATATGGTCGGAGATCTTGATAGTAGAAAATCTACTTCAGGATTCATTTACACTTTTGCAGGGGGAGCTGTTTCATGGCAGTCTAGGCTACAGAAGTGTGTTGCTTTATCCACAACCGAAGCAGAATACATTGCTGCCGCTGAAGCTGGAAAAGAGATGTTGTGGCTAAAGCGTTATCTCCAAGAGTTTGGAATCAAACAAAAGGAGTACAAGGTACATTGTGACAGATAGAGTGCTTTGGATTTGAGCAAGAACTCCATGTACCATTCCCGTACAAAACATATTGATATTCGCTATCATTGGATACGCGAGGTGATGGATCGACAACTGTTGAGACTAGTGAAGATCCATACGAAGGAGAATCCAGCTGATATGTTAACAAAGGTAGTGACTCGAGAAAAGCTAGAGTTGTGCAGAGACATAGCCGGAATGTACAGATACGGCTGGAGGGGGAGAATTGATGACTTCCAGCCGTACTTCTAGATGTTCAAACTAGCAAACTTTGATATAGCTTCCATGGGAAGCTTCCTTATTCACACGGGCAGCCCACAATGGTTGAACAAGCCAACCATAGCCTCAATGGGAAGCTTCCTTATTCACACGGGCAGCCCACAATGGTTGAACAAGCCAACCATAGCCTCCATGGGAAGCTTTCTTATTTACACGGGAATTTCCACAAAAAAATCTTCACCATTTTTGCTATAAATAGAGGTGCTTGTATTCATTGTAAATCATTTCAAATTTAGAGTGTTCATCACCAAGAAGAGTGAGAACAAGAGTGATCCTAGAGAGTGATCCTCGTTTGTGAGTTTTTTGAGAGTTTTTTATGAGTTTCGTAAATACTCGTGTAATCTATTCTTGTGAGTAATAGAGGTTGTTTTTCTCTCAAATTTGTGTTTACCAACGCCCAATCGATCCACATACCCCAACACCTTGGGTAGAGAGGCTGTTTCTAAGTAGACCCCCGGCATCCTTCCCTCCAAGAACTTCCCACCTTGCTCTTGGGGAGACTCGAACTCACAACCTCTCGGTTGGAAGTGGGGGTTGCTTACTATCAGAGCAACCCCTTTGACACTGAAGCACTGTCAAAGGTCAGAATTTGGTAAAAAAAACAGCTTAAGGTTTTTCCTCATATTAATAAATAATCTATGAATACATAGGTTTTATTTGGTTCTGTTATGCAGGCTTATGGAGCATCGGCGTGAGAGCAAAAAGAAGAGTGGACTTGTAATTTAGTAGAATGAACTTTTACAGGATGTGTTGATGTCTGAGAAAGTTTGTCTATTATGTCCTTTTATTTTAAGTTATTTGCTTAATATTAAAAGATTATTTTTGTAATCTAATATTTTATTTATACTTTTATAATAATTAGGTTTTATGTATGCGTGTTGCATGTTAATAATGACACGTTATGATGTAGTCAATTACTTATATAAAAAGTCACAAATTAAATAGATAAGAGAAATATATATCAATAATAAAATAACCCTTAAAATATATGTATATGTAATGCGGCCACTAATTTAAAATGCCGAGAAATGTTATTACATATATTAGCATAATATGTAAAATTAAGCTGATTGGATATCATCGTTTGAACCTGTAAAGAAGACTACTTTGTGGATTGTATTCTGTGTAGGTTTCATTTTGATACTTTGGTTGCTCCGTTATGATAAAAATTTTGTTGTGGATATTGGTATTGCTCGTGAAAGTGCAATTCAGACTAAAAAACATGTGGGGGATCCAATCCAACATTCGAATTGTTTGTGCTTTATTATTGTCATTGCAAAATACAAGCGTACTGGAAATTATTTACGAACAAATTTAAAAGGAGATCCTTTATTTTCCAAAGGCGAAAGCTGAATTATGAGGATGAACACATGTTGACCCATCGTAATTTCTGCATATATGACATTATTGTCAAAAACCTCTGCATACCATTCTTGTACCATTATATAAACTATTTGACAGATCTGAATTTCTCAATAACATGATGGTTGCATTTTACTTCAAAATTAACAGTATGCAAAGGAAAATGATTTTTTAGTTATTAAGATTATCAACTCTTCAGTTAGTACAATATATTATATCGAGTATTAGCAATAGGTACCATCAATAACAAGAATTGTAAACATTATATTGGATAGAATTGTAAAGTCTGGTTGTTAATTTTGCGTGATAAGCTAGTTAAATTGTAGCAGAATCCAATCTTGCCTTGACGAAGAATCCACAAATTTGAGCTGATCTTCCCTTGATATTAGGGAATTAAATTCCTTCCCCATTTTAAATTCATGTTTCTTGGATAAGTCTTTCATCTAATACAACACCTAATGACGTTTATGTCCTCTTTTCATCAGATTAATTTAAATTTCTATAGAATATAAAAGTTGATGAATATTTGTTTAACTAAAAGTGAAAGTAAGGAACCAATAATATTTTATACACTCACTTCCTCAACAAGATCCATTAGATAGGTTAGAGATCAACAAAGAAAAAGTATCTGTCGTAGATGTAAAGAGTAGAATCCTATTATACTTGAAATTATATGTAGTCTGTTGTACTTAGGATAGTTCATTAGTTGGTGTCCAAGTGCTATAGTTTAGTTATGACTCATAAGCCTCGTATGTGTATATATATATATATATATATATATATATATATATATATATATATATATATTCATGTATCTATAACAGAGACATCAACAGACTCTTATCATGGTATCAAGAGCCATAGTGGCTTAACAACCATTATTTTTTTTCTTTTTCCCGTTATTGTAGCACTACAACAATACACCATGACTAAAGACATAGCCTTTTCCAACAATATTATGCTTTCATACCCTTCGACACCAAATCTTGCTCATCAACTGCCCGTAAAGCTCACGTCGTCGAATTTCCTGTTATGGAAGACTTAGTTTCTTCCCATGGTGTGGGGTTGTGGTCTTAACCATCATATTGATGGTAGCGAATCAGCACTAGCCGAGTTTTTAGATGATAAACAATCTAATCCAGCCTATAAATCTAAGGTCCGTGAAGCTCAACTCGTGATGAGTTGGATTGTTGCTTCGGTTTCTTGAAGTGTTTTACCACAGCTGGTTGGAGCAGAAACTGCTCGTGAAGCCTGAGATAAACTAGTGACAACATATGAGTCAGGTTCCAAGCTGCAAGTTCGTGAACTAAAGACGCAATTGCATACTTTGCATCGAGATAATGCCACCATTGAGAGCTATGTTCAAGCTGCCGTCCATTATGATGAATTCGTTGAGTTTGTACTTGCCTGTCTAGGCCCTGCATATCGCCTGTTCACAAGAGTCCTTACATCTCGTCATGAAGATATTTCGTTTGATGCCCTTTGTGGTATGTTATTGAACGAAGAAAGATAACTAAAAAGGGATGAAGCCCTTAATGTTATAGCTCCCACTGCTCATTACACTCAAAGCTCTTTATCATCCCCACAAGGCCGAGGTAGAGGCCGTGGAGGTCGAGGTCGTGGACGTGCTGATGGTCCAGGATATTCCCAGGAATTCCAGAATCGTAACCATCTAAACTCCACTGGTACACAAGCAAAATATGACAATTATGGAATTATTTGTCACAATTGCGAAGGCGAGGTCATATTGCATGTGTTTTCCCTTCGCTTAAGTCTACTAATGGTTCTAGAGTTACTGGTCGTCCTTCTTCCAATTTAGCAAGCACTCCAACATATTCTAGACAGAACTAGTTGATGGATAGTGGCACCACGCATCATTTAACAGCCGATCTTGACAATTTAGCCATCCATTCCGAGTTTCAAGGTCCAGAGGAAGTAACCTTAGGTAATGATTCAACACTGCCCATCTCTCATATTGGATAAGGTTCTATATCTGTTTCTAATCGTAAATTTTCTCTTGATAACATTCTTTATGTTCCGGATGCCAAACAAAATTTATTGTCCATTAGTTCTTTTACTACCTCTAATTAGGTTTCTATTGAATTCTTTCCTAATTACTGTTTGATTAAGGATTTGAAAATGAGGGGCATTCTTCACAAATGGCCAAAAGATGATGGTTTATATGCACTCCCAGATCTGCAGTCGCATCTCTCACCTGCTTCCTATGCTGCTTCACTTGGTGTTTGGCATGCTCGCTTAGCTCATGCCTCATATCCTACTGTTCGTCGGGCTTTGCCATCTTATAGTTATTGTTCTTCTACTTATAAGTCTCCTACTTTATGTCTATCTTGTGCTGTTAGCAAGAGTCACAAAATTTCCTTTGTTGAGTCTAGTTTTAAGACCAATGACCCTTTAGATTTGATTTGTTCTGATGATTGGGGTCCGACCCCTGTTACTTCTAATGATGGATATCGCTATTACGTTATGTTCTTTGATCATTTTAGCAAAAATACCTGAATTTATTTTCTCCAATTTAAATATGAAGTATTATCCGTCTTTATCCAATTTCGGACAATTGTTGAAAAATACTTTGGTCACCCTATCAAATCCTTTCAAGTAGATTTGGGGTTGGGGGGGGGGGGGGGGAATTTCAAGCCTTAACTACTTATTTATGCAAGAATGGTATTACACAACGCTCTTCATGTCCATACACCCCAAAGCAGAACAGTTGTGCTGAACGTAAACATCATCAAATTGTTGAGAGGGGACGTGCATTGTCAACGCATGCTAATGTTCTAGAAAAATTTTAGAGTAATGCTTTTGAAACTGATGTTTACACTATCAATAAACTTCCAACTCCCCCTCTGAATCACAAACCTCCCTTTAAAGTTTTTTTTAACATGAATCCTGATTATTTTTTTGCGCATTTTTGGATGCTTATGCTTTCCTTGGCTTCGTCCATATACAAAAAGTAATCTTTCACCTCGTTCTACATCATGCATTTTCTTAGGCTATAGTAAGATTCATAAAGGTTACAAGCGTTTAGATCCACTTTCTGGAAAGTTTTATGTCTCACGTCATGTTTTTTTGATGAACATGTGTTCCCATTTGCGGCTAAGGATGACGCCACGGTGCCTACTACATCAACACATACAACTAATCCTATCACTATCCAGGTGCCATCCTCGATCCACGACCAACACACTTTAGAAGCTCCATGTGATGCCTCATGTCTTCTTCCTCAACGGAGCAGGCTTTACAGTTACACACATCAATATCTGCTGCTTCACTTGATGAGATAAGTCATCATCGATATCTACCTTACGAAAACCTGGACCTTTGTCTAAAGATCTTAGCGGTGTGTCTTCTTCTAGCCAAGGTCAGTCTAAAACTCATACCATGGTCACTAGGTCTCAAACTGGCTTTTTTAAAACCTAAGCAACCTACATCCTTTGCTGCCAAGACCAACGAGGTTACAGATCCAACATGCTACTCTGAAGCTGCAAAATTTTCTCACTGGCGTCGTGCAATACATGACGAGTATAATGCACTTCTTCAGAATAGTACTTGGCAAACTCGTTCTCCATCAAAATCTCAAAATGTCAGTGGGTGTAAGTGAAGTTTCAATACCAAAACAAAGCCTGATGGTTCTGTTGATTGATATAAGGCCAGGCTTGTTGCGAAGGGATATCATTAACATCCTGTTGTTGATTATGTTGACACCTTTAGCGCAGTAGTAAAACCTGCCACCATCCGCCTTCTCTTATCCTTGGGTGCTACCAATAATTGGCAAATTACTCAACTTGATATCTCCAATGCATTTCTGCATGGTCACTTAGACAAGGTATTGTATATGTCTCAATCCCCAGGGTTTGTGGATCCCAATTATCCTAACCATGTCTGCCTACTCAAACGATCTCTATATGGGCTTAAACAAGCCCCTCGTATGTGGAACAAATATTTGACAGATGCTTTACTTTCATATGGCTTCTCTGGATCTAAGACAGATTGTTCCCTCTTCTGCTTCTCCTCTAGGCAAGAGAAGTTGTTTTGCTTAGTCTATTTTGATGACCTCCTTGTGCTAGGCACTAGTACCACTCTTATCAACTCTCTTATAGGCCGGTTGTAATCACAATTTGCTGTACGTGATCTTGGGCGACTATCTTATTTTCTGGGAATCGAGGCGTCATGGGATTCTTTTGGTTTGCATATGTCTCAGTGCAAGTATGTCCATGATCTGTTACGCCAAACCCAAATGGACTCTAGTACTGCCATTTTCACGCCAGCTACTGCCCATGTTGGTTGTCTGCTACTGAAGGAAACCCGTTTCATGATTCTAACTTATACAGAAGTACTATTGGCGCACTGCAATATATCACTTTCACACGCCCAGATATTTCTTTTGCAGTAAATAAAGTGTCCCAGTTCATGCACAACCCACTAGATTCTCATTGGGTTGATGTTAAACGAATTTTACGTTATGTAAAGGGTACTTCATCTCATGGCCTGTATTTTGCTCGTCAACCATCTACTCTCTTACATGGCTATTGTGTTCAGATTGGGCTGGTTCTATTGACGATCGTAAGTCCACCACTGGTTATGCTATTTTTCTTGGAACTCATCTAATCTCTTGGGCATCAAAGAAGCAACGTGAAATATCTTGTTCGAGCACTAAGGCAGAGTATCGCGCACTTGCCAATGCAGCCTCCGAACTCACATGGTTGGAGTTTCCACTTCGGGAAATTGGTTGTTTCTCTTCGTCTACTCCTGTGTTATGGTGTGATAATCTTAGTGCAACGTATTTAACTGTTAATCCAGTTTTTCATTCTAGAACCAAGCACATGGAGATAAAGTGAAGAACAAAGCATTCTCAGTTTGCTATGCTGGCTCAAATGATCAAATTGCAGATGTTCTCACCAAAGGATTGTCTAAGTTGCGCTTCCAGAGTTTAAGAAATAAGTTGAGCGTGCTTGCCAACCCTGCTCAACTTGAGGGGGTATGTAAAGAGTAGAATCCTACTGTACCTGAAACTATATATAGCTTGTTGTATTTAGGATAGTTCATTACTTGGTGTCCAAGTGCTACAGTTTAGTTAGGACTCATAAGCCTTATATATATATATATATATATATATATATATATATATATATATATATATATATATATATATATATATATATATATATAACAGAGAGATCATCAGGCTCTTATCAAGTTGTTGGGCTAAACTAGCCCAATTACACTCTTAACATGGTGTGATATTGTACGCTTTGGGCCAAACCCGCACGGTTTTCCCTAAAAGGCCTCACACCATTAAGAGATCCCTACATCTTATATGTAGACTCCCAATCTTTTCACGACTCCCAATCCCTATATTAAGATGTGGGACTTTGTTCGCACGACCAACAATCTCCTCCTCGAACTAAGTTCCACGTGGCCCATTACCACGATTCACGGGTCAATTTTCGTTGTCAGAGTATTATGGCAACCGAAGCCCGTAACTAGCTTCTTCTTGTGTGTGCACCGCCCTGCACCATCGCTCTGCCATCTCCATACTAGTCCCACTGAACCTGACTCTGTTACCGGTTATTGGGCTAAACTAGCCCAAATACACTCTTAACAGTAGTGTCATATTCTAGCCAATAGGTGAATTATTTCAATGGAACTTCACAAACTATTGTTCGAGATAAGAATTCCTGTGGTATGACCTGTGGTTCAATTCGATCATAAGCATGAAAGTATAGTAGAATACGTAACAATGCATAGAAAAACTATAAACTTTTAGTTCAATAAATAGGAAAAGTTTATTAGACTGGCAGGCTTAAGCAATCGATAAATTATTGTGATATTTGTTGACACAAGAATATGAAACTAATTTTAAGATACATATATTATCATAAATACCAAATCATCAAAACAAATATTCTTGACACCTCCTTCGAATCTTTCAACTATATAGGATGTCATGGAAAGAGCCTTTCACTTGATAACCACCCAACAACCTTATATAAACAAACATTTAAAGCAAAGACACAAGAACTGAACTTCTAGACCAAATATGGTTATTATTCTAAGCTAATTGGAAATCTCAGTAGTCTCATGAGTCATGACTCTAGCTTTGTTATACTTCATTTTTGTAAGCGACAACCAAATATTCTAAACTTTCTTTCTTATTTTCATATTTGATGTTTGATGAATATGAATTTGAGTTCAAATTCAAATACATATATTCCTGCTAACATGTTGGCGTTCATTAATAAACAAATGATCAAGGTTACCTTACTACATAAAGAAGAAACTATGCATGTGATATACATAAAACTTTTAAATTAGCAGGTATGAGCTGCATAATCATACAAAGTGCAGAACATCTATTGGTAAAAAAAAGTAATAACTTTATCTACCTATCTCAATAACAATTTAAAAGAAGAATACAGTTACTCTTACAAACCCTATCTCTAATATATCAAGATATTCAAACATAAAACATATAGAAGAAATTTACCTCAAAGTCAAATAAATAAAATATGCAAGACGGCAAGTCTCTTACAAATAATTCCTTAATAACTCCTTTATGCTTTCGTCCGAAAATAAAGTTTTCCTCATATATAGGAAATAAAATTGTAGTCAGTAACTAAATTAGAGTTCACTACAAATAAGGGATGCTTCCCATAAATATCGGCGGTGATTTTCTAAAATCTCGGTTGATTTAGAGTTCTATTATAACTAAAATTCTAAATTTATGATTTTACCCACTATGGAATTGTCTTTTCCAATAAATAAATAAATTTTAAAGGGCATTAAAGTCAATCAAGATTTGAAGGATATTTTTGTCCTTCAATATTTAACGTGGAATATTCGTGTTATATATATATATATATATATACAAAAAAAAAAATACACACACACTAGTCTCTATGTTTGTGCGATGCACGAATATTTTATGTCAAATATTATGAAACGCACAAAAATAATAAACTTTCAATCGCTTAAGATTCCAAAACTAATTGCAACTGAATATGTACGAAATTCAATATGTATAAAGTTTAATATTCAATTCCTAAGAAAAAAAATAAAAATTCAAACCAACAAATTAATAATGTTTTGGCACAATAAAAGGGCAAAACAGAACTAAATATTATGAAATCATACAATTATACGATTAAATTTGTAAAATCACTTACCGAATGCAACAATAATTAATATTAATTTTCTGATTCCATGATTTTCTTTGATTTAATTAAGCATGAATGATTCGGATATAATAAAAATCATATTTACTAAAGATACGTTAGTAACAAAAAAATCAAAGATAGAAAGTTATTTAGTAATTCATACCTTCTTTGGCATTTATTTTATGTTGCACGTTATCCTACATTAATTATTACAAAAATTCTATTTAATAAAATATAAATACTTGACTATACAAATATTCAAAAGAAAATTTTTACAGGTAGGAAATAATTCCACTTAACTCCAATGCCGACCAGTTTAATCTCTAAATTCAACTCGAATTACAATCAATCCAATCTCTAGTTAAGAAAGCACGTAAATTTTCATGTTTCATCCATGAGTATACTTGCTCGTGCAAATCTGAAACTCCACCATACTTAAAGTTTCATGAATGCAAAAAAATAGTTTTAAGTTGATTTACTGTCAAATTGAATAATCAAAGGTAAGTTAACAACAAAAAACTATAGATGACAGGTTGATCGAAAGGAAAGGGAGAAAATAAATTGGTTTAAAATATTATCACCTTAACCGTCACTTCCTTTTTGCTAACGAATCTTTTTTACCAAATTCAAGAAGACGGTTCACTTAAAATATATAGTGTTGTTCACTATAAAGAAAATAACAACATAAAGTTAAGTAAATATATATTAAAGATGTAAAATATGTATATGGTATAAAAGGAGAACATAGTTCGGCATAAAATTTGTATACATCATACATGATATGCAGAATTTTAAAAAATAGAATTTAATAAAATATTAGAGATACAATTGTAAGCAACCTCAGACAAGAAGGATTACTCTGATGGTAAGCAACCTTCACTTTCAACCAAGAGATAGAATATTTGTATTAGAGATATATATAGTTGATATCAATTAATAAAAAAGGCCAGACTTTTGAAATCTTGTGACGTGGTGGCAAATATATTGAGCTTGTTAAATAGAGCCGCCATTATGTAAAAACATATTTTAGATGAATGAAATTGCGTTTGGTTGTGTTTTAAAAGGATTCAAATTTGTAACGGGAAAAAAGTTTTAATTCCATGTAACTTGTGCTTTGGGAGACTCTTCGAACAAAAGTCAGAATCAATTATGTCGTAACTCCTGATCAACGAAAAATTCAATTTGATTTCAAACTCCTAGCATTAGGTAGAAAAAAAATATTTAATACAATTTTGTCCCAATTAATTTTTTTTATTGATTAGGACATTATCCTTTAAAAGAGGAATTATTCTTTTCCAAAAATAATAGATGACCAGTAGGATCAACTTTGTGGGGTCGATATATGTGTAGTTTAAATTGGAAAAGAATTTCATCATTTTTTAAATTATATAAATATTTAAGGGCATAAAAGTTTGTCAATATTTCAATGATATTTTAATCGTTTAATATTTAACAAATTATTCGTGCTTTTATAATAAAATATAAATATAAATACTAATCTCTATGCTCGTGCGTTGCACGGATATAAGTCAAGTATCACATCATTTTACGAAAACAGTAAAATTTTAATCGCGTACGTATTCTAATAGTATTATTTGTTAGAGTAATTCAATAGAACTAATTAATGTATCTATTTAGTTACCGTTGTGGATAAACTTATATTTCAGTTCGAAACGTAATTAGCTGTTGCTTGTCCCTCTAAAGGATCACCATAAAAAGGGTTATGTTATGAAATAATATAAAGACAAGAACAATAATGCAAGAACAAGAGCAATAGAGAGAATAGAGAGAGAGAAGTATTCTTATTGATACTTAGAGATTGTTAGGGATGTCTTACAATGGTAGAAGACCCCTTTATTTATAAGGAGTGGAATGATCTACCTACCAATAATAGGACTCTAGAATCTCTCTAATTAAAGACATTCACCTTAAATAGAAGTCTATTTATAACACTCCCCCTTGAATGTCTATTCAATGATGTGCCTCGTTAAAACCTTAAAACAAAACCCAATGGGAAAAATTAAAGTAAGGAAAAAGAGTACACATGTTTGAATATGCGCCTATTGGTTGCCTCGTTAAAAACCTCGCAAGGAAAACCCGGTGGGACAAAACCTTGTAAGGGAAAAAGAGTGCAACCGCATTAACTCCCCCAGATAAGAACATCAATTTATGTCCTTAAGTCTTCGCATCCCGATCTTGTGAACTAGCTTCTTGAAGGTTGACTTTGGTAGAGACTTTGTGAACAAATCAGCCATATTGTCGCTTGAACGAATCTGTTGAACATTGATATCACCATTCTTTTGAAGATCATGTGTGAAGAATAACTTTGGTGAAATATGCTTCGTTTTATCTCCTTTTATGAATCCTCCCTTCAATTGAGCTATACATGCTGCATTGTCTTCATACAAAGTTGTGGGTAGTTTATCACACTTCAAACCACATTTGTCTTGGATATGATGTTTATAGACCTCAACCACACACACTCCCGACTTGCTTCATGAATAGCAATTATCTCGGCATGATTAGATGAAGTAGCCACAATTGATTGCTTAGTCGATCGCCAAGATATGGCGGTTTCTCCACAGGTAAACACATAACCCATTTGTGATCGAGCCTTGTGTGGGTCGGACAAATATCCAGCATCAGCATAACCAACAAGATCCGGGCTGCAATTCTTGCCATAAAATAAGCCCATATCGGTAGTTCCCTTTAGGTACCGCAATATGTGTTTGATCCCATTCCAATGTCTCCTCGTAGGAGCCGAGCTAAATCTTGCTAAGACATTAACTGAAAAGGATATGTCAGGCCTTGTAGTATTTGCAAGATACATTAGTGCGCCAATTGCGCTAAGATATGGTACTTCAGGACCAAGTAGCTCTTCATTCCTTTCTTGTGGTCGGAATGGATCTTTGTTCACATCAAGTGATCGAACAACCATCGGTGTACTTAAAGGATGTGCTTCATCCATGTAAAACCGTTTCAGTACCTTTTCTGTATAGGTAGATTGATGAACAAAAATTCCGTTTGCCAAATATTCAATTTGCAAACCAAGACATAGTTTAGTCTTTCCGAGATCTTTCATCTCGAATTCATCCTTTAGATAATCAATTGCCTTTTGGAGTTCTTTAGGGGTTCCAATAAGGTTTATGTCATCGACATATACGGCAAGTACAACTAATTCCGATGTTGTTTTCTTTATAAAAACACACGGGCAAATGGCGTCATTTATATAGCCTTCTTTTAACAAGTACTCACTAAGACGATTATACCACATTCGTCCAGATTGCTTTAGACCATACAAGGATCTTTGCAATTTAATTGAGAACATTTCCCGAGATTTTGAATTATGCGCGTTTGGCATCTTGAGTCCATCGAGAATTTTCATGTATATCTCATTATCAAGTGAGCCATAAAGATAGGCAGTAACCACATCCATTAAGTGCATGTCAAGCTTTTCATGGACAGCAAAACTTATGAGATAACGAAAGGTTATCGCATCCATTACAGGCGAATATGTCTCTTCATAATCGACACCAGGCCTTTGAGAAAAACCTTGTGCAACAAGGCGTGCCTTATATCTTTGTACCTCGTTTTTCTCATTTCTTTTGCGTACAAAGACCCATTTATAGCCGACAGGCTTAACACCATTAGATGTTTCAACTATAGGGCCAAAAACTTCACGTTTTGCCAGCGAATTCAATTCTGATTGAATTGCTTCTTGCCACTTTGGCCAATCCTGTCTTTTTCGACATTCTTCAACAGATTGAGGTTCGAGATCCTCACATTCTTGCATAATGCTATATGCTACATTATAAGCAAAGGCATTATCCACCACAATATCCACTCGATTAATATTTGCCTCAATATTAATTGGATTTAGGGATAGTTCCGTATTTTCCAGAGTCTCGGGCTCAATGGATTCTTCATGAATCTCAGAATTTGTTAAATCATGAATTTCCTCATGAGATTCTTTCGTGGTGTCATTTTGATCATTCTTTTTCCTCTTTCTAGGATTTCGATCTTTGGAACCTAATGGTCTGCCACGCTTCAGGCGTGCATTCGACTCATTGGTTATGACACTAGATGATTGTCCAACAGGGACATCAATACGGATTGGAACATTTTCCGCGGGAATGTGGGATTTCGTTATCCTTTTCAAGTCCGTAAATGCGTCAGGCATTTGATTTGCTATTCTTTGCAAATGGATAATCTTTTGTACCTCTCTTTCACAAATAGAGGTATGTGGATCAAGATGAGATAATGATGCATTTTTCCACAAAACTTCCCGTTTGGTTTCACCAACTTCTCCCCCTAATTTTGGGAAAAGTGTCTCATCGAATCGACAGTCTGCAAATCGTGCAGTAAATACGTCGCCTGTCAATGTTTCGAGGTAGCGAATGATGGAGGGCGATTCAAACCCAACATATATTCCTAACCTTCTTTGCGGATCCATTTTGGTACGGGATGGCGGTGCAATAGGCACATATACTGCGCATCCAAAAATTCTTAAATGGGATATATTGGGTTCATGACCCAAAACCAATTGCAACGGGGAATACTTGTGGTAATTCGTCGGTCTGAGACGAATTAGCATTGCTGCATGTAAGATGGCATGACCCCATACCGAAGTGGGCAGCCTCGTTCTCATAAGTAATGGCCTTGCAATCAACTGCAGGCGTTTAATTAACGATTCTGCAAGATCGTTTTGAGTGTGAACATGAGCTACAGAATGTTCAACTTTTATCCCGATTGATAGGCAATAATCATTAAATGCTTGGGATGTAAACTCAGCAGCATTATCCAGTCTAATGGACTTGATTGGATTATCTGGATATTGTGCTCGTAGTCGAATTATTTGTGCCATTAATTTCGCAAACGCAAGGTTGCGTGATGACAACAGGCACGCATGAGACCATCTAGAGGATGCGTCTATCAAGACCATGAAATACCTAAACGACCCACTAGGTGGGTGAATAGGTCCACAAATGTCCCCTTGTATACGTTCCAGAAACGTGGGTGACTCAGTCCCAACCTTTGTTGGTGATGGCCTGATAATCAACTTGCCTTGATAACACGAAGTGCAAGGATATTCATTATTCGAAAGAATTTTGAAATTCTTTAACGGATGCCCATATGAGCTTTCTATAATCCGTCTCATCATGATTGATCCTGGGTGTCCCAATTGATCATGCCAAAGTACAAAGGTATTGGAATCAGTAACCCTTTGGTTTACTGTTGAATGTGCCTCAATTGCACTAATTCTTATCCAATACAGGCCACAAGATAAAGACGGGAATTTCTCAATAGCCCTCTTTTGGCCGGAGACATTCTTTGTGATGACGAGATATTCAAGATTATCTTCATCCATTGTCTCAATATGATAGCCATTCCGGCGTACATCTTTAAAACTCAACAAGCTTCTCTTAGACTTGGAGGAGAACATTGTATTCTCTATGATTAACGTCGTGCCTTTGGGCAGAGTTACAATTGCTCTTCCGAAGCCTTCAATCAATTTACTACTTCCAGAGATTGTAGTAACGTTTGCCTTACACATATTTAGTTGAGAGAAATATTTCTTTTCTTTGAGTATTGTATGTGTAGTACATGAATCAACTAGGCAAATACTTTTACAGTTGGACGTTGATCCAAGTTCGCTTTGTGAGATATCCATATTTGCTATCCTATAGTTTGACATACAAAAGAGATACACGAACATAAGAATAAACAAGTTCAATTCGTTAGTGTCACATAATATTTTCAAAATCTGCTGCTAACAGTTGACTAACAAAATCAGATATGTTATCCATAATTGATTACTTTGCAGTTTGAAAATTTCAGTTTAAGCATTTTCTTCAAACAATCGATTGTTAAACACAAACAATCGATTGTTGAACATTGACAATCGATTGTTAAATACACACAATCGATTATTTGTTATTTTGAAAAACTTCAGATCTCACTGTCTTAAGACAATCGATTGTTAAATATAGACAATCGATTGTTGGCTATTTTGAAAAATTCCAGAGCACACTGTTTTAAGACAATCGATTGTTAAGTATTGACAATCGATTGTTGGCTATTTTGAAAAATTCCAGAGCACACTGTTTTAAGACAATCGATTGTTAAGTATAGACAATCGATTGTTGGCTATTTTGAAAAATTCCAGAGCACACTGTTTTAAGACAATCGATTGTTAAGTATAGACAATCGATTGTTGGCTATTTTGAAAAATTCCAGAGCACACTGTCTTAAGACAATCGATTGTTAAGCATAGACAATCGATTGTTGACTATTTTGAAAAATTCCAGATTACACTGTCTAACGACAATCGATGGTTAGACATAGACAATCGATTGTGGATGATTTTTGAAAAATTCCAGATTACACTGTCTTAACGACAATCGATTGTTAGACATAGACAATCGATTGTGGATGATTTTTGAAAATTTCCAGATTACACTGTCTTAACGACAATCGATTGTTAGACATAGACAATCGATTGTTGATCAATTGTTTTTCAGCTTTAATGCGAAAAAATTAGATAATCGACTAGTTTTTCAGGCTAGTCGATTACCCTTACCGGAAAATAAAAATATTATTGAAATTTGAGCATATTGAAGACATTCTAAAGAACTACTGCTAACATTGCATCATGAACTAACTAATACGAGCTAATACTAATGACTATTAGTTTATTCACTAACTAATACAAATAAGTAGAACAAAATCAAATAACTCCATCTTCTTTCATCACGGACCCATCACCGATTAGGTGGTCTATTTTCCCCTCGGGTTGCTCAAAGAAGTCTGCCACATCCAGGTGGGTGATGTCCAAGTTGTCGTCATAGACAAAATTTGTTTCAGGGCCTTTTCTCTTTTGAGATGCTTGATAAAGGTCAACCAAGTGTCTTGGTATACTGCAAGTCTTTGACCAGTGCCCTTTCCCACCGCAACGATAACATATAGTTTCTGAACCATTTGCCTTAGGATCTTCATGACCCCGTTTCTGCTTTCGGCGGTTATCTCTCCTTGGGGGTTGACGGACTTCATTGGAATTTCTTCCTTGTCTACGTCCCTGGCTATGACCCCGTTTACGACCATGACCATGGCCCTTTTCATGTTTGGCATAATGAGAGTGCACCTTATCTGCTTCAAGCAGTGGTGTAGACCCAGTGGGTCGATTTTCATGATTTCTCATAAGCAGGTCATTATTTCGCTCAGCCACTAGTAGAAGAGAAATCAGTTCAGAGTACTTTGTAAAGCCTTTCTCTCTGTACTGTTGTTGCAGTACCATATTGGAGGCATGAAACGTTGTGAACGTTTTCTCAAGCATATCATAATCGGAGATATTATCTCCACATAGCTTCAATTTAGAAGTAATTGTGAACATTGCAGAATTATATTCAGAAACGGACTTAAAGTCCTGGAGCCTCAGATGAGCCCAATCATATCGTGCTTGTGGCAGAGTGATCAACTTCAGGTTGTCATATCTCTCCTTTAAGCCGTTCCACAAGATGAGTGGATCCTTGACGGTGAGATATTCAATCTTCAAACCTTCATCAAGGTGATGGCGCAAGAAAATCAAGGCCTTCGCACAGTCTTGGGTGGATGCTTTTTCTCTATCTTTGATGGTGTCTCCGAGACCCATAGCATCTAAGTGGATTTCAGCATCCAACACCCATGTCATATAGTTCTTGCCCGAAATTTCAAGGGCAACGAACTTTCTTTTCGTAATGTCGGACATAATCGAAAATTAAATTAGGAAGAGGGAAATACCTTAGATTTTTCGAGAATGGTTCTTGAGACGGTAGAGTCTCGTGCTGATAACGTGTTATGAAATAATATAAAGACAAGAACAATAATGCAAGAACAAGAGCAATAGAGAGAATAGAGAGAGAGAAGTATTCTTATTGATACTTAGAGATTGTTAGGGATGTCTTACAATGGTAGAAGACCCCTTTATTTATAAGGAGTGGAATGATCTACCTACCAATAATAGGACTCTAGAATCTCTCTAATTAAAGACATTCACCTTAAATAGAAGTCTATTTATAACAGGTTACATATAATTTGTGATTGTATTACTTTTTATTTATAAGGTACAAATATGTTTTTAGAGTATCTTCCTTAATTTCTTTGCGTATATTTATGAGTGCTCCATCATTCCTATCGCTAAGGTGGTATCACTTGTAAGCTATTAGGTGATAAATCACTATCGACAACTGCGATTTTAAGTACTTCGATAATACTATAAATATTTGCTCGTATATGGATAACAGTAGAGAGATATTTCCACATATATTCTTAAAATACTGCGAACGCAATCTAAATTAAAACATGATAAAGTTTTCTTGATAAGGTGAATATATTTAAAAAAAAAAAATTAATTAACACAGGATCACCCTAAAACTTACAATATTGACGGATAAGTTTTGCAACTAAGCTAATCTGAACTGATGCACTTTGTAGCCTATAGGTGATGCCACCGGAGGTCCCTAAATTTGATCATCAAATCAAACATTCCATAATTCCTATTGGAATGAATATAGTTATATTATTCAGTTCCCGAAAGTCATTATATATGCATCACAAGTTATAAGGATCAATAACTTCTCCCATCAAAAAAATTCTCTCTCTAAAATGGCGATTCTCTCTCTCGATGCATGTTAACTATCTTGCACCTACCATAGGTAAAAGAACACGGATCTCATCTCGGAGAGCATTAATGGTGAAGAAAGCAGCGGAATTACGTAGCAAATATCAATGAGGAACTAGAGGAAGTGTAACAATAACTGAAAATTCTGGAGATAAACAATTGTGCCCTAATATCAATGGAACAGTAACAAAAATACCGGAAAAAGAGAAGCAGAAGGAACTCGAAGCAATTCAAGTATGGGAAGAAGTTCAGGAAGCATCAACAAGTAGTAATCCTATGGTGCATGCGCATGATGGAAGGAAATCATGGGCCGATGAGGCAGAAGAGATGAACGAATTATATGGGAAGAAGACTTCAGTGTGGGACAACTTTGATATTACAAAAATATCAAATGTTGGGTACAAATTGGAGTATGTCCAACCGAAATCGACAGGTGAGATTCATTTTGTTGAAATTGAATTGGATGATATAAGTACAGAAGTTGAATGCTGGAGATATGCCGTGATATGCTATGTGCTTGGGGCTCATCCACCATTTGCAGGAAATCAAGGTTATATACAGAGGTTGTGGGGGGAAACATGGGGTTGCTAGGACTGCAATGCTAAAAAATGGTACAATTGTTGTTAGATTTGATACTGCAATAGGGAAGTAAGAGGTAATTGAGGGTGGCCTATATCACTTTGATAATAAGCCACTTATTGTCAAAGCTTAGACACCTGAGCTAAAATTCACTAGGGAGGAACTCTTGACAGTACCAATTTGGATTAAATTACCAGATTTGGACTTCAAGTATTGGAGTAAAAAAAGGACTAAGTAAGATACCGAGCTAAAATTTACTAGGGAGGAACTCTTGACAGTACCAATTTGAATTAAATTACCAGATTTGAATTCAAGTATTGGAGTAAAAAAGGACTAAGTAAGATAGGAAGTTTGATTGGGAAACCTCTAATGGTAGACCAGAACACGGAGAAAAGGATCAGACTGAAGTTTGCAAGGATGTTGGTGGAGGTTGAAATGAATACTAAACTACCTGGTGTGGTGAATTTAGGAATGAAAAAGTCAAAATAATAGAGCAAGAGGTTAGTTATGATTGAAAACAATCTATGCGCAAACAGAATTTTAAGTATGGGCATGAGAAAGATGTGTGTAGAATTAAGAAGAAATTTCAAAAGACTGAATAAATGCATAAAGAGAAGGTGGCAGCTACATAGGTGGAGAAGCAAGGTCAAGGGAAAAATAAGAACAATGCAAACCTGGAAGTTCAGAAAGCAAATGGAATAGAGAAGAGGTATGATGCAGGGAAAGGAGCAGTAAGGAGAACACAATGATATGCAGTTAAGAATCATGCAGCACTAAAGGAAAGAAATGGAGAACAAGACTGGAAAACACCTAATAAATATGGTAAAATTGTGGTGAGGTGGATAGAACAAGTGGAGAAGTCTAACTCATTTCAAATACTCAACAAACAAAAGGAACTTAATTTTATTAAAGAAGGGGGAGAAGGAAGTAATGTGGTGGTCTAAGCATTCCTCACAATGGGAATGGTTAGTCTACTAAGCTGGAATACAATGGGGGCTTAATGCTCCTAATATGAAAAAGGAGACTAACTCCTTTGCAATAAGGAAAGAGTAGGGTTGATAGGTTTACTAGAAACAAAAATAAAAAAGAGAGAATGGAGAAGGTAGCGGAAATAATATTTTCAGGATGACAATATGTGACAAATCTTGAATATCATTGTACACGGTGAAATCAGATGGCCTGATTTCTCGCTATCAAGCCATATCAGGGAAGTGCCTCGAGGTCCCGAGGACATGAAGCCACAACTTAGTCCTCTCCCTCGAAGCTTGTCAGGGCCCGATTTGAGTCCAGACGGAGGCCGAGGCCAGGGAAAATAGGGAAGCTCCCAAGACACACGGTTGAGTCTGATAGGGCCGATCTATCCAGAGTCTACACTGAGGTATCCCATCAAGCCATCCCATCTCCATATTTTTTAATTAAATAAATGTGTATTTTGTAATTAAATACACATGTATTACTAACCGAGTTCCCCTTCTATATAAAGGGGACTCACCGTACCTTGTAAAGACTGATCTCCATTCCTCCACAAACACAATAATATTTTCTCTCTCTTTCTCCTTTCTAACTCATTTGTCTTTATTGCCTTGAAGTAGTTTTAGCTTACTTGTCTTCTTATCTGTTCTTTATTTGATATCGGCCCGAGGGTACCTCGATGTCCTTCGCTTTATATATGTTCTTTATCTTATAACTTAGTTTTGGGCTATAAAGAGCCTTGTTCGATTATATCTTTAACTGTTATACCATTATCGACTATCCCCAATAGCTCGAGATCGACCTCGAAGTTGACCCCAAAGTCCTCATCGCCCAGGCCTACATCCGGGCAGCAAGCCCTTCCGTTCGATCATTATCGTTATGGCTTGCGCTCCATCGTTAAGTTTCATATTACTAGCATCAACTGCTTTAACAAACTAGCTCGGGAATAGACCACATATTTTTAGAGTTCAATTTTAAAAATTTAATTGCCATTAACATTTTCACGGTAAACACTCACTATAATGGTAGAATATGGATCACCTGGAGGCCAGATTACTACCAGTTAAAGCCTAAGGAAAAAACTGCTCAAATAATAACATATGAAGTTCTATATATACCACTAAAGCAAGCTTTTGAGGTAACATATGTTTGCCTTGGCAAAATACATAGGTTACACCCGAACTATGGATCAAATCCCCGTTACACACTTTTTGCGGACGAAAATTATTTTATACATCCAATTTTTTTAGAGTGTGCAAAAAATACACTGATTTTTTCTTGACCAATTTGTCAAATTATGTGTGATATCACGCACCAATTAGGTCTTGACAGGTGTCATAATAAAAAATTACTTAATTTCCACCTTAATTAATATTTTTCTTAAAAAACAAAAATAATCAAAAGATCCTCCCTCCCAAACCCATCTCTCATATTTCCCTACCCCACTCTTGTCATCTTCTACATTAAATTTATTTCCTCAATTAAAATCTACCCGAATGATCCTCCAAATCATGGGTCCTCCATTTCCCCCCATTCTCCTCTAATTCCACACCCAGCAACTACCAAACTTCTCTCTCACCACTATTAGCCACTAAATAACTTGATGGCGGTCGGAGTTGGTGGCTGGATGGCCAAATCGCTCCCTTGCCGATTCCAGATAATCGAAAATGGAAGAAACTTGCCGAAAAATGATCAGATCTTGGCCGGATCTGACGAATTTGACGAAAATGGAGTTTTTCCATCGTTTTTATTTTTGTGTCTCTTCTTCTCACCTTTTGTTTCATCTGAAAGATTGGTCGAAAAATGAAGGACTCCAGCGACCTATAGTTCTGATGTCGTTTTTCCGTTTCACGTTTGCCTTATAATTGCAGCTCCTCAATGCCAACATGCTCATGTTATCGACTGAGATCTTCAAATAATACATTAATATCTTGCTCATATCTCCAACTTGAACAAATCTTTTCTTTATCAGTTCTGCCAACTATTAATTTATGGATACAACATTAGCGTAATTATAGGTACTAATAATCATTAGTGTGGTATAAATAGGAGAATGTGAAAAAATATCAAAAGTAAATGTCATCGTTGTAGGAAAATCATCATACATCTTTAGTTTTCTCAAGCAACCTTCATCATAATAAAAAAGAAATTGAAAGTGTAAATTTAGTGGAGTTAGAAGCGAAATAGGAACACACTGTAGCTGAAATGGCTTTAAAAATTTTAAAAAATAAATAAGCCTGGATATGTGGCATTTAGAATATGGGTCAGACAAAAAAATTTAACTTCACTCGCCCTCTTTAACGTGTAGACACACGCACGCAAGCTGTGAAAAATAGCGTCTCTTAGACACAGGTTGGGTGTGTAAAATAATTTTCGTCTGCAAAAAGTGTGTAACGAGGATTTGGTCCATAGTTCGGGGGTAGCCTATGTATTTTTCGTTATGCTTTTAATACAAAGGAAGAGAGACTTCAATGCAGTGTTGAATGCAAATGCCCGAATATGTGGAAAGGAAGTGATATGGGTTGAAGTGGTGGATTTTCACAACTGTGTAATGGAGTGTGGATTAATGGAATTGTCAGCACAAGGAAATAGGTATACCTGGAGTAAAAACATGTAGAGCATAGAATATTCTTGAAAATTGATTGGATCTTTATCAATGATCAATGGCTTACTACTATGCCAGAGTGTACTGCCAGATTTCTGACTGAAGGAATTAGTAATCATTGTCCAGCTAAAGTGACCTTTGTAGAAAAGAGGCAAGAATCAAAAGGTCTTTTCAATTTTGCAATGTTTGGACAAAGCATCCACAATTCATGAGGACAGTCAAAGAAGGTTAGCAAATTATTCTGGAAGGGTGCAAAATATTCATGGTTTTTAAAAGGATAAAGCTGCTAACAAAGGGACTAAAACATTAAATGCACAGGATTTTACTCCCTATGTTTCATATGTTTGACTCGGAACAAAGTTTAAGAAAAAAGAAGAAGACTTTTGAAACTTGTGGTCTTAAAAGTTTAAGGGGTAAAAAGTTTGTGGGACCATACCATTTGTGTGGCTATAAAAGCTTCTCATTAAGGGTAAAACGGGTAAAATAAAGAGTTTAAAGTTGAATTGTTACCAAATTTAGAAATGTTTCATTTATTTTGAAACAAACTAAAAAAGAAAGTATGTCATTCAATATGAATTAGAGGGAGTAATAACATAATAACAGAAACAAATGAAGACAGGGATAATCTAAAGAAGGCTCAAGAGCAATTGCAGAGACGACCTTTAAACGTGGAGTATCAACAAGCTGAAGCTAAAAGATATCAAAAGTTTAGGAATTCATCCTACTTAGCTGAAGTATATTTACAACAAAGGAGCAAAGAAACATGGATAAGATTGGGAAATAATAATACCGAGTACTTTCACTCAGTAATCAAACATAGGAAACTGAAGCAGACAGTTACTCATATTAAAGAAAACTTTAGAAATTGGCTACCAGATCCAGATAGAATTGCAGATACTTTTGTTGAGTATTATGAGAACTTACTTGGGAGGAAAACAAATGACAGAGTGATGACCTTCAAGGGTATAATCAGAAATGAAGGCAGATTATCAGAAACATAGAAAGATGAATTAATACAACCTTTCTTGGGAAGGGAAGTAAAGCAAGCTATGTTCCAGATAGACAATAATAAAAGTCCTGGTCGAGATGGATTTGGGAATGGTTTTTATAAAGTAGAATGGCCAATAGTGGGAAGATATATTACTGAAGAAATATTGGAGTTCTTTCAGAATGGAAGATTGCTTAGACAGATAAACACTACTAACATTGCTTTGATACCTAAAGTGAAGGCTCCTGAGAATGCAAGCCAATATAGACCTATTTTATGTTGCAATGTGTTATATAAATGTATATCAAAGATGATATGTTCCAGATTAAAGCCAACAATCAGCTATATAGTAGCAGAAGAGCAATCAACATTTGTACAAGGAAGGTCTATGATGCATAATGATCTAATATGCCATGATCTACTTAGACATTATAATAGGAGGACTATTCCTAGATTCCTAATGAAGATTGATCTAAGAAAGACATATAACATGGTGAGTTGGGAGTTTCTAGATGAAGCCTAGAGGATATGATTTTCCTAACAAATTTATACAGTAGATCATGATATGTGTTTCTACCGCAAAGTTCACAGTGAAAGTTAATGAAGAAGGGCATGAATATTTTGCTGGTAAGAGAAGACTAAGGCAAGGTGACCCTATGTCACCATTGCTGTTTGTCTTGGTCATCGAGTATTTTTTCAGAATATTGAGTATAATCAGCAGGTTACTAGACTTCAGTTTTCATCCAATGTGCAAAGAGATCAAGTTGACTCATCTTATTTTCACTGATGATCTGATGATATTATATAAAGGCAGTACCAGTTATGTGAATAGAATGATGGAAGACCTTGATCACTTTAGTATAGTTTCAGGATTGATTGCCAACAAGGAGAGGTCAAACATCTTTGTAGCCGGGGTTTAAGATGAAATCAAAGCACATATACTAAACAAAACAAAATTCACTAAAGGAGTGTTTCATATCAAATATTTGGGACTGCCTCTATCTCCTAGGAGATGGGATGAGATGGATTGCCAAATGCTGATTGGAAATATCACACAAAATTGATGTCACATATTCTAAACAATTGTCATACGCATGAAGGCTTCAAGTAGTAAATGTTGTCATATTCTCTATCCGTAGCTTCTTGGGGGAATGTTTTTATCCTTCCTCAAAGTGTGGTGAAAGGAGTAGACATGTTATCCAGAGAGTATTTGTGGGGAAAAGAGGAGGAGATGAGGAAGGTTGCCTTAGTTTCATGGGATAAAGTCTGCTGTCCTAAAAGCATATGAGGTCTAAACATCAAGGGATGTAAGGAATGGAATATAGCTTTAGTTGGGAAACTTGTATGGCAGTTAATATTGAACTAGGAGTCACTTTGGGTAAGGTGGTTTATGGGTTTTGTATGACGTCAAATCAAGATATATGGACACATTCACTACCCTCAGATAGCAGCTGGTATTGGAGGAAGCTAGACTCAGTAAAAGAAGGGATCAAGGAGTGGTACTCACAGGACAGATAAATTCTAAATCCTGCAGGGAAGTACTCTATTAATCATATCTATTTTGCAATAATTGGTAGACAACAGAAGCTGGAAGTTGCAGATTTAGTATGGACAACAGTAGCTCAACCTAAACATAGATTCACAGGTTGGTTAGCAACACTTGGGAAATTGCTGACAAAGGACATGATGATTGGGATGCAAATACAGGTTGAAAATATTCACTGTATTTTGTGTAATGAACATGCATTGGAATCTAAGGATCATTTATTTGCTAAATGTGGATGGATAACAACAGTAAGGCAAGAGTTGAACATATGGATAGCGCATGAAGTACAGTATACAGGAGTGGAGAAAATGTTGGAGCATATCAAAAGAAAGCATTAGAAACATTTCAAAAAAGAAGTGATTGCTGCAGTGTACTTAGCGATGGTATACTATATATGGAGAGCAAGAAATACAAAAAATTTTCAAGGAAGAAATGTAAATACTGAAGAGGTAGTTATACAAATTAAGAGAGAAGTGATAGAAATGATAAAATTACTTCAACAGTCAAAGAAAGCACAGAAATGTAGGAGTTTTATTAGATAGATTACTTGTAATTAGATTCTTTTCTATTTGTTGGAGGCCTAATATTCCGAGTTCAGAAAATTAGGTGCTCTATATGTGTAATTGTTTGATGATGTTAATGGTAAATTCACATTATTACCAAAAAAAGTTATATATACATATAATAATACAATACTGAAAGAGATTCAATAGCATTAAATATGAAACAACTAAAGAATTAAATAACTTTTACACCATCACTCAAAGAATAAACATACCTTATAAGTAATTCAGCTACTATTTCATAAAATATTTGTCAAAATATTGCCTTTCTCGATTTTCTTGCTTTGCTCAAAATCTCACAAATAAAAATTTTCTGATCATTCCATCTAAAATATATACAATGAGAGTTATTTAAAATTGTAGCCATGTGAATCACAAATTCACAACCATATTCCTTTCTATGTCATCTCCTTCTCGAGTATTCTATTGCTCATCAGTGAAAAATAAATAAGAACTCAATATTACAGATGCATATGTATTATATTGTCCATGTAATCAGTTTGAGCATTCCGGCAGAATCGCATGCTATCAAACGATAATATATTCAAATTATGTGTAAAAACTGCAAGGCATGCAAATTAACTTTTTAAGCAAAACATTGTCTGTGAGGAAACAACTGATAAAGTCGATTATTGAACAATTCAGTCCACAAGCTATTCATATAGTGGTAGAGAGCTTCAATCTCTTTCTCAATGTGGAATTCGTATGATTTGAAACTATAATGACCCCACCGGTCGTTTTGAGCTTTTGCACTTTGATCGCCTATTCTGAGACATGACTTGCCCCGTGTAATGTGTCATGACTGATGCAGATCGTTGGTTTTGGTTTTAAGAAAAATTTGGAATCAATTTGAAAGCATGGTTTCGGTTGAAAGCTTTGAATTTGAAAGGTTTGACCAAGAGTTGACGTATTTGTATATGAGCTCATATCGGAATTTTATGATATGGTTAGATTTCAGGGACGATTTGTGACTTAGGAGTATGATCGGAAGTAGTTTTGGAGGTCCGCTGTAGAAATTAGCTTGTTTTCATGAAGTTAGTATTTTGGCGATTCCGGTTGGTAGGCCAAATTTTGATTCGAGGTTCAGAATGGAATTTTGAGAGTTGTAAAATTTCAGGTCATTCAGAGGTGAATTGGTTGGGCTTTTGATCAAATGCGTGTTTCGGAAGTTTTAGAAGAACTTAGGCTTGAATTCGATGTAATTTGATAGTTTAGGTGTTGTTTGGGGTGTTTTGGTGATTGGAACAAGTTTGGATAATGTTTTAGGATGTGTTGTTGCTTTTGGTTGAGGTCTCGGGGTCCTCGGGGTGATTTCGAATGGCTAACGGGAAGTTTGGAGTTGAAAAATATAGCAGAAAATACGGCCGCAGTGCAAGTCTAAGTTTTGCCTTTGCGATTGCGAGAAGTACCTCGCGTTCACGTAGAAGGAGTTTGGGTGGCCCTGAGTGTTGTAATTTGCGTTCAGATTTGGGTCTCGCGTTCGCGGAAGGCAGATTTCTGGTGCTTCACATTTGCAGTGTGGAGTCCGCGTTCGCATAGCACAAGTTGAGGTCATGCTAAGTTATTCATCACGTTCGCGTAGGTTCTGAGGTCTAAGGCTTTGCGTTCGTGGGTGTGAAGACGCATTCACGAAAGGTAAATTAAGTCAAGGAAAGTTTTGTTCATTGCGAATGCTCGCATAGAAGAAAATCACAGCTGGGCAGGAGGGTTTTTAAAGTATTTCATCCGCGAGCCTAAGTCATTTTTCCATCATTGTTGAATATTTTGGGAGCTCTTTGGGAGAAATTGAAGAAGGATTCGAAGAGGATTTATAGGAGGTAAGTTCTATGAGCCAAAAACATGATTATATACTGAAATTAACCTAGAAATTCATGGAAATTTAACTAAAAATGGAAGAACTAGGGCTTGGGTTTTGAGATTTTTAAATTGGAAATTGAAAGGCCATTTGAGGTCGGATTTGAGAGTTTTTGGTTTGTATGGACTTGTGGCGAGATTAGGAACTCCTTTATGTAACAATTTCTGAGTTTCAAGAAGTAGGCCCGGTGCTCGGATTTTGCTAATTTCGGAATTTTTTATATTTTTCGATTGGGTTCGGTTCCTTTAGCATATTGTTGTTGAAACACGTTCTCAAGTCGCTAAAACTAAACGTGTATAGGTTTTGATAAATGACAAACCGACGCGCATGGAACATTGACATATGCCAAAGTCCAAGAACATGAGAAACAAAGAGCAAGATCAAGAATAACAACAAAGTTATAAATGAGTCACTTTATTGTGTGATCTTGATCCGACAACTTATTCAAGTGTTGGCTTCTCTCGTAAAATCATTTTCATGCATCGTTGAGTTAAACCAAAATGATTTTCAAACATTTTCATTTTAGCCAAAATGATTTTCAAACATGTTTTTCAAATCTGGACATAAATAATCGATTATGTATTTCTTATAATCGATTATGTTAAGACAGTGTTAACCGAAATTTTCAAGATAGCAATATAATCGATTATGTCTTACTTATAATCGATTATGTTAAGACAGTGTTAACCGAAATTTTTCAAGACAACAATACAATCTATTATGTCTTACTTATAATCGATTATGTTAAGACAGTTTAAAACCGGATTTTCAAAACAACAAAATAATCGATTATACAAGATAGCATAATCGATTATTCACTGACCGTTGCCAAAGTATTTTTAGAACGCTGAAATATAATCGATTATACACAAGGCAATAATCGATTATGCTTGCACAGAATCTGCATCCGATTTTTGAACGTTAACAGATAATCGATTATGCAACTTGAATAATCGATTATTCTGCTTAAAATCCGCATATGATTTTTGAACGATCTGCAGATAATCGACTATGCAGATCATATAATCGATTATGCAAGCACAAAATCAGCAATTAGTGATTGGCAATTAAGCAACGGTCTTGGTGACTTTGAGCACTATAAATACACCTCTAATTCACGTTTTTAAACACAACAACTGATTATAATTCTTGCATAAAGCTTACATACTCTTCTTTCATCATTTCATATCTATTTCATAATTTTTGAGTGCCAAATTCTTGAGTAAATTGTTGTGTTCTTGAGCGTATTATTTTTATTCATATCTACTCTATAAAGAGAGTCTTGTCTTGAGTGCTAAGTGTTTGTACACACTTGAAGGGATATTCTAATCCCTTGTTGTAAGAAGGAAAGGTAGTTCCTTGGTTTGAAGTCTTGAGGTGCGGTATCCTCGAGCAGGTTGAAGTCTTGTAGAGTGTATATCTACGAGCAAGTGTAACGGTTTGTTAGGCACCCGTAAGCTTAACGAAGTTAGTGTAAAACTCGAGAGAGTCTCTCGGGGACTGGACTAACCACACGTTTGGTGAACCAGGATAAATTCGGTGTGTTCTCTCCTTACTATTTTAATTACTGCACTTACGTTATTCCTGCAATTTTAATTCCGCAAATTTACATTGATTTTTATTAAAATGCTATTCATCCCCCCCTCTAGCGTTAAGCGTATATTCTAACAATTGGTATCAGAGTCTAACTCTCTGAAAGACTTAACAGTTTGAGAGAAACAATCCATGGCTTCTACTCGTAACGTTTATGCAGGACTAGGTGAAGGACAATGCTTCACAAGGCCACCACTATTCGATGGCACAAACTATACTTATTGGAAGGAAAGGATGAGAATATTTATCCAATCAAATAATTTTCTACTGTGGAAAATTATCAAAAATGGAGAGCAAATTCCTACCAAAAAGGTAGAAAATGAAATGGTGCCAAAATCGGAAGATGAGTATGACGCAGAGGATATTAGAAAGGTGGAGAACAACGCAAAAGCGATCAACATGATGTACTGTGCTGTAAATCCCGATGAATATCGGAAAATCTCATTTTGCACCACGGCTAAGCAAATGTGGGATAAATTGGAAATTACCTACGAAGGTACGGACCAGGTAAGAGAAGCTAAAATAGATTTTCTAACCCATGAATATGAACTTTTTCATATGAAGGAAAACGAGAAGATAGATGATATGTTCGAACCATTTTCAAAAATCGTTAATGATCTTCATGCTCTTAAGAAGACCTTCACGGATAGGGAACTTGTCCGTAAAATTCTTCGAAGTCTCACTCCGGAATGGCGCTCCAAAGCCGACGCTATTCAAGAGTCAATCGGCATTACAAATGTCACAATCGACGGGCTTAGAGGTAATCTCAAAACCTATGAATCTACTATTCTTAACCCTCCTTTGGATGATCAAAGGAAACGAAGAATCGCCCTTAAAGCAAGCACGGCTCAACCTCAAATGATGAGGATTCAAGCGACGAAGATAGCGAGTTCGGACTCGTTATTAAGAAATTTCACAAGTTCATGCAAAAGAAGTATGAACGAAAAGGTAAGCAACAAGGAGACAAATTAAAGTGCTATGGATGCGGAGAAATCGGGCATATCAAATCAAATTTCCAAATACCAAAAAGGAGAAGAAACCCGTCAAGAAACAAAGAGCATACATCTCTTGGGGAGGCGACTCTGGAGACGAATCAATTGATGGAGAAGGAAACGAGACCGCAAACTTGTGTCTTATGGCACACGAAGAAACTCAAAATGAGGTATGTACTACTTCGAAGAACTATTTCACTTTAGAAGAAATGCAAGATGCATTTGATGAGTTGTATAAAGAGTTTATTAGCGCTTCTAAATCTATAAAAGATTTAAGAAAACAAGTTTCATCAAAAGAAAAGGATTTTGAAAAACTAACTCTTGAAAATGAGAAATTAAAAGAGAAAAACAAGTTTTATGGCAAAAGAAGCACCGATAAACCCGAAAGCTCAAATAAGGATTGTACTTCTTGCAAATCTCTAAAGGAAGAAGTAGAAAGTCTTAGAAACACTTTGCACAAATTCAATTCTTCACACAAAATCTCAATGAAGTGCTTGTAAATTTGAAATTCACTAAGCACGGTATAGGCTTTAAACACGAGCCAAAAGAAAAAGTTGAGTCCATTCCTAAACCACCTAAGACTCAACTTAGGCAAAACAAAAGAAATGTCAACACTCAACCTAGAAATTTTAATCCTAGAAGTGCAAATCATCCTAGAACAAATGCTAGAAGAAATATTGGCATGTATAGACCACCTAGACAAGATTTTTGAAAACTACATCAAAACTATATTTCTAAAAATAGAGTGAATATTGGCATGTATAGATCACCTAGACAAGATTTTCGAAAACCACATCAAAACTATACTCCTAAAAATAGAGTGAATAAATTTAGACCCCCGAATTATTATCATCCTAGAAGAATGCACAATCCGAATGTCATTTGTCATTATTGCAATAAAATTGGACATATCGCTCCCGCATGCTTTACTAGACATAGACATTTCACTGCAGGTCAATAACACCACCATTTTGCACCTAACACACAAGGACCCAAAATGGCTTGGGTACCAAAATCTCATTAATTTGTTTTGTAGGTGTGTTTGAAGGGATCAAGTGTACTTTGATACCTTGATAGTGGATGCTCCAAACATATGACCGGAGATGCATCAAAATTCCTTCAACTAAAACCCACGGAAGGAGGAAATGTTATTTTTGGAGACAATAACAAAGGAAAGATTATCAGCATTGGATCGGTCGGTAAGGACGAATCCTCCTCCATTAAGCATATTTTGCTAGTTAAAGGTCTTAAACATAATCTCTTGAGCATAAGTCAATTATGTGACAAGGGAAATTTTGTATTGTTTGACTCCGAAGAATGCTTAGTTATCCGTCGTAGTGATTTTAAAATTATTCTTCGTGGTATTAGAATGGATAATATCTATATGGTTGATCTTGAAAATTCTTCATCAAGTTTTGTGAATTGTCTTTTGAGTAAAGAAGACGACATGTGGTTATGACATAGTAGAGTAGCTCATGTAAATATGAATCTTTTAAACAAACTAGTTTCACAAGATTTAGTAATTGGTCTTCCAAACATGAAATTTGAAAAGGATTCTATTTGTGATTCATGTCAAAAAGGGAAAAAAACAAAGCCTCTTTTAAATCCAAAAATGTTGTTTCAACCACTAGACCTTTACAACTTCTTCACATGGACCTTTTTGGACCATCTCGCGTTGAAAGTCTTGGTGGAAATCTTTATGCTTTTGTAATTGTTGATGACTACTCTAGATTCACATGGACGTTATTTCTTGCTCATAAAAGTGATGCCTTTCAAGCTTCTAAAAGTTTTCTTAAACGTGTTCAAAATGAAAAGAACACAACCATCACTTCCATAAGAAGTGATCATGGGGGAGAGTTCGATCACAATCTCTTCGCGGATTTTTGTGACGAACTCGGTATTGAACATACCTTTTCGGCTCCACGTACACCACAACAAAATGGAGTGGTGGAACGTAAAAATCAATGTCTCGAAGAGATGGCTAGAACCATGCTCGATGAGGCTAAGATTTCCAAAAAGTTTTGGGCGGATGCCGTGAGTACCGCAAGCTTTGTTTTAAACAGAGCTGTCATAAGACCGATACTCATAAAAACTCCCTATGAACTCTATAAGGGAAGGAAACCAAATCTTTCCCATCTTAGAGTCTTCGGTTGTAAATGTTTTATTCACAACAACGGAAAAGATAACTTGGGAAAATTTGACGCGAAATCTGATGAAGGAATTTTTCTTGGTTACTCATCGCGTAGCAAAGCATATAGAGTTTTCAATAATCGAACCAACACTGTTGAGGAATCTCCTCATGTAGTATTTTGTGAAAATGATGCTCGCTTGGCGAGAAAGGATTCTTGTGTTGATCTTGCAGATGCTTTAAAGAAAATCAATCTTCAAGACGAGGTACAAAAGGAGGATCCAAAGGAAGTTCAAGATGAAGTCATGGAACAACCTTCGAAAGAAGTACCACCACAAGAAGAAGAATCGATGATGCCTAAGGCTTGGAGGACGTCTAAAGACCATCCTCTTGACAAGGTAATTGGCAACATCGAGAAAGGGGTAAGTACACGAAATCTTCTTAAAGACACCGTAGGGCATATGGCTTTTGTTTCTCAAATAGAACCTAAAACCATTTCCGAAGCAATTGGGGATGAGCATTGGACCTTGGCAATGCAAGAGGAGCTTAACCAATTCAAACGTAATGATGTTTGGGAATTGGTGCCAAGACCCGATAATCACACCATAATTGGTACGAAATGGGTTTTTCGAAATAAATTAGATGAAAATGGTATAATCACTAGAAACAAAGCTAGGCTTGTTGCTAAGGGCTATAATCAAGAAGAAGGAATTGATTATGAAGAAACCTATGCACCCGTAGCACGGCTAGAAGCCATTCATTTATTACTTGCTTTTTCATCATCTATGAATTTCATATTATTTCAAATGGATGTCAAAAGTGCCTTCCTCAATGGGTTTATTCAAGAGGAAGTGTACGTTGAACAACCCCCGGGCTTTGAAGACTTTAAATCTCCCGATCATGTCTTCAAGCTTAAGAAAGCGCTATATGGACTTAAACAAGCTCCTCGAGCTTGGTACGAGCGCTTAAGCAAATTTCTTTTGGACAATGAGTTCGAAAGGGGGAAAGTTGACACTACACTGTTTATCAAAAATAAAAACAATGACATTCTATGAGTTCAAATTTATGTCGATGATATTATTTTGGTGCTACTAATGATTTTTTATGCGAGGAATTCTCTAAGTTAATGACTAGCGAATTCGAAATGTCCATGATGGGTGAGCTAAACTTCTTCTTGGGGTTGCAAGTGAAACAAATGAAAGAAGGAACTTTCATTTGTCAATCTAAGTATTGCAAGGAGTTGCTAAATCGTTTTGAAATGAGCAACGCCAAAGCAATGGCCACTCCAATGAGCACATCCGACCATCTTGACAAGGATGAGAAAGGTAAAGAAGTAGACACCAAGAAATACCGAGGTATGATCGGATCACTTCTTTATCTTACTGCAAGTAGACCGGACATCATGTTTAGCGTGTGTTTATGCGCTCGATATCAATCATGTCCGAAGGAGTCGCACTGCGGTAAAACGGATAACGAAGTATCTTGTTGGAACTATAAATGTGGGACTATGGTATCCCAAAGGTTCTTCATGCCAACGTGTTGGCTATTCTGATTCCGATTTTGCGGGTTGCAAATTGGACCGCAAGAGCACTAGTGGCACTTGCCATTTGCTCGGTAGCTCTCTAGTTTCTTGGTTTAGCAAGAAACAAGTAAGTGTTACGTTATCCACAACCGAGGCTGAATATGTAGCCGCGGGGAGTTGTTGTGCTCAAATCCTTTGGATGAAACAACAACTCTCGGATTATGGTCTTAGTATCAATCATATCCCTCTTCGATGTGATAATACTAGCGCCATAAGCTTGACGAAGAACCCTGTTCTTCACTCAAGAAAAAACACATAGAAATTAGGCACCACTTCATAAGAGATCACGTTCTCAAAGGTGATGTCGAAATTGAATTTGTTGAAACCAAATATCAATTGGCCGACATCTTCACAAATCCTTTAGAGAAAGAGTCCTTTTTCCGCATTTGTAGTGAACTCGCAATTCTTGACTCCACGATGATCTAATTCATGCATTGCATTTTTCTTTAAATAATTACTGACTTGAGCGTCGGAGGCGCCTAATTCTTTTTTGCAGGTATCGCCCCAAAGAAAGGGGGAATTTTCGGGCACTGGTACCAAATAATCGATTATTGACTAAGAACAATCGATTATTTCTAGCATCTCGGTTTGCAGGAATTTGGCAATAATCGATTATCATATATTACTAATCGATTAAGTTGAGATTCAGTGTTACAGGTTTTATAATTATCGATTATTTAGTACTGCATAATCGATTACCTTTTATCGTCTCGGCTTTTCGTCATATCACTGGACTGAAATAATCGATTATCAAATTAACCAAAATCGATTATTCCCCGAGTCCGGACCCTCATAATACTTCTGTCTTCAAATAATCGATTATCTCCTATCGCATAATCGATTTCTTCTCTGACTACAATTCAAAATATTGGCAATAATCGATTATTCAGCCTCCATAATCGATTAGCAACGGTCCGTGTTTAAAATTTTGTTAATCATGACAATGAATAATAAATTTTTTTATATGTATCGTTTGAACTATATTCTGTCTATTTTTCTTGCCTTCTCATGTATGTTTAATATTTTTATTGAAAGTTCATTATTTTTTCTAATGTCAAAAGGGGGAAGAATAAGGGCTATGCACATTAATACATATTGGCATAAATTGAGGGGGAACTCATAAATTGAGGGGGAACTTATACTTCTGGGGAACTTATACTTATCTTATGCATATCCCGATATTGGTTTGCCATTATCAAAAAGGGGAAAATTGTTGAAACACGTTCTCAAGTCGCTAAAACTAAACGTGTGTTCATTTCTGTAGGTTTTGATAAATGACAAACCGACGCGCATGGAACATTGACATATGCCAAAGTCCAAGAACATGAGAAACAAAGAGCAAGATCAAGAATAACAACAAAGTTATAAATGAGTCACTTTATAGTGTGATCTTGATCCGACAACTTATTCAAGTCTTGGCTTCTCTCGTAAAATCATTTTCATGCATCGTTGAGTTAAACCAAAATGGTTTTCAAACATTTTCATTTTAGCCAAAATGATTTTCAAACATGTTTTTCAAATCTGGACATAAATAATCGATTATGTATTTCTTATAATCGATTATGTTAAGACAGTGTTAACCGAAATTTTCAAGACAGCAATATAATCGATTATGTCTTACTTATAATCGATTATGTTAAGACAGTGTAAAACCGAATTTTCAAAACAACAAAATAATCGATTATACGAGATAGCATAATCGATTATTCACTGACTGTTGCCAAAGTATTTTTAAAACGCTGAAATATAATCGATTATACACAAGGCAATAATCGATTATGCTTGCACAGAATCTGCATCCGATTTTTGAACGTTAACAGATAATCGATTATGCAACTTGAATAATCGATTATTCTGCTTAAAATCCGCATATGATTTTTGAACGATCTGCAGATAATCGACTATGCAGATCATATAATCGATTATGCAAGCACAAAATCAGCAATTAGTGATTGGCAATTAAGCAACGGTCTTGGTGACTTTTAGCACTATAAATACACCTCTAATTCACGTTTTTAAACACAACAACTGATTATAATTCTTGCATAAAGCTTACATACTCTTCTCTCATCATTTCATATCTATTTCACAATTTTTGAGAGCCAAATTCTTGAATAAATTGTTGTGTTCTTGAGCGTATTATTTTTACTCATATCTACTCTATAAAGAGAGTCTTGTCTTGAGTGCTAAGTGTTTGTACACACTTGAAGGGATATTCTAATCCCTTGTTGTAAGAAGGAAAGATAGTTATTTGGTTTGAAGTCTTGAGGTGCGGTATCCTCGAGCAGGTTGAAGTCTTGTAGAGTGTATATCTACGAGCAAGTATAACGATTTGTTAGGCACCCGTAAGTTTAACGAAGTTAGTGTAAAACTCGAGAGAGTATCTCGGGGATTGGACTAACCACACGTTGTGGTGAACCAGGATAAATTCGGTGTGTTCTCTCCTTACTATTTTAATTACTGCACTTACGTTATTCCTGCAATTTTAATTCCGCAAATTTACATTGATTTTTATTAAAACGCTATTCACCCCCCCCTCTAGCGTTAAGCGTATATTCTAACAATTGTGATGTATTCGGTCTGATTTTTGGATAGATTGATGCACGTGGAGGCCGATTAGAGTGGCAAAGGCATCACGAGCTAGATATTTCGCCGGTTTGAGGTGAGTAATGATTGTAAATGATATCCTTAGGGTTTGAAACCCTGGATGTGCACATCGTAGTGCTATATTACGGTGATACACACACCCGTTGATGAGCGTGGGGTCGTTTACTATTGGTAATTGTGACTTGGTTCGTCCTTATTGATGCTTTTACCGCGTATTTGATTGAAACTTATGTGCTATCATCATTAATTGGACTGATTGCCTTGATTGGGCTTCGTGCCAACTATTTAAACCCTCTGGGAATTTTTATCACTATATCCTCACTGTTTGACTTACTACTTGAACTCAATCATACCGTTTTCTGCTATTTTACAACTCAGCCATTTTTACTCGGATATTTGAAACTAAAATATATATTAAATGATGTTTTGGGCTGAAAATCACTATCTTATTATTGTCTAAGGGCTATGTGATTTTTGGACTGAGTATGGGATCGGGCTGCGTGCCGCAACGGTATTATAATGATATTGATATGAGACCGAGGGCGTAGTTAATTGGGCGGTAAGGGCCCCCCGGAGTCTGTACACTCTAAGTGAGCGCCGTCAACGATAAATGGATCGGGCTGTATGTCGCAGCGGTATATGGATCGGACTGTACATCGCAACGGTACCGGTACTGTATTATGTGTTTACTTATTTATTTGTCTGCCATTATATGTTGTGCTATTTCATGTGATATCTACCTGATTACCTGTCATTTTCTATTGAGTGAGTATTGTGCCCGATGGGCGGACTTCTGTGCTTATCAGCACAAATTGTTTGCATTCATTTGCATAACTTTGAAAAGATCTTTTTCAAAAGAGGTTTAAACTGGGTTAAGACATTTTCTAAAGATTTCACAGCTTCATTGCTTTTTTCAAGGGGTTTTATATTGCTTCTATACATCATGATGATTTGCCTCACGTGATTTTCTTACCACTAAACTATTATTTACCTTTATTACTCACTGAGTTGGAGTACTCACTTTACTCCCTGCACCTCGCGTGCAGATGCAGGTATTCGTTCTCCCGGTAATGGGTCTTGAGCTGATCGACGGCTAAGTTATCGGAGTTTAGCGAGGTGACTGCCCTGTTTACACTTATCAGTCATATTTTGTATATTTCAGACCTTGTAGTTGTATTCAAACTCTAATAGATGCTCGTGACTTGTGACACCCCGATTTTGGCTATGTTGGGTGTACTTTCGCTAACTATTATTATCATTAAATCATATTTAAATTGCTTATGAACGGTTTAATTGTTCAAAAGGATTAATTGGATTTAGCTGGTTGGCCTTGTCCCCACGAGAGGCTCCATCATGACGTGTCCGGGTTTGGGTCATGAAAAAAAATTCAAGTAAAAGTAGGACATCATATTTAAAAATTCGGAACATGATCGGCATAAGAAATTTATGTGAAATTAGAAAGTCTTACACATTACGACTTTATCCATTATGAATTAATTTAATGAAGATATATTTTATAATTTGAAGGGAATAGTCGATCAATATTTTAAGGATATTTTAGTCGATTAACATTTAGCGTGGAACATTGGTGCTATTATAATAATATATCTTAATGTGGAGTTCGTATGATTTGAAACTTCAAGTAAAAGTAGGACATTATATATAAAAAGTTAGAACTTGATCGGCATCAAAAATTTATGTGAAATTAGGAAATATCTTACATATTACAACTTTGTCCATTATGAAATAATTTAATGAAGATATATTTTATATTTTGAAGGTATAAAAGTCAATCAATATTTTAATGATATTTTAGTCGATTAACATTTAGCGTGGAAGATTGGTGCTTTTATAATAATATATCTCAATGTGGAGTTCGTATGATTTAAAACTTCAAGTAAAAGTAGGACATCATATCTAAAAATTCGGAACCTGATCGACATCAGAAATTTATGTGAAATTAGGAAAAGTATTAAAACCATTATGAATTAATTTAATGAAGATACATTTCATATTTTTAAGGGCATAAATCGATCAATATTTTAAGGGTATTGAAGCGCATCCTCCCTCACCGGGCAGAGGAAAAGGGCAAGTTCGCCCCAAATTGGCAATAGTCATTCATCGTGTCAAGAGTGTTGTCTAATAGAGCATTGTATCTGACAGATATGGAAGGCAAGTGTGTAGAAACATCCATCAATTCCGATGAAGTTAAGAGATACTATGTGTGCTTTTCATTGATTTAATCATTGTCTACACTTGGCATGTTTGTTTGTACTTGACATGTTTTAGAGATTGAAATGACGAAGGCATTTTATTCGGCAATCTAAACACTTTATCCTTTGTTAAACCTTTTGAGTATTAATTGTATTCTTTCATACCCCTCTTTCGAAATCAGTAACAAAATTCAGAAACGCAAGTGTGAGAAGTCAGTGAAAGGAAAATAAAAAAAAAGAGAAAAAAAAGAAAAATGAGAAGAAAGAAGAAGAAAAGAAAGAAAAGAAAAAGGAGAAGAGAAAAAAAGGAAAAAGAAAAAAAGAAGAGAAAAGATAAAAAAAAACACAACAAACAAAAGAAAAGGAAGAAACGCAACAACGAAAAACACAACAACAAAAACAAGGAATCTAGATGAATTATGTTTGACCTGATTCCTTTTAAAGGATACGTAGGCAACCTCGCAGTTCAGTCACATTAAAATAAAAATTCAAAGGTCCCAGGCAAGAAACTGGGACAGAAGTTGTGGTTGTTGAAAGAAAATTTGACTCCGAAAGTTGTAACTTTTGAACCCATTTGAATTATTTTGAGCCTTTAATGCCCCTTCTTTCTATCCTTATCCAAAAGCCTGCATTACGGTCCAAAGAAAGACCTTCTGATCTTTCTTTAAGAAATGCCGAGTCAAGAAAGAAGAGGTGATTCATACCCCGGGGTAACACTCTAGTTCAAGCAAGAAAATATGAAAACGAGAGAGTCTTATTGGTGAAAACCCTCACGGGCACCGTAAGACGACATGAGTTTAGAGAAACGAAAATGAAAGAGTCTTATCAGTGAAAACCCTCACGGGCACCATAAAGCGAAGGCAAGTCGAGAAATAAATAACTAGAAAAAGGTTTTTGGTGGAAATTTGTTCAGAACACTGTAATTTAAGCAAGGTCAGGGTTTGGTTAAAGAAATTGGGTTAAGGAAGGTCACAACAACAAAGCATGGCAAATGAAGTCCAAACGATTGGACAGACTAGGTTGACTAAGCCGAAGTGCATGTAATGATCATGGGAACTAGCTGTTCCTCCACAGATGAGTTTCTCTTCTTTTCTCCCCAGTAGTCACCAAATTCGAAATTTCTTTTATTCTAAAACAAAACAACTCAGATTCATTGCATTTCATTTTCTTTTTTGTCTTCATTATTCTAAGATGTTTTGAGAATCAATTTTGGTTAAGCAAGCACGAGAAAAATTTCAAAGCTTACTACCAGCTCCTCAGAGGGCAAATCACATGCCGACCAAAACATAACAAAGGCAACAAAAATTTAAATGGAAAGGGGAAGAATCAATGAAAGTTTCGTTAATAAACTGACTAGTTAATTTCAAGAATGATTGTAAGGATTTTGGCAAAAGCGTCAGGAGTGTAACAAAATGATGAGGGAACAGAGTAAAGCCATAGGGTTCAGGGGTCAGCCGAGAAAATCAGGTGGCTAATCATTATTGCGAGAAATTGTACACAACGGAACATGATCGGGGGGGGGGGGGGGTGCACTTTCAGCAAGAATGCCGCGAGCTAACCACCACTTTTCAAACTAACAAGATTTTCTTTGAATAAAACATGGCGGAAAATTCGGCAGGTCACAGGGAAATCTTTCATGAAAAGCAAGCACCTGGCAGGAAGGATGTAAGGATTTTGGCAAAAGGTTTAGAAGTGTAACACAATGATAGGGGAACAGAGTAAAGCCATAGGGTTCAGGGGTCAGCCGAGCAAATCAGGTGGTTCACCATCAGTAAGGAAAATTAGACACAACGGAACATGACAGTGGGGGGGGGGGGGGCATTTTCAGCAAAAATGTCGGGAGCTAACCACCACTTTTCAAACTAACAAGATTTTTCTTGAATAAAACAGGGGCATAAAATTTCGGAGGTCTCGGGGAAATCTTCGATGAAAAGCAAGCACTTTGAAGGTATGACTGTGAACATCAGGACCCTCCTAAATAATGGGACATAACTTTAACCACCAATCCCCAGTAGAAACAACCGAGAGTTAAAAAGGGTGTTTAATTTGAAAATTCTCAGGACCCTCCTGGAAAATGAGACATTTTTAAGGGTTGGAGGTACTCATGAATAACGAAAAGCATGAAGTGACTTGCATGTTGAAATATGATTCAGTTAAGAGTTATCATGACCCTCCTAGAAAACGGGATTCAGTTTAAAACTCAAACAAGCACGGGTAACATGGTCAGGCACAAATATTTCCCAATCAAGAGTCGTCAGGACCCACCTGGATAATGGGATTTAATTGTAAGAGCCGTTAGGACCCACCTGGATAATGGGATGTAGCTCTGAATACTAATCCCCCACAGACATGATTTGTCATCTAATTAAGTATTGTCGGTACCCTCCTAGATAATGGAATGTAGCTTTAATTAGTGGTCCCCAGCAGATATAGCTAGGATAACAAGACATAGTAGAAGTAGTACCCTGGGAGAACTCAACCTAATCTTAAAGTTGTCATTAATCAAGAGTTGTCAAGACCCTACTGGATAATGGGATATTTGGTAACATGATTTGATTAACACTCACAGATGCGCCTAGAACCAACTGGGGCAGAAAAATTATTTTGTTTTGTTGTAGTTAGGTTTAAAGACAGCAGTTTCAAGTTTCAAGTTCTGGTAATCAGGTGCCCACCTGGAGAACAAGAGAATACATTTCAAGTTTCAAGTTTTGGTAGTCAGGCGCCTTGGAGAATGAGGGAGTACATTTCGAGTTTCATGTTTTGGTAATCAGGCGCCCACCTGGAGAACAAGGGAATACATTTCCAGTTTCAAGCTTTGGTAATCAGGCACCCACATGGAGAACAAGGGAATACATTTCAAGTTTCAAGTTTTGGTAATCAGACGCCCACCTGGAGAACAAGGGAATACATTTCAAGTTCAAGTTGTGGTAATCAGGCACCCACCTAGAGAACAAGGGAATACATTTCAAGTTTCAAGTTGTGGTAATCAGGCGCCCACCTGGAGAACAAGGGAATAGATTTCAAGTTTCAAGTTTTGGTAGTCAGGCGTCCACCTGGAGAACAAGGGAATAAATTTTAAGTTTCAAGTTTTTGTAATCAGACGCCCACCTGGAGAACAAGGGAATACATTTCGAGTTTCACATTTTGGTAATCAGGTGCTCACTTGGAGTATAAGGGAATACATTTCAAGTTTCAAGTTTTGGTAATCAGACGCCCACCTGGAGAACAAGAGAATACATTTCAAGTTTCAAGTTGTGGTAATCAAGCACCCACCTGGAGAACAATGGAGTACATTTCAAGTTTTGGTAATCAGGCGCCCACCTGGAGAACAAGGGAATACATTTCAAGTTTCAAGTTTTGGTAAACAGGCTCCCACCTGGAGAACAAGGGAATACATTTCAAGTTTCAAATTTTGGTAAGAAGGCGCTCACCTGGAGAACAAGGGAATACGTTTCAAGTTTCAAGTTTTGGTAATCAGGCGTCTACCTGGAGAACAAGAGAATACATTTCGAGTTTAACATTTTGGTAATCATGTGTCATATGGAGAATAAGGAAATACATTTCAAGTTTCAAGTTGTGGTAATCAAGAGTCCACCTGAAGAACAAGGCAATACGTTTCAAGTTTCAAGTTTTGGTAGTAAGGTGCCCACCTGGAGAACAAGGGAATACATTTCAAGTTTCAAGTTTTGGTAATCAGGCGCCCACCTGGAGAACGGGAATACATTTCAAGTTTCAAGTATTGGTAATCAGGCACCTACCCGGAGAACAAGGGAGTCCAACAATCCGACATCAACATGGAGAAGGAGAAATAGAGCAACAAAGTGACAAGGAGTTTCACAATAAGAGAATGCAAGACAAGAAGGCAACAAGGAGATGTACAAGCAACAAGGCAACAAGCATCAAGAGCAAGTTTGAAGACATAGATAGGTTCTTTGTAGTCTGTAGCTTAGTCTAGCTTCTGCTTATTATTGAATCAGTGTAATAAGGGGATCTAGCAAGCAGAAGCAGAAACATCAACAACAACAACAATGAGTCACAACTTCGGTAGTCCCACCTACCAAACACTCCTGGACTACACTGACATGATTCCTCTTTAGTCGAGGATATGTAGGCAACCTCAGAAGCAGGGTGCGGTCAATCTTTTCAAAATGTTTCTCACGGAGTATTCAAACGGGGAAAATTTACTCGTGTCCGCTCACTTATCTTTGCACGAAAACTCTTCGTGTTTCTGGGCAAAGAGGGGCAGCTGTGAGCATGTAATTTTCTCCCTACACGAATTATTCCTATAAATTCAAACAAAATTATTTTTTTTATTTGTCTGCAATTTTGTGGATTTTGCGGCATTTTTTGTTAATTGTTTACATTTTGTTTGTGCATTTTAATTAGTGAAAAAATATGAAAATATGTTGCATGTGAAATTAGGGGTTAATTTAATATTTTATGAATTATTCAGTAATTAAGTTGTTTTACAAAAAGGAAAACCACAAAAAATAGTCATTTTGCACTCTTTAATTTTGATTTTTAATTTTTAGGTGATTTTTCTTTTAATTTTGTTTTAATTATATATGGCAATAATTATGTAGAGGATGATTAGCATTTTTTAGTTAAATTTAGGATTTTAGTAATATTTAAAAATGAAAAATGAAAAAAAAATGAAGAGAAATCTGAAAAAGATTTTTAAAAAGAGAGAAGAATAAAACAAATTGGGCCATATAGATTTAAAATATCCCAACACACAAAAAAATCGGTCCACCCCAACGTGTAACCCGGTCCAGCCCCTCAGTTTAGCTAAACGTCGTCGTTTAAGCAAAATCAATCCCAGTCGTCGATGTTTGATGATCGGACAACTGGGAAGCGTGGGTTAGTTAATATATTAATATCCAAACGACCCCCACCCCCCCAAAACAAACCGTCTCCAACCTGTTCATCAGAAACTCTAACGCCGCCGTTATCCTCCGTGCGCCGCTGGCCGGAAATTGCCTTCGCCGGTAGTGGAACCCCAATCGCCGCCAAATTAACACCACTTGACTGCCTTTCCCTCCTGTATCCAAATCCATAACCACTTTCCTCAAATTCCATCCCATCGCCTCGAATATTAGTTTGAATCACTGACTCCGCCGCCGTGTACGGCGACGCCACCTCCAATCACCACCATTTTTACACCCCATAGCCCCCTCCTCCTTCATGCCAAATCCCCACTCAGCATCCCTCAAACAACCCTGGAACATTTTGAATATTAATTCGAAGGAGGCGGCCAAAATCCTACCACCCCCAAACCACCCAAAAATCACACCCTACAGTCTCCTCAACTCCTTCACCTCAAATCCATAGCCAGTTTCTCTCGAATGTCCCCACAACTCTTCAAAATCCAAATCTAAGGTTTTCGGAGTCTGCTAAATGGTTCATGAAGATTTCCAGGGTCGATTTAGAGAAATTAAGCTAAGTTTTTGTTTTTGCTTTCTTATTTTTCTTCGCCTCATCTATTCTTTGTCAATTTGTTTAAGTTGAAGTCATGTGTTAATCAGTTCTAGACAAATTTGTTTCTAATTTGTTGGTTTGGATTTATGTTAAATTTCTGAATTAATAAGCTCAGTTTGTTTGTATTAATTTCATCTGCTTAAGTGCCTAATTTTAATCAGTCCTAGTCGAGTTTATTTGTGAATTGGGTCTCATTTTCCTGAGTTTTGTTTAGTTTTATCCGCTGAGTTGAATTTCATACTAATCCCTGAGCTTAATTACTTGTAGTCAGATGTATGATATTGAAGTTCCTGGGTCAATTAGCCACAGTCTTTTCTGTTAGATTAAAATTCATGAGTTTTATTAGTTTTGTTTGAGTTTGTTTGAATTTTGCTGTTGGTTTAATTTCATCTATTTGAAGTCCTGTGTGTCAATTTATTTTCCATGTTGGATTTTTCTGCACTTTTAGAACTTGACTTTTGGCTGTTCAAGTTGGTTTATTATATTTCAAATTTTCAGAGTTTATTTTGACGGCTTAAAGTTAAGGATTACTTCTAAGGTGATTAAAGTAATTTCAGGGGTTAATAAGGGAAGCTTGGGTAGTTTCAGTTAGAGAATTTTAAGTAATGGAATGAAAATCTCTTGAGGCTTCTAGTGTGGGGGGAGGGGGTTCGAATTGAATTTTAGGGTTTAGGTAATTTTAACTTAGAAAATAAGTCATAAATTGAAGGATTAACTAGCTAAAAAGAGGAAAACTAAAAGGACTAAAGGGTAAACTTAAAATTTTAAGTTGCCCTAGTAACTTGCCTGTAATGGCATTGTTACTTATGGCTGAAGGCAGACTTTTCTGGGCATTAAAAATCTTGAAACTCAAAAATTAGCTAAAAACCTTATGAAAAACACTATTCCACTAGAGTTTTCTTGAGATCTTGGAATTTTTCATTGTTAAAATCATTTTGAGTATTCAGAAGATAAGAATGAGTTGAATCGTTTGAATATTGGTTTGTTTTGGACCAACTTGGGGTAAATTTATGATACTTGGCATCCATTAACATCACTTGGTTTAAAGTTTTGTTCAACTGGATTCCTTTTGGTTATTTTTGGGCAATTTTGCTTGCTGAACACTATATTTGCTACTGTTGAATTTTGCTGTTGATTTACTGCTACTGTTGTTGCCTAAGCTCATAGCTTCCATGTTTATTTACTATACCAGGTATTCTCCAAACTTCCATGGACATCACCTAGATGTATTTGAAGTCTAGCTTTGGAATCTGAATGAAAAAAAATGAAATCCATGATAGATTTCATCCTTTTGTCTAACCACATTTATGCTTATAATATTCAGCCTAGAAATATTTCAATTATGTATAACGATCAAATTTACTATTATTGCATGTATAAGTAGGACTGTACTGTTAACTTGTGAAATTTCAGGATATTGGTAATTGGGTTTTGCCGGGTATTTGTTGATTCAGCATGTTTTGGATGCATCTCTTAGAGGTTATATTTATAGTGCTCTGTTAGAATCAACGAGGGATGGCCTTAGGATTTTTCCTTAGCAAATATTAATGTTCAATGAAGCTAGATTCAAAGCTTACATACGTGCTTTTCTATATCATTTTTATATGCTCATTTGTTAAAATAGTTCAATGTGATTGAAGATCTGAGGTATCTTGTTAAAGATCCAAGTGAATCTGCATAGTGACACCAAGGGTTTCGATAATGTTTGGAGCAGGTTCATCTTAATTTGAATTTACTAAGTAGCTGGTAGCATAAATGGCGTGTGTTAACTTTATAATTAGTTAAGGCATGAATTAAGGGCTGTTGATTATTGTTAAGTGCAAGATTCATTACCTTGTGTGAAATTGAGTTACACTCTTTCGCCTTAAACAATCAGCTTTCACCTATAATTTCGCATATATTCTAGCTGCATTTTGGTCTTAATTAATTAGGGTTAATTCAAATAGAACCTTTGACACATTTAGCGTTGGCTAGCACAACCACTCGTGTTAATTAGCTTCAATGCGAATCTTTAGAATCCGGGGTGCACCACTTAGCGAATTTTCATGGCTCTCACAAATTAAAAATACGAAATTGTTGTAGGCGTGCTAGTTAAATAATTGACTTTCCTAAATTCGGGTGCGCATTTATGCGATCCAAATCCAAATCTCAACGTTAGGCACAATGTGTTGCGAACTACGAGTGCATTTATGTGACGTGGTTCAAGGCACGTTTTAACAACGTTGCAATCTTCTAAAAAATTAAATAAAATCGGTTGAAAGTTAAAATTTACACATAGGGACAAAAAATGCAATTAAATTCAGATAATTAAGCCAAGTACAACAGTTGAACGACCGTGCTAGAACCACAGAACTCGGGAATGTCTAACACCTTCTCCCGGGTTAACAAAGTTCCTTACCCGTTCTGGCTCGCAGACTGTATACAGAGTAAAACCTTCCTCGATTCGGAATTTAAATCGGTGACTTTGGGACACTATTAATCATCCCAAGTGGCGACTCTGAAATTTCTCAAATAAATAAATTCCGTTGCGATTGTCCTTTAATTGGAAAAATTCCCTGCCTATGCCTTTGCGAGGTGTAATATATAAAAAAGGGATGTGTGATAGATGAAACTTCAATAAATATAAAAATTAAAATGACAAAGTGACACGAATATAAATGCTATTTAGGCTATTCTGTCTAAAGAATTTCGTACTTCTTGAAAAGGGGGAACACTAATAAGTGGAAGAAGGAACTATTAAAGAATCAAACACGCCACACACAAGAAATACTTGAGACTTGTCATTAGTCCTCTTCTTGGATCCCTAATTCTACTTATTTCCTCTTTGTTTTTCCTAACACGAGCTTCCTAACACTAATAAATATTTTTTCCCAACCGTAGTACTTTCTTCTTTAAAGAAGCTGGTGCAGAGTTTGGGTTGGGTTGTATGGTTTTATCTCTGCATAAATCGGAAAATGGCTCGAAGGTTTTCTCGCCTTTGTACAGTTGTCTGCATGTACAGATCAATTACTAGAGCCAAATTGCAACCACCAATCTTGCCCCGCACATTCCAGTCTCGTCCGCACACTGTACTCCATGGCTATTGTTATCCTATGCTCCAACTTCAAGGCCAGTTGCACTCTCAACCTAATTGGTTAAGTAATAAAGCTTGAAGCTTATTTTTCCTCTCTGTGATGTAATATTGGTATTTATAAGGCATCGTTTGGGCATTCAGGAGTATTATAAATGATGGAGATAAGGCTTCTTTTCATGTGGCCAATCTGTTTGTGAGAGTTCTCAATGAAATATTGGAAGCCCTAGACTGCTCTAAGGCAGTCCAAGGGCAGCATCAATTATTTCTAGAATTTTAGTGGTGGATCAGATTTAGAAATGGGATTACTCAGTTGTAGGAGTAGCATTTAAGGACATCTTGAGTTTTGGATTGACTGACTTCTAAAGTTTCTGCTTCAATCTTATGCGGTGTGTATAATCTCCAATCAGTGAATGAATTTCAACCTAACAAGGAATCGTCCAGTGAATAATTTTGAATGCATCTATGCTTCTACTTCAATATTTTGCCTCTTAAGTGCTACTACTTGTGTCTCTGCTGTTTAACCATGACCATGACCCTGGAGAAGGATTTGTTTTTTGCATATCTGCATTGTCCTTAACTGCTTTCTTACTCCATGAGTCTGCTACATGTATGTTTATTTGAGTTGTCACTTTTCATAGACGTCTTCATGGCTATTCCTGCTTCTGCTTTCAAGAGAAAATTAATTCACATTCCTTTCTTGTGTCGGGTTTTTGCATATATTCTATCAATTGATTGTTGCTGATCATCATGATCAGTTGAAAAGGACCCTTAAGTTCTAACATCTCTATAGTTATCTAACAATCTATAGGGCTGTGTTTCCTTTATTGTTTATCTTTTAGGCAAACCATACTTCACTTGTTGATAAAACTTGCTTATATTAGTCTGCCCCAGTACGTGAGCACTTCTCCTTTCATCATAACTTGTCAGTTGGCATTCTTATTGTTTCTTGAAGTTCTTTCTTCTGTTCTTTGAAATGAAACTAAAACTTATTATTTGGAAGATCATCATTCATCAACGAAATTCTGTGTTCTAAGTTGTTATACATCCATAGAACATGTTAGTGCCTGTGCCACCATTATCTGACCTCTTTTTTCCCATGAAACTGCAACAAATTCTTAAAATTAAAATTTTCTCGAAGAGGCAACAATTTTTAGAATTTAGTTCCTGAACTCGCTATGCATAGAACTTCTTGGTATAAGCCAGAAGTCGAAGCATCTACTATTTGGAAATATGGAGTACTTTCTGCACACAACAGTTTGAATTTTTTTTTTCTTCTTGCAAGTATAGTAACTTGCAAACAAAATTCAAGAGGTGCTTTATTTGATGCAGCATTGAGATCATATGCACGTAACAGACGTTCCAATTATGATATATTTGGTGGCGGTATACCTAATCTAAATGAGTTTAAGAAAGCCTGGGCAAAACAAATGGATGACGAAGAGAGCCGTCTTTGGACTGCAAGTGAGGATGAAAGTGACTCCGATAAAACTGATAGTCATAGCCATCTCAAGAAAGAGATTAGGAAAGCTAAACAAGGAGCAAAGGAGCAAGACCGTCCTATTGATGCAGATGATCGTGACGAACTGAGAAGTCTGTGGTCCGATAGTGATGAAGAGAAGACATTATGGACCGGTAGTGAAGGGGATGATGATGATGATATTCCAACTGAACCATATCCTAATGAAAAGAGTGATAGCTACATTGATAAACTGTTTGAATTTGAGGAAAAACCTCAATATAGAACGCTCTCTGAAGCCTTGAAATCTGAGCAGGAACCTGAAGAGTTATCGCCTGGAAAGCGAGCTAGAAAAGTTGCAGTGAAAAATGCCCTTAAGAAATTGAAAAAAGGACCTGATGGGCGTTACATCAATGTTTGGGAGGTTATGAGCGATGTGGACATTCTGATTGGTGCTTTTGAGAACATCATTTCAGGGCCAGAGTACGCTGAGCTGAGACAGGGAGGACCTAAGCAATTGAATATGCAATTTTTCAAAGACATACAAGCTCGTATGAGAGACCCAAACTATGAGTTCTCTCCTGAAATGAAATTGAAACCAAAGAGCAAAGTGGTACCTAGAAAGAAATGGCAGAAAGCAGAGTCTAGGCATAGGAAAGCACGGAAACGATAGCTTCATGGAGGTGCCATTTCTTTTGGCATCTAATTTTTGTACCAATAGATTTATGTCTCAGGCACAGATTCCACGCGTCTTTAGCTATTAGATCAGAGAAAATTCAGGTCTAGAAGATGTGTCAGCAGTTGGTGGACTTGCTTACTGCTTTCTGTAAATTATTCATGATTGCTCTTATGTAGGCATTTTATTTAGATTACTTATTCTTGCTACTGAATGGGAACCCGAATTTCATAACTAACGCTTTGAGATAGGTTAATTGCTCTACAGCTACCTCTCTATTTCACCCGGTACCTGGAGTTTTAACATCAATGCATGTATACTGCAATTGTCACTACGACGTTTGTCTCCAGCAGAGGTGGAATAAGTAACTTGTAAAATAAAGCTTGTTACCTATCGACAGGTTACATTACTAGGATAGTGTAAAAAATTCTTTCACCTTAAATGTATATAAGTGGTTCAAATGGAAAATGTACTTATGAGAAAAAGGTAAAAGAAGGCGACAATGTGAAACTTGAAATCTAAACTACATATAGAGGTGTAGAGACGGTAATCTCTCAAATATTGTAGCTATTCACGTTCCAGGGATGGCTGATGTTGGGTGGGAAGACACCATATGTCTGATTGAGAATCCTCCCTGGGTGATAGGCGTCAATATCACTGTTGAACTTGTCAATGCCATTGCCATACATTTTCTGCCTGTAAGGGTTCATCATTGTTGAAGCTGGATTATTGTAATGATAAGCCTGCATGTCATTCATCTGACTGAATTGCCTTGGTTTATATCCATAAGCCCCCCCGAGCAGTATGTAAGTTCGGCAGTCCTAGTTCGTTGCTTCCGAAATCAGCAAAACGGGAATTACTAACATTTTTGAGACCTTGGTTTGGAGCAAAACTAGAATAAGAGTTTCGAAGACCTTGAAAATCAACCATTGAATTTCTTGTACCAGCTTGTATACTTTGCAGATTTTCAAATGGGGAAGTTATTCCAAAATCTGCATTGTTAGTGATGTTTCTGACCTGACAAAAATATGGATAATCCATGTTTCCTAGTGCATAAAGGTTTTGGTTTGTCTCACCTGTGAGAGAGTCAATGCCAATACTCCGATCCAGAAACTCTTTGTTGCCCCAATGATCGAAGCCTCGTTCAGTAGGGGCAAACATAGGCTGCATCTTGGAGGTTCCGAGAGAATTGTATGAGCTGTGCATTTGGTTTTGATGCTTGATATTATTGAGCCAGTTAAGGAGTTCCAGATTCTGAGTCTTCTCATAGTCACACCAGTTTAGAGCTCCCTGGTTTTCGTCATTGTTGCCATCATTGAACTAGTTATAGAGTAGCTGTGTTTCTTGGTTTTCCAATGGATTCTCTGATAAAAGCTCTGCATGTTTCCCTGCTTTGTTTAGCTTCTTGATCAGTGTTGCAGCATCCACATTCCCATATACTATGACCAGTTGTTCTTCGACATCCATTTTCACTTGATAAACCCCTGAAACCAAATGTTTTAGCCGTAATGTAAATGATGTCTCTTTCTAAAATTCTAGAAACCTGCCAAACAAATGTTTTTTGAAAGGTTTCTTGCTTTTAAAGGGCCATCCTATAAATAACCCCCACTTCCAACCGAGAGGTTGTGAGTTCGAGTCTCCCCAAGAGCAAGGTGGGAAGTTCTTGGAGGGAAGGATGCCGGGGGTCTATTTGGAAACAACCTCTCTATCCCAGGGTAGGGGTAAGGTCTGCGTACATACTACCCTCCTCAGACCTCACTAAATGGGATTATACTGGGTTGTTGTTGTTGTTGAACTGCACCTTTTACTTTCACGCGAACATTACAAATGATGTATAAAGCAACTAGGAAACTAGTTAACTAAATAGTGAATGTAAAAGGTGGCTAGAGCGGTATGTACAGCTAATGCAAGAAACTAAAGAATCATTTAAAAAATCATTATTCTCTCTTTTTTTTTTCTGGTGGGCAAGTTGGAGAAAGAAATGGTAGAAGTTATAAGTGAAAAGTGAGTGTACCTTCAATTCTTTTAAGCAGTTTCTTCACCTTGCACATGCATCCATGACAGTGTATCTGAACTTTAAGAACGTAAGTCTGTAAACAGAAAAGAAAACGAAGACAAACAAGTAGTTAAAGAAGGCAGAAGACAATGCTGAAGAGAAAATACTTAGAAAAAGGAAGAGGAGGAACTAGTGAATGACCTGAATTCTCACATACTCAAATTCATTGGCAGTGGCAGACATTTTTCAGTGTTTAGTTTTGTCCTCTTTTGTCAAATGAAGTTTGAATTTTTTGTTCCTATTTTAAGTCTTCCTGCTAACTTGTCTCGGAAGCATCATCCAACAAATGGTGAAAAATAAGCCACAGTTTATACTTGTAGAGTGGTAGAGAACTGCAGGCACCAATACATGACATGAAACAAGAATATGGGGCACTATATAGCTAGCTAGTTAACTCAAGTACAAAAACAACAAAACAAAAATGTCTGAAGTGGCTTTATGCTCTTTACAGAGAGAGAGAGAGAGCCTTGGGGGGGGGGGGGGGGTGCAGGGTGTAAGAAAAGTGTGATTTGACCAGTTGAATAGTACTTCAGGGAAATGAGGATTGACAGTTCAGATAAGGCAGGCAGCAGAACATCCTCCTTTTTTCCATTTACAGGTAAATGCTGTAGTAAAGATTCTTGTGTTAGAAGCATGGCAATATGTGTGGGAATACAGTGCTATTACAATTTACATGATTTGATCGTAGGCAGCTGCTTCAGCCACTTTGCTTCTTTTCAGCCTCCCTGCTCATGGATTCCCTCTTTCCTAATTAATGTTCCAAGAACTCCTAAAGTCTAACACTAAGGATGTCTAACGGTGTGGGCCAGGTAGTGCCGGGTAGAAAAATTTAGGAACAGTACAGGTTGCGGTCCGGTCGGGACTCATCAGGTTTAGCGGGTTCGGATTCCTTCGAGTAAAAAATGAACCATAAGGGTTACGAGTACAAGAGTAAAAAATGTACCGTAGTAGTAATAGTAATAATTGTAGTAATAGTACTAAGGGGTCGCTTGGTTAGAATATGATTTATACTGGTATAGGTTATATTGTGATAAGTTATGCTTGGATTAGTTATGGTGGGATTGTTGTTTACTCATTGTTTGATATGTTGTGTTAAGAATGACAATTGCATAATTTCTAAGAAGAAGGTATAAGTTGTACCAGTGCAAACTACCTCATCTTTTATAAGGTATAAGTTATTCCGGTGTTAAAATTAACACCAGAATAACTTATACCTCGTTTGCTAACCAACAGAATATTAAGATGGTATTAAATTTTTATGCCACCCTTATACCTTCTTATACCTCATGCCAAACAACTCATAATAATAATAATAATAATAATAATAATAATAATAATAATAATAATAATAATAATAGCAGGAGCAGGAGCAGCAGCAACAGTAGTAGCAATAATAACAACAAAAATAATAACAATAATAATAATAACAACGATAATAATAATAACAACAATAATAATAAAAATAACAATAACAGTAATAATAATAGTAATAATAATAACAATAACAATAACAACAACAACAATAATAATAATAATAATAATAATAATAATAATAATAATAATAATAATAATAATAATAATAATAATAATAATAATAATAATAATAATTGAGTATTAAGTGTTGTGTACAGATAATGTAAGCAAACTGGACCATTGTCTCTCACCAAAGAAGGAAAACAAAGCAAGAGCTGGAGAAATCTAGCTCCTAGAAACCCAACAATTATCATCACCTCGCCATTGAGAAGCACAAACAAGAAGGAACGAGAGAAACTCTTGACATGCTTTGCGTAGGAGAAAATTCAAGTAAAATAGCCACTGGACAAAAGGATACCTCTGCCACAGAAAATTCATTGCACACAAAAGGTAATGACCAATCCCCCTCAAAGACCCCAAACCAGTACAAGCCTAACCCTTTGACAACAACCCTAGACATAAGCCACCCTACAAAATGGTATAGGTCATCACGATACCCTAGTCCATATCATAGAAAAACCACTAGACAAAGAACTAAACCCCACAAAATCCCACAATCAATTGATGCTACACAAACTAGCAACAAAAAAGTCAAACTAAGGAACCTAGGACCACTACCACGGGAAACAATCAACATGCCCCTCCCCATTACCCCATATCTACATAGTCTTGTCCATGGACCTAGTCAATAGTTAGGATCAAATAACTCTAGTACTACACAAAAAATCGGCAACATAGCCGTTACAAATCGTTTCTCCACCATAGCAACCGCTCAACCTCACATCAATCAAACTCCCTCATGTCCCGAGATACTAACCCCAACAATACATTTGATATGGACATTCCTGAAAGCATTAATGAGTTGAGCTCCTTAAACTCTCCGAGGGTTACTACTACAATCATATTAACCACATATATTCCACTCAAACACCCCTCCCACCTCTTATAAAAAAACCAAACAAATCACCTGAACCTAACAATAAATATACCAAAAATGTTGAGACTTCCAAACAACTATCAAATAAGGAACGTAAGGACATAGAGGAATGCGTGGGTGAGGGATCAACCAAAGGAGAAACCATATGACCAATCCACTATTAACAACACCACACACACCCCTATGCAACAACCTTATTCATAACCCTACCACTACTCCCAAATCATGTCCCCCAAAAGCTGGATGGAACAAGGCCTAATGGGTTGCAGCCTGAGCTTGGGTTTACAAATCAATGGGGAGGACATAATCATTAAGACAGAGGATCCATGCTATTTGTCTTAACTAGTTGCAAAGGCTTCAAAATAGATATAAGGAATATAATGAACAATCAATGGATAGCTCGCACCGTAACTGTACACCAAGGGATACCATCACCATGGAGTCACCATGCATGGCATAAACAATAACCATGGGTCCCTTTCCAGGTCTACAACCTTCTAAACTCAAGCTCACCTCTTTTTCCAAACGTCCAACCTCCCCCAAACCTAACACCTACCTTTCAAAATCTTCATGGCACGATGATGAGCCATCTACCAACGATGACACCTATCCTAGGCACCCAAAATCACCAAAACAATGCTGTACCACTATCCCCAAGCCCATACAATAGAACAACCCAGTCTAAGCGTAGAGGGAAGAAGAGGAAGAATAGCCAACGGAAAGGGTGGTAGAACACGGGGTATTAAGATCACCAAAAACCTTTGTGTTCAAAGCAAGAAGAGAAAAAAGGTACATCTTAAGTTTCCCGCTAGATGTGAGGAAATACTTAATAACTATAAAAAAGTTGAGGGTTCCTGGGATATATCAGTACGCGATGGTGCTGGTTCAGTGTCACGATGTGAATTTTTCATCCTCGGTAGTTGTGACTCATACTCGTGAAAGCTAGGCAAGCCAAGTGTTATAAATTCATTACCCCTTTTTATTAAGCATGTTCAACAGTTCAATATAACAAGTAATTCAACAGCAAAATAAACTAAATAACCAAAACTGTGAAAAACGAAGACTTAATAGTTTAACCAAACATTGATACATAAATTCGAAGTACAATACTACCAAGAATTTGGTGTCGCAAAGTCACGGACCATCTATGAACACCAAAAATAAAGTCTAAATAGAAATACACGAATCTGTCTATGAATAAGCAAAAATAGAAGGAAATGATAGAAGGAGACACCGAGGCTCGCGGACATCTGCAAGACTACCCCGGGTCGCTGATTGGACTGAAGGCAGCAATCTCTCTGCGGTCCAAATGCTCCGGTACTAGTATCTGCACACAGTGCAGAGTATAGTATCATCACAACCGGCCCCATATGCAGGCAAGTGTCTAGCCTAACCTCGGCAAAGTAGTGACGAGGGTAGGACCAGACTACTAGATATACCTGTACAGTTAAATCATATACAACGAAAAATAAAAGCACATATTCATAGTAAAGATGGGAGGGGAAAAAGCATACTACGGGGAGTATTAGATAACTACAATATACTAATAGAGGAATGTAAAGAAAACCAATTCAACTATCAACAAAAACAAGGAAACAAGCACAATAATCACTTTCATTTCTTTCTTGTTGCAGTCATGCAACCCAATCCCATTTCATATATTACCGTGGAAGCATGCCACCCGCTCCCATTTCATATATCTCTGTGGCGACGTGCCACCCGCTCCCATTTCAAGTATCATCGTGGTAGCGTGCCACCCGCTCCCATTTCATATATCTTGTTACAGGCGTGCAACCCGATCCGATTGACAAATCAATATCAATCACAAAAGAATCCCGACAAGGGAACAAGAAGGGAGACAATATCGTAAAAAATAACATCCTGGCAAGGGAGACAATGTCTTAACAATAACATCCCAACAAGGGAGACAATATCATAAACCATAACATCCCGGCAAGGGAACCAACAACGATAATCAACATATTACGCATAAATAAATCTCAACGGAGTCATAACAATTACAATACAAGACTCACGAGAATACTTGGCACTAACGTATAGATACTCGTCAATATGCCTATGCGTAGTACTCCACAATTAACACATAGCAAATAAGACACAACTCCTAATCCCCCAAGCTAAGGTTAGATCAAACACTTACCTCAAACTTTCACCGCCAAGTCAAGCCTCAAACACCACTTTTCCTTTAAAATTCGCCTACAAATTACTTGTATATAGTCTAAATTAAGTTAACAACATGAATAAATGCTAAAGAATTCATACTCAATACTTAATTATAGGTTTTCTATCATTTATCTCAAAAAGTCTAAACTCGACCTCGGGTCCGCTTAGTAGAAACTCAATGTTCGGACCAAAACCCAATCACCCATTCACCCAAGAGCCCATATATACAATTAGTTTCGAAATCCGACCCCAAAATGAGGTCTCCTAATTATTCAAAAAGCCCTAACTCTATCCAAATTCCTAATCTCTACCATGAAAACCCTAGATTTTAGGATGAAAATTGATGAAATGCAATGGGAAATCGAAAGAAAAAGTGTTAGAATCATATACCAATGCTTTGGGGAAGAACTTGTTCTTTGAAAATCGCTTCAATGCTCTCTTGTTTTGAAAATATGAAGTTATGGTCTAAATCTCGATTTTTGCTACTATTTTGAATTCACTAGACATGCCTTCTTCGGGTTCGAGAAGGGCTTGTCACGTTCACGAAGGGTCATGCCCAATATCATTCGCGTCTGCGGGCCAGTTGTCACGTTCAAACAACAACAACAACTACCCAGTATAGTCCCTCAAAGTGGGGTCTGGGGAGGGTAATATGTAGACGAGCCTTACCCTTACCCGAAAGGGTAGAGAGGCTGTTTCCAATCGACCCTCGGCTCAGTAAAGGAAAGGAAAAACAAAAACAAAAAGAATAAAAGAGCATTATTAACTCCAGTAGAAATTGCGTAAATAATTATCTAAACATAAGAACCATAAATACAATAGCATGCAATAATATCATACAGTAACTATCATAAATAACTAATATAAGAGAGACACACTCCAAAACACAAATCATCTATGGGTAGCCCTGCCAAGCCTCACCCAACCCCGGGTGAGGAGTACAAAAAACTCTACGAGCCCCTATCCTACAACCCTGATACTAGACCTCCAGACTTTCCTGTCAAGGGTCATGTCCTCGGAAACCTGCATGCTAGCCATGTCATGCCTAATCACCTCTCCCCAATACCTATTAGGCCTCCCTCTGCCTCGCCGAACGTCGACAATCGCCAGCCGCTCACAACTCCTCACTAGGGCATCAGGACTTCTCCTCCGCACATGCCCGAACCACCTCAGCCTCGCTTCTCGCATCTTATCATCCACCGGGGCCACCCCCACCTTCTCTCGAATAACTTCATTTTTAATCTTATCTAACCTGGTGAGCCCGCACATCCACCTGAGGATCCTCATCTCCGCAACCTTCATTCTCTGCACATGAGAGTTCTTCACTGGCTAGCACTCCGCCCCATACAACATTGCAGGCCTAACCACAGCTCTATTAAATTTCGCTTTGAGTTTCAGTGGAACTTTCTTGTCACACAAGACTCCTGATGCAAGCCTCCACTTTGACCAACCCGCTCCTATACGATGAGTGACGTCCCCATCAATCTCTCCGCCCCCCTGCATCACCGACCCAAGATATCTGACACTGTCCTTCTTGGCGATGACCTGAGATCCAATCATCACGTCTCTACCTACTTCGCTCAGCTCGGCGCTAACTTGCACTCCAGGTATTCAGTCTTAGATCTGCTTATTTTGAAACGTTTAGACTCGAGAGTCTGTCTCCATACCTCTAACCTCTCAATAACGCCGACCCTCGTCTCGTCTATCAAGACTATGTCATCAGGAAAGAGCATACACCAAGGCACATCCCCTTGAATATGTTGGGTTAGAGCATCCATCACCAAGGCAAACAAGAGAGGGCTAAGCGCCGGTCCTTGATGGAGCCCCATAACCACTGGAAAATGGTCCGAGTCGCCACCCACTATCCTAACCCTAGTCTTAGCTCCATCGTACATGTCCTTGATTACTCTGATATAGGCTTCCGGCACGCTCTTCGCCTCCAAGCACCTCCATAGCACCTCTCTTGGGACCTTGTCATACGCCTTCTCCAAGTCGATAAGCACCATGTGCAGGTCCTTCTTCTTATCCCTGAACTGCTCCACCAGCCGCCTGACAAGGTGGATAGCTTCTGTAGTGGAGCGACCCGGCATGAAACCGAACTGGTTCACAGATATAGATGTCATATCCCTCACCCTCGCCTCGATCACCCGCTCCCAGACCTTCATGGTGTGACTTATTAATTTGATACCCCTATAGCTGTTGCAGCACTGGATGTCCCCTTTGTTCTTGTACAAGGGTACCACTGTACTCCACCTCCACTCATCCGGCATCATTTTGGTCCCGAAGATCGCATTGAACAACCTGGAGAGCCACTCCACTCCTGACCTACCCATGCACTTCCAGAACTTCACCGGGATCTCGTCAGGCCCGGTCGCTCGACCCCTACTCATCCTACGCAAAGCCCCTATGACCTCCTCCGCCCTAATGCGCCTAGAGTACCCAAAGTCACTATGTTGCTCTGAATGCCCCAACTCCCCTAGCTCTATGTTATGACCCCCTTGCTCGTTAAGCAAGTCTCTACAGTACGCCTGCCACCTCTGCTTGACTTGAGAATCCCCCATCAGAACTCTACCATCCTCGACCTTGATGCACCTAACTTGGTCAAGATCACGTGCCTTCTTTTCCCTTGATTCACATAGAAGAAAATTCCCTTCCCCCTTCCCGGCCAAAAGGCCTTCGGGTTCACGATAGCAGGTCTGCGTTTGCGAAGGGTAGCACCCCAAGGCTTCACGTTCACGACCTATTTCTCGTGTTCGTGTAGAAGGAAAATTCCTTCATCCTGACTTGCCCTTCGCGTTCGCGAGAGTCCTTCCACGAACGTGGAGAACAAAACTCCAGAATACCAGAAAATAAAAACCAGCAACTTTTGTAAGTGTAAAAACATCCCGAAACCCATTTAATATTTTCTTGAGCCCTCGAGGCTCCAAACTAAACATGCATATTAATCCCAAGACGTCATGTGGACTTATTCGTACGATCAAATCACCAAATTAAAACCCTTAACAACGAATTTAGCATCAAAATCAAAGAAAAATCTCAAGATCACTTAAGTTTCAAATTTCACAACTGAGGGTCCGGTTCATATCATTTCATGTTCGTTTATTACAAAATTTTACAAGCTCAATCTAAATGCCATATAAGACTTGTATCGGCCTCCGAAACCAAGATACGGGCTCGATACCATCAATTTCAAATACATTCAAATTTTCCAAAATCTCTTAAAATTTCAGTTAAATGATTTTATTCAAGAATTTATTTCTTAGGCTTGGGACCTCGGAATTCGATTCCGGGCATACGCTCAAGTCTCATATTTTCCTACGGACCCTCCTGGCCCATCAAATAACGGGTTTAGGTCCGTTTACCCAAAATAGTGACTGAAGTCAACTTAAATTCATTTTAGAAGAAACATATTTCCATATAATGGCGTTCGGGATACATGCCCGAACTATGCATGCAAATCGAGGTGAGACAAAAAGGAGGTTTAAGGCCTTAGAACACATAATTTATTTCTAAAACAAGTGATGACTTTTTGGGTCATTACATTCTCTACCTCTAAAACAACCAGTCGTTCTCGAATTGACATAAGAAGGAAGTACCTTAGTTAGAGAAAAGAAGTGGATAACGGCTTCGCATATCAGACTCGGACTCCCAGGTCAATGCCTCAGCAGGTTGACCTCTGCACTGAACACAAATTGAAGGGAAACTCTTCGATCTCAACTGAGAATCCTGCTGGTCTAGAATAGCTACCGGCTCCTCCTCATATGACAAGTCCTTGTCCAACTGGATAGTGCTGAATTCTAACACGTGGATGGATCTCCGTGAAATTTCTAAAGCATGGACACATGAAACACAGGATGCAATAGTGATAAACTCGGCAGCGACGCAAGTCTGTAAGACACCTCTCTCATCAAGAATCTCAAACGGGCAAATGAACCTAGGGCTAAGCTTGCCCTTCTTTGAAAATCTCATTACACCTTTCATAGGTGACACCTGAGGCAACACTCGCTCGCCAACCATGAATGCCACATCATGAACCTTACGGTCGATATAACTCTTTTACCTGGATTGAGCCGTACGAAGGATATCCTAAATGATCCTCACCCTTGACCAAGGCATTCTGTATAGATCAATACCCAACAACCGAGCCTCTCCCGGCTCAAACCATCCAACCAGCGAGCGATATCGCCTACCATGTAAAGCCTCATAAGGAGCCATCTAAATGCTCGATTGGTAACTGTTGTTTTAGGCAAACTCTGCTAATGGCAAAAACTGATCCCACTAGCCTGCAAAGTCAATAACACAAGCTTGGAACATATCCTCCAAAATCTGAATAGTCCGCTTGGATTGCCCGTCTGCCTCAGGATGAAATGATGTGCTCAACTCAACCCGCATGCCCAACTCACGCTGAACTGCTCTCCAAAAATGTGAGGTAAACTGTGTACCCCCGTCCGAAATAATAGACACAGGTACATCATGAAAATGAAAAATATCCCGGATATGGATCTTGACTAACCTCTCAGAAGAATAGAAGATTCCCACATGAATGAAATACGCTGACTTATTCAGCCTTTCAACAATAACCCACACCGCATCAAACTTCCTCTAAGTTCGTGGGAGTCCAACAACAAAGTCCATAGTGATACGTTCCCATTTCCACTCGGGAAGCTCAGTTCTTTGAAACAAACCACCAGGTTTCTGATGCTCGTACTTTACCTGCTGACAATTCAAACACCAAGCCACATATGCAACAATATCCTTATTCATCCTCCTCTACCAATAATGCTGTCACAAATCTTGATACATTTTAGCAGCGCCCGGATGAATAGCGTATCGAGAACTATGGGCCTCCTGTAAAATCAACTCTTGGAGTCCATCCGCATTAGGCACACAAACTCAACCATATAGCCTCAAAACCCCATCATCTCCTAAAGTAACTTTCTTGGAACCACCATGTTGCACCGTATCCCTAAGGTCATACAAATGAGGATCATCGTACTTCCAATCTCGGATACGCTCCAATAAAGAAGAACGAGATACTGTGCAAGCTAATACACATCTAGGCTCAGAAACATCCAACCTCACGAACTGATTGGCCAAAGCCTGAACATCCTAAGCAAGCGCTCTCTCGCGGACCAGAAAATACCCAAGACTGCCCATAGTGGCTAACTTCCTATGCAAAGCATTGGCCACCACATTGGCCTTCCCTAGATGATATAAGATGGTGATATCATAGTCTTTCAATAGCTCCAACCACCTTCTATGCCTTAAATTTAGCTCCTTCCGCTTGAACAAATATTGTATACTCTTGTGATTTGTGAACACCTCACATGCCATGCCGTATAGATAATGCCTCCAAATCTTCAATGCATGAACAATGGTAGCTAACTCGAAATCATGGACCAGATAGTTCTTCTCGTGAATCTTTATTGACGTGAAGCATAATCAATGACTTTGATATCCTGCATCAACATCAGACCAAGTCTAATACGGGATGCATCACAATAAACTATATATGGCCCTAAACCTATGGGCAAAACCAACACTAGCGTCGTAGTCAAAGCTGTCTTGAGCTTCTAAAAGGTCGCTTCACACTCGTATGACCATCTGACTGGTCACCATTCTGGGTCAACCTAGTCATCGGGGCTGTAATAGATGAAATCCCCTACACAAACCGACGATAATAGCTTGCTAAACCCAAGAAACTCCTAATCTCTGTAGCTGATACGGGCCCAGGCCAGTCCTTTACTACCTTTATCTTCTTTGAATCTACCTGAATACCCTATTCTGAAACAACATGACACAAGAAAGCAACTGACGCCAACCAAAACTCACATTTTGAAAACATTGCACACAGTTGACTATCTTTAAAAGTCTGAAGAACAACTCTTAGATGTTACTCATCTCCTCTTAGCTGTGGGAATAAATCAAAATGTCATCAATGAAGGCTGTCACGAATGAATCCAAGTAAGGCTTGAACACTCGATTCATCAAATTCATAAAAGTTGTTAGGGCATTTGTCAACCCGAATAACATCACCAATAACTCATAATGCTCGTACCGAGTGTGGAAAGCTGTCTAAGGGACATCGGATGCCCTAATCCTCAACTGATGGTAGCCAGATATCAAATCAATCTTTGAAAATACCTTGGCACCCTGAAGTTGATCAAATAAATCATTAATCTTTGGCAGTGGATACTTATTCTTGATTATAACCTTGTTCAACTACCGATGATCTATACACACTCTCATCCATCTATCATTTTTATTAACAAACAACACTGGCGCACCCCAATGCAAGACACTATGTCTAATAAAGCCCTTATCAAGCAAGTCTTGCAACTGCTCCTTCAATTCTTTCAACTCGGGTAGGGCCATACGATATGGCAGAATAGAAATGGGTTGATTGCCTAGAGCCAAGTCAATGTAGAAGTAAATATCCTTGTTAGGTGGCATATCCGGCAGGTCTGAAGGAAAAACCTCAGGAAACTCACGAACAATAGGCACAAAATCCATAGAAGGAACTTCAACACTAGAATCACAAACATATGCCAAATAGGCCAAACACCCCTTCTCGGCCATGCTCTTAGACTTTATATATGAGATAACACTGTGGGAAGAATTACTAGGAGTCCTTCTCCACTCTAAACGAGGCAACCTTGGTAATTCTAAGGTCACAGTCTTGGCATGATAGTCCAAGATAGTATGGTAAGGTGATAACCAGTCTATCCCCAATATAACATCAAAATCAACCATTTCCAATAGTAACAAATCTACTCGAGTCTCAAGACCCTCAATCACAACTGCACATGAACGATGGACACAATCTACCATAATAGAATCACCTACCGGTGTAGACACATATACATGAACACCCAAAGAATGACTAGGCATAACCAAGTATGGTGCAAAATAAGAAGAAACATAGAAGACCCTGGGTCAAATAGAACTGAAGAATCTATACTACAAACCGAAACAATATCTATGATAACAGCATCGAAAGCCTCAGCCTCAGGTCGGGCAAGAAGAGCATAACATCGGTGCTGGTCCTCACCATTCTTAACTATATCTCTGGGACAGCCTCTTGCTAGCTTGCCTCTACCTCTACCAGCCTGAGCTCCACCTCTAATACCTCTACCTCCACCTCTAACACCTCTACCTCCACCTCTAGCTGGCTAGGCGGGTGGTGAACACTCGGTGCCTGAACCATGGCATGGGAACCCTGATGTTGAGAATTGCTTGATGCTCGAGGGAAAAATCTAGCAATATGCCTCATGTCGCGACAAGTAAAACAAGCTTTATGCTGTTAGAATTGATGACCCTGAAAGCTCTGGAGCGGAGGTGACTGATAGGAGCTAGCGATGCACTATAGGACTGTTGATCAGAATACTGAATATGAGAACCACGACCACCTAGGGCACCATGAAAAGTCTGAAGTGCTGACTGAAAAGGCGTAGGAGGATAGCCTCTACCAAAAGAATCCCTGCCTCCAGGTGATGCACCACTAAATCTTCCTGAATGATGAGACCTCTTGTTAGACCCCTGACCACCCCCTTGTGATAGAACCACCTCAACATTCCTAGCCACATTGGCCACATACTGAAAGGAAATCTTGCTCCCCGTATCCTTAGCCATCTGAAGTCGAATAGGCTGAATGAGTCCCTCAATGAACCTCCCTTCTCTCTCTCAACAGGAAGTATAAGAAGAGCATGACGGGCCAAGTCGATAAATTTTGTTTTGTATTGAGTAACAGTCATAGAACCCTACTGGAGACTCTCAAACTTCCTCCAGTAGATATTTCTCTAAGTGATAGGAAGAAACTTCTCCAGAAATAGCTGAGAAAACTGATCCCAAGTCAAAGCTGGTGACCCAACTTTTCTAGCCAAACAATAACCTCTCCACCAAGTCTTGGCGGATCTAGATAAGCAAAAAGTAGCAAAGTCAACCCCACCGGTCTCCACTATCCTCATGTTCTTGAGAACCTCATAACAATTGTCTAAATAATCGCGGGGATCCTCAGAAGATGCACCGCTGAAAGTGGTAGTGGAAACCTTGGTAAACTTGTCCAATATCCACAGGGCATCAGTAGAGATAGCTACTCTATTGCCAGTCTGAGCTACCACACCAGAATGAACTGCTACAACTGGTTGAGTTGTTGGATTCTGAAACTAGAGAGCCATATGCTCTGGAGTGCGGGTAGCAAGAGTCTGGGCTCCTCCTCCAGCCTGAGAGGCGGCTGGAGCTACAAGAAAGAAATCTTGCTCAAGTTACACTATTCATAAGGCCCACCAGATGGAACAGAGCACCCTGGAGTACAGATGTAGCAATGAACCCTTATGGGACCTCAGCTGGGCCTACCGGAACTGCCTGGACTAGATCATTCATCATTATACTCAACCTGAGGCTCTGTCGCTGGTGCTGCTTCTCTGGGCTGAGCTATGTCCCTACCTCAACCTCTAGCACAATCTCGGCCTCGCCCTTTTCCCCTCGTGGGAGCTACTGCTGGGGGCTCGGGATGCTGGTAAGTAGATGAGGAAGCACGTGTTCTCACCATCTATGAAATAACATAGTAGATATTCAATTAGCATTGAGAAACCAAACCGCATGATAGGAAAGAACATAAGTGAATTTTTTCCTAACTTTGTAGCATACGGGGGATAAATACAAACGTCTCCGTGAATTGTGAGACCCGTGTAACCTAGAGGTCTGATACCAACTTGTCATGATCCGGATTCTCCACCCCCGGGAGTCGTCATGGTATCTACTCATGAAAGCTAGGCAACCCGAGTATTACAAATTCGTTGCCCCTTTTAATAAGAATGTTTAACAATTGAATATAATAAGTTATTAAACAACAGAATAAATTAAATAACCAGAAATGCGAAAGACAAAAATGTAATAGTTTAACCAAACATTGCTACATAAATCTGAAGTGCAATACTACCCAAAATTTGGTGGCACAAAGTCACGGACCATCTACGAATACTACAAATAAAGTCCGAATGGAAATACATGAATTTGTCTCTGAATAAGTAAAAATAGAAGGAAATGATAGATGGGGACACTGAGGCATGCAGACGTCTGCAGGACTACCTCGGGTCGCCTATTGGACTCAAGGGGCAACAGCCTCACTATGGTCCAAATTCTCCAGTACTAGTATCTGCACACAGTGCAGAGTGTAGCTCAGCACAACCGACCCCATGTACTGGTAAGTGCCTAGCCTAACCTCGGCGAAGTAGTGACGAGGCTAGCACAAGATTACCAAATACACCTATATAGTTAAATCATATACATTGAAAAATAAAAGCAGATATTCACAGAAAAGATGGGATGGGGAAAAGATACTGCGTGGAGTATTATATAATTATAGAATACTAACAGACGAATGTAAAGAAAACCATAATTCAATTACCAACAAGAACAAGGAAACAAGCACAATAATCATTTTCATTTCTTTCTTGTTGCAGCCATGCAACCCGATCCCATTTTATATATTACCGTGGCAGCGTGCTACCCGCTCCCATTTCATATATCTTGTTGCAGGTGTGCAACCCGATCCCATTTTATATATCTCTGTGACAAAGTGCCACCAGCTCCCATTTTATATATCCAGGCGTGCAACCCGATCCCATTTCAAATATCACCATGATGGCGTGCCACCTGCTCCTATTTCATATATCTTGTTGCAGGTGTGCAATCCAATCTCATTTACAAATCAACATCAATCTTAAAGGAATCCCGGTAAGGGAATAAGAGTATAACAATAATATCCCAATAATATCCCAGTTCCGGACGCGTATCCGGAAAGCATAAATATGAAAATCTGTGAAAAATGATAAGTTTTGATTACAAAATGAGCAAATTTGACTTCGGTCACCATTTTGGATAAACAGACACAGACCTGTGATTTGGTGGTCCCAGAGGGTGTTGATACCCAATTTTTCCCTATGTATTTTTATATACAAAATACTTTTATTTTTATATATATATACCCAAGTGTTTTATTATTTTTCTCAAATTTTAAAGATTTTAAGAACCAATTTATTGTCCATTTTAGCCATACAAAAATCTAATAATTATTCCCAAGATTATCATTGTGGTGAATAACTTATTCTTATTCTCATATTTATACCAAAATTTAGTTAAGTAATTTTTGTATATTTTTACGAATTTATTTGGCATTTTAAAAGATAAATTGCATATAATTGCAATCTTAGCCTACTTCAAGACTAATAGCATTTTTTTATAAAATTGGTCCCAGTATGTTATATTAATATTTATACATTATTAATTAGATTAGTGCTTTTAATTTTCTTTTAAAATTATTTTTGCTATTTTTATAAAATAAAAAGAGAAAATTGGCTATTTAACATTTAACCTCATTTATTTCAATTACAGCCTATTTTACATTTTCAATTGTAGCCCTTAAATTGACCTAATTATACCCCAATTTAATTAGCCCAGTTTCACTTTTTACCCGGCCCTGACCCAATTTAAAAACCCGCCTGGTTCCCATTATTGATCCAGGCCGTTGATCATTTTGATCAACGGCCATAAATCCCACTTACCATTTTTAACCCCAATAACCTACCCTAATCTCTCATTCTCACCTCTCCCTCCGCCTTTTAATCCCAAACTCTCTACAATCCTCTCAATAGCTCTTCGAAACCCTAGTCTCCTCCTACCTTATTTTACCATGTTTTCACCGCAATCCATGGCTTCCCAGACCATGGATAGTCTGTACTCACCCCTATACACCATTATACCTTGGGTGTTCGAGGTTTTGAAGGCTGACTTCGATGGTTCTCTTTTCAAATCTTCTCAGATCTGTAGTTCTATGGTCTCTCCAGCCATGCTCCGGTATAATCAAGCATTAGGAGCCTGATTCCTGACTTTTTCGACCCAGGACTTATTTTTCTTCCAAGATTTTCTCATTTCTAGGGTTTCGTCAAAACCGTAGTCCGTTCAAGGTTCTTCTCTGTTTATTTTCTTAAAAAGAAAGAGCTCCGATGTTCAAAACAGATATGGAAGTTATTAAAAGTATTTTTTTTCTTATAAATCTTATGCTTATTATTTTCATTACTTTACTCAAACATCATTACCATTACTTATCTTAATGAGTTAGTGACTGTGTCGCGCAGCGAGACAATGCTACAAACAGACATAGATTTAGAGGAAGATGATATAACAGAAGAGATTGTTAAGGAAGTTGAGAATTTCGAAAATAAGCCTAAGTCCAACTTGGACGAGACTGAGATTCTCAACCTGGGAGATGGAGAAAATACCAAAGAAACATGAATCAACATCCATTTATCGCCGTCAAAAAAGAAAGAATATACAGAGTTCTTAAGAGAGCATAAAGACATATTTGCTTGGTCATACGGCGACATGACTGGTCTAAGCACCTCCACTGTGGCTCACAAATTACTGATTGATCCGGCTGTCCGTCGGTGAAGCAGAAGCTTAGAAAGTTCAAGCCATATATGAGTCTGAAAATCATGGAAGAAGTCACTAAGCACGTCAAGGCTAAAGTTCTCAGGGTAGTAGAGTATCCGACATGGTTAGCCAATATTGTGCCAGTACCAAAGAAGGATGGGAAATTTAGAGTCAGTGTCGAGTACCGGGACTTTAACCGGGCCAGTCCCAAAGACGACTTCCCCTTGCCAAACATACACATCTTGATTAACAACTGCGCAAAGCATGAGTTGCAGTTATTCATCGTTGTTTTTCTGCATACCACCAGATATGGATGGATGAAGAAGATGATGAGAAAATGGACTTCATTAAAACATGGGGGATGTACTGCTACAAAATGATGTCATTCGGGTTAAAGAATGTAGGGACCACTTACATGAGGGCCATAACTACCATTTCCCATGACATGATACACAAGGAGATCGAGATTTAAGTAGACGACGTCATCATTAAGTCCAAGAAAGCCGTTGATCACATGGACGACTTAAGGAAATTCTTCAATAGATTGGGAAAATACAACATAATATTTGTTAGAGAATACGCTTAACGCTAGAGGGGTGTGAATAGCGTTATAATAAAATTTAGTGTAAACTTGCGGAAATTAAAATTTGCAGGAAATAAATAAGTGCGTTAAATAAACAAAAAGGAAAGAACGCACCGATATATTCTGGTTCACCACAACACGTGGCTAGTCCAGTCCCCGAGAGACTCTCTCGAGATTTTCCACTAACTTGTTAAGCTTACGGGTGCTCAACAAACCTTTACAACTTAAGGACACAAGCCTTAACACCTTTGCTCGGAGATACAACACTCCAAGACTTCAACCAAGGAAACACAAGTTCCTTACAACAAGATAATCACAATTCTCTTACAAGCGTATAAAACACTAAACACTCAAACCAAATACTCCTTAATGAGTAGATATGAGTAAAAGAAGTAAGCTCTAGATCACAACAACTTTGGACAAGAATATGGCTCTCAAAAGCTTTATGAAATTGAATATAAAATGATAAACAAAGGTATGCAAGCTTATAGCAATGTAATGACCAGTTGTAGTATGTTGTTGTATTTAAAACACTGAAATGAAGCTGTATTTATAGTTGAAAAACTTGGCATTACCATTGCCTAATTGCCAATTAAGAATTGCTGATTTTACTCACTGACAATCGATTGTCAAACCCCAACAATCGATTGTCTGCCAGTCAGATCAAAATTCAATCCCAAATTTTACGCTTGATAATCGATTACTTTCAATCCATAATCGATTACTGGCAACGTTCAAAAAATCCTTTCTTGATTTTACCACAAACAATCGATTGTCCAGAATCAACGATCGATTACTCAGCAACGTTGAAAAATCTTTTCCGGATTTTAATCAAAACAATCGATTATACCGAATCAATAATCGATTACCCAATAACGTTCAAAAAATATTTTCCGAATTCTAATCAAAGCAATCGATTATACAGAATCAATAATCGATTACCTGACGGTATTTGAAAACTTTACGACAACGGTCAGCTTCACAATCGATTGCACAAAGTCAACAATCGATTACTTATCAGTTTTTGAAAAACATTTTAGACACTGTCTCTTTGACAATCGATTGTCCAATGTAACAATCGATTATTTAATAAATTTGAAAATCACTGGAAGACACTGTCTCAACATAATCGATTACCATTAGTTCATAATCGATTATTCTGCGTTTTGAAAAACTTTGGACACTGCCTCAGTCACAATCGATTGTCATTAGTTCACAATCGATTGTCATGCAGGTTTGAAAAACCTGATGCTCACTGTCTTACTCACAATCGATTGTCATGCAGTATTGGCTTAAAACAATCGATTATCATAAGTACATAATCGATTATCTTAGTCCAGATTTTTAAGACATGTCTAAAAATTATTTTGACTACTGTAAATATGCATGATTTAAAATCATTTGACATTAAAATAAATATGCATGATTTTGGAAAATAGTTTTATGAGAGAAGCCATGTTACGAGTCAAGTTGTAGGATCAAGATCACAATTAAGAATGACTCAATTAAACTATAAAACTTTGTCTTGAGCTTGAATCTCGATGTATATCAATTGTGCGCTTGTTTCTTGAACTTTGTCATATATCAATTTTTGCTTCGTTTGTCATTCATCAAAACCTATACAAAAGAACACACGTTTTAGTATATTGCATTGAGAACGTGTTTCCAACAATTTCCCCTTTTTGATAATGGCAAACATTAAGCGGGATATGCAAGACAAGCAATTTATAATGACGATTCAAGACAAGTATATACATGCAACAAGTACGCAATTTGTTCCCCCTCAATTTGAGAATTCCCCCTCAATTTAAGCTTATAACTTGAGAGTGCATCATACCCGTTATCTTCCCCCTTTTGCCATTAGCAAAAATAATAATAAGATGCCAAAGATGAAATAAACCTTGTTTATTTATTGGAAAGAAAAAAAATTACAGCAACATCAACCCGAATAATAGCACCATAATCGATTATTGATACGAAATAATCGATTTTTAGACTACGGAAACCGATTAAACATAAAGCTTTATAATTCCCCTTTCCTTTGGGGCGATACCTGCAAAAAGTTAGACGTCTCCGACGCTCAAGTTAGAAATCATGTAAAAAAAATGCAATGCATGACTTAGATCAACGTGGAGTCAAGGATCCCGAGTTCACTTCGAATTCGGAAGAAGGACTCTTTCTCTAAAGGCTTTGTAAAGATGTCTGCCAATTGGTTTTTGGTTTCAACAAATTCAATTTCGACATCGCCTTTGATAACGTGATCTCTAATAAAATGATGTCTAATTTCAATGTGTTTCGTTCGCGAATGAAGAACGGGGTTCTTCGTCAAGCATATGGCACTAGTATTATCACATCTAAGAGGGATATGATCCAGACTTAGGCCATAGTCCAAGAGTTGTTGTTTCATCCATTGGATTTGAGCGCAACAACTCCCCGCGGCTACATATTCAGCCTCGGTTATGGACAACGCAACACTTACTTGTTTCTTGCTAAACCAAGAAACGAGAGAGCTACCGAGCAAATGGCAAGTGCCACTAGTGCTCTTGCGATCCAATTTGCATCCAGCAAAATCGGAATCGGAGTAGCCAACAAGTTGGCATGAAGAGCCTTTGGGGTACCATAGACCCACATTTGTAGTACCAACAAGATACCTTAAAATTCGTTTTACCACAGTAAGGTGAGACTCCTTCGGACACGATTGATAACGAGCGCATAAGCACACGCTAAACATGATGTCCGGACGACTAGCAGTAAGATAAAGAAGAGAGTCAATCATACCTCAATACTTTTTGGTGTCGACTTCCTTACCTTTCTCATCTTTGTCTAGATGATCGGATAGGCTCATGGGAGTTGCCATTTCTTTTGCATTGTTCATCTCAAATCGTTTCAGCAATTCTTTGCAATATTTGGCTTGACAAATGAATGTACCTTCTTTCATTTGCTTTACTTGTAATCCCAAAAAGAATGTTAACTCACCCATCATAGACATCTCAAATTCGCTTGTCATTAAATGGGAAAATTCCTTGCATAAAACATTGTTAGTAGCACCAAATATAATATCATCTACATATATTTGAACTAACAAGATATCATTGTTTTTATGCTTAACAAAGAGAGTTGTGTCAACTTTCCCCCTAATGAAATCATTTTCCAAAAGAAACTTACTTAATCTTTCATACCAAGCTCGGGGAGCTTGTTTTAAACCATAAAGAGCCTTTTTGAGCTTGAAAACATGATCGGGAGATTTAAAGTTTTCAAAACCGGGGGGTTGTTCAACATAAACTTCTCGTTGAATAAAACCGTTTAGAAAATCACTTTTCACATCCATTTGATATAAAATGAAATTCATAGAAGAGGCAAATGCAAGCAATAAGCGAATAGCTTCTAATCTAGCTACGGGAGCATATGTTTCCTCATAGTCAATACCTTCTTCTTGATTATAGCCTTTTTCTACAAGCCTAGCTTTGTTTCTAGTGATTATACCATTTTCATCTAGTTTATTGCGAAAAACCCATTTCGTACCAATTATGGTATGACCTTCGGGTCTTGGCACCAAATCCCAAACGTCATTGCGTTCGAATTGGTTAAGCTCCTCTTGCATTGCCAAGGTCCAAAATTCATTCCCAATTGCTTCTGAGATGGTTTTGGGTTCAATTTGAGAAACAAAAGCAGTATGTTCTAAGGTATTTTTTAGAGAGTTTCGGGTACTTACCTTGTCTCCAACGTTGCCAATTACCTGTTCGAGAGGGTGATCTTTGATTGTCCTCCACTCGTTAGGCATATTCATTTCTTTTTCCAATTGTGGCGCTTCTTCCGTTGGTTGTTCCTCAGTTTCATCTTTATTTTCCTTGGGTGGTTCCTCTTGTATTTTGTCTTTCAAGCTATCTAAGATACCTGCAAGATCAAAACCGGAATCCTTTCTCGCCAAGCGAGCATTATTTTCGGAAAATACAACATGAGGGGGTTCCTCCACAATTTGGGTTCTTTTATTAAAGACCCTATATGCTTTACTACGTGAGGAATATCCAATGAAAATACCTTCATCCGACTTAGCATCAAATTTACCCAATTGGTCTTTGCCATTGTTATGAACAAAACATTTGCAACCAAAAACTCTAAAACGGGAAATATTTGGTTTTCTACCCTTATAGAGTTCATAGGGGGTTTTCATGAGTATCGGCCGAATTACTACTCTATTTAGAACATAGCAAGCGGTACTCACGGCGTCTGCCCAAAAAAGTTTGGGTATCTTAGCTTCGTCAAGCATGGTTCTAGCCATCTCTTCGAGACACCTATTTTTCCTTTCCACCACCCCATTTTGTTGTGGTGTACGTGGAGCGGAAAAGGTATGCTCGATTCCGAGTTCGTCACAAAAGTCTGCAAAGAGATTGTGATCAAACTCTCCCCCATGATCACTTCTAATTGAAGTGACGGTTGTTTCTTTCTCATTTTGAACACGCTTAAGAAAATATTTGATATTTTGAAAAGCATCACTTTTATTGGCAAGAAATAAAGTCCAAGTAAATCTCGAGTAATCATCAACAATCACAAAAGCATATTTATTTCTTCCTAGACTTTCAATGCGAGAGGGACCAAATAAATTCATATGAAGCAATTGCAATGGTCTAGAAGTTGAAACAATGTTTTTAGATTTGAAAGATGCTTTTGTTTGCTTCCCCTTTTGACACGAGTCACAAATAGAGTCATTTTCAAATTATAAATTGGGAAGACAAACAACAAAGTTTTGAGAAATCAATTTGTTCAAAAGATGCATATTGATATGTGCTACTCTACGATGCCATAGCCAAGTATCATCCTCATTACTCATTAGACAATAAACATAATCGGGTGAGAAATTAGCAAGATCAACCATATAAATATTATCCACTCTAAAACCACGGAGGATAATTTTGAAATCACTACGTCTGAACACTAAGCATTCATCCGAATCAAATAAAGCAAGATTTCCCTTGTCACATAATTAGCTTATGCTCAAGAGATTATGCTTTAATCCTTTAACAAGTAATATATGCTTAATAGAGGATTTTTCATCCTTACCGACCGAGCCGATGCCGATGATCCTTCCTTTATTGTTATCACCGAAGATAACACTTCCTCCTTCTTTGTGCTCTAATTGAAGGAATTTGGATTCATCTCCCGTCATATGCTTGGAGCATCCACTATCAAGGTACCATAGTACACTTGATCCCTTCAAGCACACCTACAAAACAAATTAATGTTCTTTAGGTACCCATGCCATCTTGGGTCCTTGGGGGTTAGGCATATTATAATGATGCGATTGAGTAATATGTCTATGACGTGTAAAGTATGCAGGAGCATATGACCAATACGTCTACAATAATGACAAGTCACATTTGGGTTATGCATCCTTCTAGGTTCATAGTAACTAGACGGATGAAAATTTCTTACTCTATTTTGAACACTATGACTATTTCGCATTTCATGAGAATTATTTCTCCTACTATGAGCTCTAGGATGGGCAGCATTTCTAGAGTGATTGTTTCTCGGTTGAGAGCCATTTCTAGGTCTTCTCAAAGGTTCAACATTTGGCCTAAAATATGCATCATTTCTAGGGTAACTATTTCTAGGTGGTAAGTCATTTCTAGGTCTCCTAAAATGTTCAACATTTTGTCTAGCATGCATATTGGTTCTAGGATTGCTATTTCTAGGATAAGCATTTGTTTTATTAGTCCTAGGTTGAGCCTTAGGTGGTTGGGGTTTGGCTTCAACCTTTTCTTTAACCTCATTCTTAAATCCTATGCCATGCTTGGTTGATTTCAAATTTACAAGGACCTCATTCAAATTCTTGTGGGAAGAATTAAACTTATCTAAGGTACCTTTGAGTCTATCTACCTCATTTTTGAGATGCAAGCAAGAAGAACAATTTTTAGTAGAACTTTCGGGCTTATCGGCGCTTCTTTTTCCAAAAAACTTGTTTTCCTCTTTCAGCTTTTCATTTTCTAAAACCAGTTTTTCTAAATCCTTTTCTTTCAAAGAAAGCTGTTTTTGAAAATCCTTTTCTTTTAATGAAGCATTTTCTTTTATGCCCTTAACAGTTTTTGAAGCCTTAATAAACTCAGCATATAATTCATCAAAAGCAGTTCGCATTTCTTCAAGAGTAAAGAAGTTTTTAGACGAGATTTGACATACCTCATCTTTGTTGTCTTCTTGTGCCATAAGGCAAAGATCTTCGTCTTCTTCTCCTTCGCTTGACTCATCTCCGGAGTCGTCTCCCCAAGAAATGTATGCACGTTGCTTTTTAAAAGGTTTCTTCTCCTTTTTGATGTTTGGGCAATTTGATTTGATGTGCCCGGTTTCACCACATTCGTAGCACTTGATTTGTTCGCCTTGCTTTTTGCCCTTGCGTTCATACTCCTTGCGCATGAACTTTTGAAATCTTTTGATAACGAGTCCAAATTCGTTGTCTCCTTCCTCATCAATTTGCGGTTGGCTTGTGCTCGCCTTTAGAGCTATTCTTTGCCTCCTTTGATCATCAACAAAAGGGTTAAGAATAGTAGATTCATAGGTCTTAAGGTTACCTCTTAGTGCATCGATGGTGACGTTTGAAACGCCAATGGATTCTTGAATTGCATCGGCCTTTGATCTCCATGCCGGTGTGAGACTTCTAAGAATTTTTCGAATGAGCTCTCTATCCGTGAATGTTTTCTTGAGAGCATGTTGGTCATTTACGATTATTAAAAATCGCTCAAGCATTTCGTCCACCTTTTCACCTTCCTTCATGTGAAATAATTCATAAGAATGGGTTAGGAAATCAATTTTTGCTTCCCTTACCTGGTCCGTACCTTCGTACGTAACTTCTAGCTTGTCCCACATCTCCTTTGCCTTTGTGCAACATGATATTTTCCTGTAATCGTCAGCATTAACAGCACCATATAATAAATTAATTGCTTTAGCATTATTTTGAACCTTTCGAATGTCATCCGCGTCATACTCATCCTCGGACTTGGGAACCCATTCGTTTTCCACCTTCTTTGTTGGAATTTGGTTTCCCTTCTTTATCACCTTCCAAAGGTGAAAGCTGTTGGACTGAACGAAGATCTTCATCCTCTCCTTCCAGTACGTGTAATTTGTACCGTTGAATAGGGGTGGTCGTGTGGAGCACTGTCCTTCATCAATTCCTGCAAAAGAATCACGAGTAGAAGCCATGGATGGTTCTCTCAAACTGTTAAGTTTTCAGAGAGTTGGGCTCTGATACCAATTGTTAGAAAATACGCTTAACGTTAGAGGGGGGGGGGGTGAATAACGTTATAATAAAATTTAGCGTAAACTTGCGGAAATTAAAATTTGCAGGAAAGAAATAAGTGCGTTAAATAAACAAAAAGGAAAGAACGCACCGATATATTCTGGTTCACCACAACACGTGGCTAGTCCAGTCCCCGAGAGACTCTCTCGAGATTTTTCACTAACTTGTTAAGCTTACGGGTGCTCAACAAACCATTACAACTTAAGGACACAAGCCTTAACACCTTTGCTCGGAGATACAACACTCCAAGACTTCAACCAAGGAAACACAAGTTCCTTACAACAAGAGAATCACAATTCTCTTACAAGTGTATAAAACACTAAACACTCAAACCAAATACTCCTTAATTAGTAGATATGAGTAAAAGAAGTAAGCTCTAGATCACAACAACTTTGGACAAGAATATGGCTCTCAAAAGCTTTATGAAATTGAATATAAAATGATAAACAAAGGTATGCAAGCTTATAGCAATGTAATGATCAGTTGTAGTATGTTGTTGTATTTAAAACACTGAAATGAAGCTGTATTTATAGTTGAAAAACTTGGCATTACCGTTGCCTAATTGCCAATTAAGAGTTGCTGATTTTACTCACTGACAATCGATTGTCAAACCACAACAATCGATTGTCTGCCAGTCAGATCAAAATTCAATCCCAGATTTTACGCTTGATAATCGATTACTTTCAATCCATAATCGATTACTGGCAACGTTCAAAAAATCCTTTCCAGATTTTACCACAAACAATCGATTGTCCAGAATCAACGATCGATTACTCAGCAACGTTGAAAAATCTTTTCCGGATTTTAATCAAAACAATCGATTATACCGAATCAATAATCCATTACCCAATAACGTTCAAAAAATCTTTTCCGGATTTTAATCAAAACAATCGATTATACAGAATCAATAATCGATTACCTTATGGTATTTGAAAACTTTACGACAACGGTCAGCTTCACAATCGATTGCACAAAGTCAACAATCGATTACTTATCAGTTTTTGAAAAACATTTTAGACACTGTCTCTTCGACAATCGATTGTCCAATGTAACAATCGATTATTTAATAAATTTGAAAATCACTGGAAGACACTGTCTCAACATAATCTATTACCATTAGTTCATAATCGATTATTCTGAGTTTTGAAAAACTTTGATGGACACTGCCTCAGTCACAATCGATTGTCATTAGTTCACAGTCGATTGTCATGCAGGTTTGAAAAACCTGATGCTCACTGTCTTACTCACAATCGATTGTCATTAGTTAACAATTGATTGTCATGCAGTCTTGGCTTAAAACAATCAATTATCATAAGTACATAATCAATTATCTTAGTCCAGATTTTTAAGACATGTCTAAAAATTATTTTGACTTCTGTAAATATGCATGATTTAAAATCATTTGACATTAAATTAAATATGCATGATTTTGGAAAATAGTTTTATGAGAGAAGCCATGTTACGAGTCAAGTTGTAGGATCAAGATCACAATTAAGAATGACTCAATTAAACTATAAAACTTTGTCTTGAGCTTGAATCTCGATGTATATCAATTGTGCGCTTGTTTCTTGAACTTCGTCATATATCAATTTTCGCTTCGTTTGTCATTCATCAAAACCTATACAAAAGAACACATGTTTTAGTATATTGCATTGAGAACGTGTTTCCAACAATATTGAATCCCGCAAAAGGTGCATTCGGGGTTCTAGCTGAGAAATTGGTTTGGTTCATTGTGGGTCAGCGAGGGATAGAATTGGATCCATCAATGGTCAAATCTATTCAAGAATTTCCACCACAAAAGAACAAGAAACAAGTAATGAGTTTCTTAGGGAGACTTAACTACATTAGTCGGTTCATAGCATAGTCTACTGTCATCTATGAGCCAATCTTTAAGATGGTGAAGAAGGATCCCGCTACCAAATGGATAGATGACTGCCAAAAGGCCTTTGATAAAATCAAGGAGTACTTGTCAACACCGCCAATTTTGGTTCCACCCAAACTGGGTAGACCTCTACTACTCTACCTTGCAGTATTGGATGAAGCGTTTGGTTGTGTTTTGGGGTAGCATGATGAAATGGGGAGAAAAGAGTAGGTCATCTATTATCTCAGCAAGACGTTCACCCCATACGAGGCATGGTATTCTCTATTGGAATGCACCTATTGCGCTTTGACTTAGGTAGCCCAGGAATTGAGGTACTATTTCTTTGCTTACACCACGTATCTCATATCAAGAATGGACCCATTAAAGTACATCTTCCAGAAGCCCTTGCCCACCGGCAAGCTAGCCAAGTGGCAGATCCTGCTTAGTGAATTTGACATTTTTTACGTGACTCAGAAAGCAATCAAGAGACAGGCACTAGCGGATCACCTTGTTGAAAACCCTGTGGATGGAGAATACGAGCCCCTAAAGATGTATTTTCTTGATGACGAGGTACCATTCATAGGAAAAGACATTGCAGAGTCCTATGATGGTTAGAGGATGTTTTTCAATGGAGCAGCAAATTTCAGAGGAGTTGGCATAGGAGCAATCCTCGTATCAGAAACCGGCCAGGATTATCCAGTATCCGCCAAGCTTAAGTTCCCATGCACCAAAAATATGGCCAAATATGAAGCTTGAATCTTAGGGCTCAAGATGGCCATTGACATGAATGTCCAAGAGTTTCTAGTGATTGAAGATTCGAATTTGCTTATATATCAGGTCCGACAAGAATGGGCAACTAAGAATTCCAAGATACTCTCGTATTTACATCATGTACATGAGTTGAGGAAGAGATGCACAAAGACAGAATTCTGCCATGTTCCCAAAGTCCAGAATAGACCCTATTCTGGTGGAGATTCACGATCAGCCAGCTTATTGTGCTCATGTCGAGGAAGAAGCAAATGGAAAGCCTTGGTTTTATGATATCAAGGAATATTGACAAAGGGAGAATACCCAGAACTCGCAAATCCTACTCAGAAGCGCACACTCCAGAGGTTATCTAACAATTTCTTTCATAGCGGTGGAGTCTCGTATAGGAGAACTCCTGATTTGATATTTCTAAGGTGTGTCGACGCAAATGAAGCATCTAAACTGGTAGAAGAAATCCATGTTGGGACCTGCGGTCCATATATAAATGGTTTTGTCTTAGCCAAGAAGATACTCCAGGCAGGTTATTTTTCGATGAATATGGAAACGGATTGCATCCAGGATGTTTGAAAGTGCCATCGCTATCAGATACATGCAAACATGATAAAGGTACCTCCAAACGAGCTTACTACAATGAGCTCGCCACGGTCGTTCGCTGCTTGGAGAATGGATGTCATCGGACCTATCGAGCCCGCTGCATCAAACGGGCATAGGTTCATTCTATTGGCAATTAATTATTTCACCAAATAGGTTGAAGCAGCATCATACAAAGCACTGACTAAGAAAGTTGTGGCAGACATTGTCCGCGACCCCATTATTTGTTGAGTCGGGATTCCAGAATTGATCATCATTGATAATGGTTCCAATCTCAACAGTAATTTGATAAAGGACATGTGTGAAGCAGAACTCGACGACACAAAATGGGTAAAGAGCCGCTACGTGCAGTTAGCCCTTATAGATGGAAGAAGAATGAACTCAGTTTGTCATGGTCATCTTTACCAAAACATAATGTCCAGAGCCTTCAATCAAAGATTCAAGCTGAGATGGTTCAGACCAGGTCAGCTAGTGTTAAAGAAGATTTTTCCGCATCACGATGAAGCCAAAAGGAAGTTCTCTCCCAATTGGTAGGCCCTTACACGGTTCACCGGGTTGTAATAAGAGGATCCATCATACTTGCAGAAATGGAAGGAGAGGTTTTGCCAAATCCGATCAATTCAAACGTAGTCAAACGATACTATGTGTAGTATTTATGATTTCCCTGTATGATGTAATTTGAACTATGCCTAACCCGATTCCCGTTTAAGAGGGGATACGTAGGCAACCTTATAGGTTCGGTTACAAGTCAATAAAATCTTCATTTCCCCCGCAATTGAAAACTGGGGTAGAATTTTGAGGAGGACCCTAAAAATTCCGAAGTAACTTCAGCCAATCATCGCAAGCAACCGTCAGAGATAGAAACCCAGTAAACTTAGGCGGAATTTTGAGGATGGCCCTCAAATTTCAGAGCAACAGAGGTTGCAATGTTTTGAACCATGTCGCAGTCGGTTGTTCGTCTAAAGAACATTATTTTCAATTATGTATTTATGTTACACTTTACTAAATCATGCATATCTATTATCAAATTGCTTTGTTTAGCGACATTATGCCAATGATACAAAACATCACTGAAAACAGATCCAAGCAGGACAAGAAAAGTCTACAGGGAATACGAACTAGTTTTTACCCTCTACAAACTCACGATTTTTCTTAGAATACAGGCACCTAAGTTGCAAATCACCAATATATTTATACACTCATATGTTTTGGGAATATGACCCTCAGAACCATCACCTATTCACATTTTCTATCCGCACACAGCATCCCCAGCAATCACAATATCGCAATCAGTTATCAAGCCATCAGCCAAGAAATTTTGCTACTGTTCGTATTTACTGCATTGCATAAAGATACTATTCTACCTTCTGAGGTTAAACGCTACCTGCATCTACATTTTCTGCATTGTATAGGGTTACTATTCTGCCTTCCAAGACTAAGCTCTGTCAACATTTGCATTTTGCTACATTGCATATCGCTACTATTCCGCCTTCTGAGACTAAGCTCTGTCTCCATCTGCATTTTTCTACATTGCATAAGGCTACTATTATGCCTTTCGAGGTTAAGCTCTACGTCCATCTGCATTTCCTGCATTGCATAATACTACTATTCTGCCTTCCGAGGTTAAGCTATATCTCCATTTGCATTTCCTACATTGTATAAGGCTACTGTTCTGCCTTCTAAGACTAAGTGTTGTCTCTATTTGTACAGCTAAAATATTGCCATTTTTATTTATGTCTTACATTACTGAAATATCGCCACTTCATTTAAATCCTGCATCGACTGAAATATCGCCATTTTTATTTATGTCTTGCATTGGCTGAAATATCGCCACTTCATTTAAATCTTGCATCGGCTGAAAGATTGTCGTTTTACTTACATTCTGCACGGCTGAAATATCGCCACTTTATTTAAATCCTGCATCGGCTGAAAGATTGCCATTTTATTTTCTGCATGGCTGAAATACCACCACTTTATTTAATCCTGCATCGGCTAAAATATCAGTATTTTTATTTATGTCTTGCATTGGCTGAAATATCGCCACTTCATTTAAATCCTACATTGGCTGAAATAATTCCATTTTATTTATGTCTTGCATTAGCTGAAATATCGCCACTTCATTTAAATCATGCAACGCCTGAAAGATCGCCATTTATTTACGTTTTGTATGGCTCAAACATCGCTACTTCATTTAAATTATGCATCGGCTGAAAGATTGCCATTTTCATTTAAATCTTGCATTGCTGAAAGATTGCCACCTTTATTTACGCTCTCATGGGCTGAAAGATCGCCACCTGCATTTCATGGGCTGAAAGATCGCCAAATTATCCAAGGGCGTTATTGTTTGAAGGCACCATCTTCAAAGCACGAGAAACCCATGCCATGGGCTGAGGACTCCTTTATCTCTTGCATATCATTATTCAAAGGCATCATCGCTCAAAGACATCATTCTCATAGCCCAAGAGCATCATTTCATATCCTACAAATCCTTTATTATACGCTTCATGGCCCAGGACATTATGGTCTAAGAACGTCATCCTAACTGACCAAAGACAACATTCATGGTCCTACGAGAACTTGCATCACGTTTAAATTTATGCACAATATATGTTCGTATTGCTCATTTGCAGGTAAATCGGCTAGCAACGGCCGTCTCAGCAGGAGCGATCCCGCTCCGGTTCCCGCAGCCTTACTAGACTATAACCGTCCATCCCAACTGAAATATCGCGTCCATTCTTGAAAGAGCTCCAGCAGCATACTCCACCGACGGATCCTGAACTACATACGGCCTGATTCCTGTAAGAACAGAGATATGTAGGTAGCTCAAAAAACAAAGCACGATCAATACCTTGAAACCATTTTCGCTCGGTCAAAATTAGCCATCATGTCTTTACCCGACAACTCTTTCATCCTTCCTAGGTAAAGAGGGGCAGCTGTTGATACCCAATTTTTCCCTATGTATTTTTATATAAAAAATAATTTGAAAATAACGTATTTATGCATACATAATCTTACCCAATTGTTTTAGTATTTTTCTCAATTATTAAATATTTTAAGAATCAATTTATTGTCAATTTTAGCCATACAAAAATCCAATAAGTAGTCCCAAGATTATCATTTGGTGAATAAATTATTTTTATTCTCATATTTATATCAAAATATAGTTAAGGTAATTTTTGAATTCTTTTACAAATTTATTTGTCATTTTTAAAGGTAAATTTTATATAATTTCAATCTTAGCCTACTTCAAGATTAATAACATTTTTATAAAATGGGTCCCAGTATTATTAAATTAGTATTTATATATTATTCATTACTTCATTATTTTTAATTTACTTTTAAAATTATTGTTACTATTTTTATAAAATAAAAACGGAAAACTAGTTATTTAACATTTAGCCTCATTTATTTCGATTACATCCTATTTTACATTTTCTATTGTAGCCCTTAAATTGACCCAATTCTACCCCAATTAAATCAGCCTAATTTCATCTTTTACCCGGCCCCGACCCAAGAATTTCTCCAAGATTGATGAGATGGCTGTTACTTCTCCAAGAATTGGATCTAGAAATTATGAACCGAAAAGTAAGTGAGAATCAAGTGGAGTACCACTTGTCCTGTTTGGAGGAAGAGGGGAGGCCTTGTGATGGTCTAGAAATCAATGACTCATTTCCCAATGAACAACTCCTTGGGGTGTCAATGAATGATATGCCATGGTTTGCCGATGTTGCTAATTACCTCGTGACCGGAATAATCTCGTGTGAGCTCTCTTCTAACCAAAGGAAGAAACTCAAGCGGGATAACTTGGACTTTTATTGGGACGAGCTATATTTGTTTAAGATTTGCACCGATGGTGTGATTTGACGTTGTGTCCCGGAGGAGGAACAATTGGGTATTTTGGAGGCTTACCACTCTTCTCCATATGGTGGCCATCATAGCGGGGCGAGGACGAACTCTAAGGTGCTTAGTTGCGGATTTTATTAGCCTACCTTATTTAAATATGCGGGTGATGTGGTCAAGAGAAGTGATGAATGCCAAAGAGCCAGCGGTATTTCAAAAAGGGATGAGATGTCTCTCAATACAATTCTCGAGGTGGAGCTTGGGGCATAGATTTCATGGGTCCTTTCGTGAGCTCTTGTGGGAACACTTATATTTTTGTGGCAGCGGACTATGTCTTAAAGTGGGTTGAGCCGTGGCTTTACCCAAGAATGAAGCCCGGAGTGTTGTGGAAGTTTTGAAAAAGAGTATCTTTACAAGGTTTGGCACTCCTCGTGCTATCATTAGTGATGGGGGGTTTCACTTTTGCAACAAGGCTTTTGATTCATTACTTGCCAAGTGTAGAGTAAATCACAAAGTGACCAACCCCTATCATTCTCAAGCTAGTGGTCAAGTGGAAATCTCCAACCGGGAAATAAAGAGTATCTTGTCCAAGACGGTCAATGCTAATACTACCGATTGGTCAAAAAAGTTGGATGATGCTCTATGGGCGTACCGGACGGCTTCAAGACCCTAATTAGTATGTCCCCGTACCGGTTGGTGTTAGGAAAAGCTTGATATCTTCCGGTATAATTAGAGCACAAAGCTATGTGGGCCTTGAGGATGTTGCACCAGGAATGGGATGTTGCAGTGAATCTCCGTGTTGAAAAACTTAATGAGTTTGATGAGATTAGATTTCGTTCCTACTCCAGCTCGTCCTTGTATAAGGACAAGATAAAGTATCTTCACGACAAATTTTCTCGAGGAAAGGAATTCAAAGCTGGTGATACGGTTCTTCTTTTAAACTCCCGGTTACGTCTGTTTTCAGGAAAGCTCAAATCAAAGTGGAGTGGCCATTTGAAGTTGTGTTCGTGACCCCATTTGATGCTCTTAATCTAAGGAACAAGAATGGTAAAGTATTCGGAGTTAATCGACATTGTGTTAAGCATTATTTGGGGAAGTAGATGACAGCCACGTGGTGGCACTCATTCATTTGAAGTGATGTGGTCGTAACATGCGTCATGCCGCAACATTAAATCAGGCGCTTCTTTGGAGGAAACCCATGTCTTTTTCTTTCTCTTTGATGTTCTTTGTAGCTTAGGATTTTTGAGCTAATTGGTTGTGAGATGTTATATGGATTGTGTTGATGCAGTGCAAAACAAGTTGGAATCATTGCACATTCTCTGAAGTTTGCCAGTGCGTCCACGGTACACATTGTGCTATCCGCACTGGCATGGGCTAAATGAGAGCTCTCTGAAGTTACTCACCGTAGCTGCATTCCATTTAGTGCGGTTAGCAGTGGTCCTCCGCGGCCGCAGAGGTTGTCTTCTGAAACTTCATGTAAATGAATCTTGCACGGTCCGCGGTCGCTTTTGTGCGGTCGCGTTGGTTGGTGAGTGTAGGGCCCACACCATTTTTCTATAAATCGAGCCCAAGGGCCTCAGTTTGCACTTTTCAAATTTTGAATCCTCAAAGCCCTAAAACTACTGTTTATACTCTCACTTCTTGTAACTCTTGCTTTCTTGGACTAATTGCATACAATATTCACAAACGTGGTAACATTTCATGCATTTGTGATTGATTATTTTCATATTTTAATTTTATTTTCTTGTCCAGTAGTTTTTAGTTTCTTCTTTCTTCTCTGAACTTCTTCTTTTTCATTTAATTGTTATATTAGGATAGTTTAAAGCCTGGGTTTTGTATGCTGAATGTGATTATGTATTGGAAAAATACATAGGAACAAGTAGGTGGAAAGATTGAACTAAAATAAAGAAATGTAACCCTAACTTAGTGCCTGTGAAGCTGACTCAGCGCGGCCACGGTCCGTAGTGCCCTGACGTAGTCCGATGTACCTTTCTGTGTGGACCACGGTGTTTATATGCATGTGATTTGACTAGTTCCAACGTAGCCATGATACCTGTTTGTGCGGACCGCACTGGCCCACTGCAGCCACGGTCTCATTCTGTGCGGACCACGGTGGGATGATTCAGAGATGGTGAGTTTAGGGCCTTTGCCAAATGTGGACCATTTACGGGCGCACTCTTATTTGTACTGGCCGCAGTGCCAAGTTCTGAAATAGTTTCTGCAATACTTCTTCTATTGTCTGCACTTCATTTCATTCACATATTTCAATGCATGTGCTTATACTAACAATGTTATATGTGTTTGCTTGCAAACAATGGTAAAATAACGAGGCAAGGGCTCCAAACAACCCGACAGTGGTGATTCCTCCCGGGGAGGCAAGGGAAAAAGAGTGGTAAAACTCACTCCCCAAGTCCGGTAAAACATCAAAAAGACCCAGAAGTTGATAAAAGCTGCATATCGAGCTGTTTCTCATTCCTCGGGGAGTAAGTATATACCATCTCAGGACATTTCCTCTGACTCAATCACAAATCACTTCATCTCTAGCTTCCAACTGACCAATACCCCTCAAGCATCACCCACTGCTAAGAGGCCGGTGGATGTAGTTTCAGATTCTTCTGAAGAGTCCGTAGCCGATAGTGAAGGCTACTCCCCCTCCCCTACAACTTCATTATCTAGGGAGGCAGAAACGAGGATGAGGTACGAGGTGGTGAACCTCAAGTTGGAGGAATTGAATGATCTAGGAAGGCCTAAGTATGGGAGGATAGATTTGTTAGCCAAGTAGCCTACCATAAGTTTAGGGAGTGGTGGCTGGTGATGCATTTAATACCAGAGAGGAGCTTTGTTATCAAAGACTTGCTACCCCACAACCCTGACGTGCTGAGACAATTTAGAATGAGATCGGGCTAGGAGATATTTCTGGATGAGTGTATTGATGCAAATAAGCATATTGTTCGGGAATTCTATTGTAATGTGGCTCACATCATAAAAGGGTCCAAGGTGACCAAGGTATGAAACAATAGGTGTTGCTCAACGGGTAGGCCTTGAATGAATATTTCGGCTTCAATAAAGAGGACGATACCCTATATCTGGCAAAGTTAGAGATCGGTGAGGGGGTCTCCCATGGTTAGACCAGTACTTGGTGATCCCAGCTACAGTTTCTAAGTGGTTGACTGCGGGGGTTAATAATTTTAGGGGGACTCGGAACTTCGAAGCTAAGGGTTAGGAGACTTTCATTTGCAGCAGGATAGACCCTATCACACATGACCAGACTCTTCCTATCTCCCGGGCTGTGTTGGTTGCATAAATCATGGCGGGTTACCCTATTAACATGGGGAATATGATGTCCCGCATCATCTCTCTTGTGGGTGCCGAAGCTAACCGGAACTACCCTTTTCCCAATACCCACTCTATGTATATTCGGGATTTGAAAGTTAAGAAGGAGCCTTTTGATGTCAAAGGCAAACAAATGGCCCTTTTCTCATGGTACAGTTTGAGGGGGCCAGACAACCCCAAGGACAAAAACTAAAAGCCACCTGCCTCTACTCAGACTGGCAAGTCTGAGGAGCCGGTTACGGTAGAGTCTCACACTTGCTACTGCAGTTGATGACTTGCCTCCCGGACCATCCACTGATGCTGGTCCTTCTGTTTCAGTTTGCCTGGATATCCCATAATCCCGGGCCCATCCCATGATTGCACATCGGCTAGGACAGACACTGTCCATATTGAACAGCTGGATGTCAGCTGCGACATCAAAGTTGTTTACATTGTCTTCTACCATTGAGGCACAGTCAGCACATCAGATAGCTCATATTACTCATTCCATTGAGGACGCACTGAAGAAGATCCTGGGGAACCAGGAAAAGATTATAAAGACACATGATGCTTTGTCTAAGGCGGTGGCTTCAAGGCAAGGCTCTAAAAGAGCTTGCCAAAGAGCCCAAGATGCTATTCAAGACACGTGCCTCTAGAGAGTCCGGGAAGGAGCTCAGGGCAGATATAGAGAGACTGAAGGTAGATCAGCTGCCTTTAAATTCTTTATTTGAGGACCCAGCTCCAGCAGCAGTTCCAGTAGCAGCCCCAGTTACAGAGTTGGTACAGAGGCCTTCAAAGAAGATGGGAAAATCCCTAGTGCAGATGATGCTATTATCTAATTGGCAGACCCACCAGAGGCTTTCTCCAGTCAGCCATAGGATGTACCAGATCCACAGCTGGTCCAGGTCCAGTCCCAGGTCCCAGCAGCGGAGCAACAGGATACTGGGAACCAGTCTGAGGTTCCCGTGCATATAGAGGACACATGGTCCACTGATGATCCCATGCAGACAGACACGGCTTAGGGAGTCTCTTATATCCTTTTATCTTGATTTTTGATGCTTAATTGTTTAGTTGGTGTTGGGGACAATGAAAGCTTTTATTTGTGAGGGTGCGCCCTACTTTTTATCAGGATGATTGTACATATTAGTTGACTTAGTTTATGTTTTTGTTGATTTTCTATTTGGTCTGTATATAACTTTACATTTAGTTACTCTTATCGTAATTTATCTTTTGTGTGTATATAAAGTTACATTTTTGTATATATTCATCCCCCATTGTATATTCTAATCCCCTATTGTACATATTCATTCTATTTTCTGTTTTCGCAAAAAATTTCATTTTAAAATTTTTAGATAGGCTCGTAGCCTTTCGTTTTGTTTTTGGAATTTTTAAAAAGCCCTTGGTTTTCTTAATGCCCCTGTTCTTTCCAAAGGTGGAGTATTGTGTGAACCGGGTGGCTCTTCCCAAATGATAGATGGCGTGACCTCCTTCTTAAGAGTTTGAGACCGTTTTTGGCTTTTTGTTTTTTTTATAGTTTTTAGTTAAGGGTACCTCAAGCAAAGCTTCACTTGGGCCTACCACATTTTCCTTTGATCCCATGGTCAGAGACAAATGTTGTGTTTATGATGGTTAAAGTCGTGGCCTTGAGGCTATTGTGTTGACCAAACAATCATCATATGGTCTTTTCAGACCATTCTATGCTTGAATCGTAACTAAGGTCGTTGTGGGCCCTCGACTCAATGTCTTTAGCAATCCCTAGAGTGTGTGGTGAGAAATCGAATTGTGAGTCCAAGTCTCGAGCCAATGGTCTAGAACTTGCCATGAATGTTTGTTGAGGCAAAATCTTAGGTGAAATTCGACTTGAGAAGTGATTATAGGCTCTCCTTGATCTAATTGATTGTTTGAACAAATCCACAGTCGACCATTCATAAGATCCCTAGTCAACCCTTTGAACCTTAGACCTTCTTCTTTCAAGAACCATAATACAAGCCTACACCCGTTCTCAATGATACACTCTCTTGGCGCCCAAATATTTCCTTTAGAATTTGGCAAAAGTATAAGTTTGGGGGGAGAGACAATGAGTGAAACAAAGTGGTAAAAAGACGCATAATTGAAGAAAAGGAAATGCAATGAAAAAGAAAGAAAAGAAAAAGACAAAAAGAAAGCCCAATGTGAATAAGAATAAAAAAGGGATCCAAACAAAAGATAAAAAGGTGTGGAAAAAGTAGAAAAAGGAGAAATGTTTGGGATTATATAAGAAAGAGTGACAATGTGTCTCTCTAACCCCTTAGAAAGAAGTGAAAAGACCCAAAGATTCAAGAGAATTGTGCCAAAAGAATCAAAAGAAGTGCTTAAGGGACGATTGAACTCACTTGAATAAAAACATGTCCTACCTCACCCAATAGCCTTCATAATGACTCCACAAAAGCCCTATATGATCTTGAGTTGAAGGAAGCCTACATTAGTGGATACTTACATAAGGGGAAAGTATATGGTACTTAGAGCCGGACTTGTGACCTTCTTCTTGAGAGAGATGAATGAAATTCCATTAAACTCAGTTTGTGTGCCAATACGTTAAACGGTGAGGTTCGGTTAGGGAGAGTTGAGGATGTGTGAGTTTTGGTTCCACAAAGACCAAAGTAAGTAAGAGAAGTGCTTTGATGTAATGAGTCAACTCTTGATACTCTTGTGTCACACTAGATCCATGGTTTTTCAAGTTTTAAATGTGTTAATGATGCATTCGTATTCAGGGCAATTGTTGTCCTAATTGATGCTTGTTGAGGTCACTTTAGGATAGCTGCAATTACTTGGATTTCCCTTTAAGGGGTGGGTCTTATTTTGTTTGCTTGAGGACAAGCAACGGTTTAAGTTTGGGGGAGTTGATAAGTTAGGATTTTAACATGTTTTATGCCCCTACATGCCTATGCTTTGATTATAAATTGCTACACAATAGTCTCAAAATGATCACAAGTTATGCTTGATTGCATGTTTGATCGACAAAGTGATGAAATGTCAAAGATCGGCTCAAAAGGAGTGAAACCTGCTCAAGCATCAAAGATTAAGTGAACTAAGGAAAAGAGAGCCTAGTGCGGGCCGCGCAAAAGTGAATGCGGCCGCACTAGGAGATTTAGAGATTTATATAATCAGGTTGAAGGCTACGTGGTCGCAGTATGTCTCTCGCGGTCCATGGTCAGGCTTTCGTAGCCGCACTACGCTTCTGTGCGGCCCGCGGTCAAGAGATTCAGAGAACCATCATTTGGCCAAGACAAAGCCATGCAGTCTGCGATCGTTACCGTGAGGACCGTGCCTGATCCCCTCCGCTGTCGCGGTATGCTTCCACACAATCCCCGTCCTTAAGTTCAGAGAAGCAGAAATGTGAAGTCCTAGAGCCAGTGCAGCCACGGTCCATTTTGTGCAACCCGCCTTGACACCGCAGGGGTATTTTAATCCAATTTTTCCAGCCTAGTATACATAGAACATTTTACCATTTTAAGTAGTTTTTATACTCAAAACTTAGCTGCGCTCATGAGACTCGATTTTGTAGCCATTTTGGGCACTTTTGCTTTTTATTAACGATAGATTATTGTAGTTTCTTCTTAGTAATCAATTAATATGCTTAGTTCTTCATCTATTTCTTTAATTTCTGTATCTAGAATGAGTATCTAAACCCATTATCTAGGGTTGTGGCTCAACCCTAGTGTGGGTAATTGATGGGTGTTTCTATCTAGGGTTAGATTGACTATGGGTAATTGCTATTTGGGTTGATTTTTTGTTTTAATTGAGAAATTGGTGGTTGCAAACACTGACTCAAGCTTTGTGGGTTTATCTCTTCTTGAGAAAGAGAGTGTATGACCCCAAAATTTACCCAACAAGGAATTGGGATGGACTCATGAGAAATGATAGTCCCAATTGACGGGTTAAATCTCGAGAGAGTAATCATCCTACTTGAATCCTAGTTGCTTGGTCTAATTTGCCTACCCATTTGGGCAAAATTACTCTCTCTACCGAGAGGTGTGAGACTGGGTAAAATTGTTCAACGGTTGTAGAATAAGTCCCAAATGTTCAATCGAATCCTAGTGACATCCACTCGTCAATTAGCCACCTAAGTAATGTCACGACCCTAATGCCCTTCTTCCTATTAGATACAACTTAGCAATATTCTCGTAGCATAATTTAGTGCTAATCATTAGTTTTCTAAAAGTAGTTATAATTCAAAAAACCCAAAAATATTTGAAGTGAAATTAGGAGTACAAACACATCTCTAGGATAGACAGAAAATCCAACTCCACTACTAGCTCCCTAAGGAAATCGATCTCGACCTCTATTCGGGTAAAAGCTATTGTGGCCCGTTCTTCCTACCATAGTGTAGTGTCGAGTTGGTAGCAATCAACATTACATGTAGAATCCTGCCTATAAGTTGTTTCATTATTGCATATAGAAATATTGTGTATAAGTCATACATTACATGTAGAAATCCTGCCTATAAGTTATTGCATTAATGCATATAGTGACCATGCCTATAGGTTTTCTATATATAGAAATAATGATCCTAGGTTTTCTGCATTTCTGCATTTCTGCATATACCCCTATCATTAGGCAAACAGTCTCTCGGTTAAAATAATAACAAGTTGCATTCTAGAAATCATGCCTATAGGTTTCCTGCATCTTGATAATCGCTTTAAAAATCAACAACTCTTAGAAATCATGCCTATAGGAGTAGCCGTTTGGATCTGATTCGTCTATCTCATCTATATGTCTGAAATCAGTAGTAGTATTGTTTAGTATCTGCAGAATTTAGTTAGTTCTAAAATCAGTAACCCTTCTTTAAAAATCAATAACCCTTCTTTAAAAAAAATCAGTATACGTCCACCTATGCAAGCAGTAGGTAATTGATTAACTGTGTCAGTCCTTGATAAACTACAACCAGACAAGGCCTAATTCGGACTTCTCATCTGAGAAATATGTGATGAAGCAGCCTATCCTAACGCTAAATTTAATAAAGTCATACTAGACAATTTGCTTTTTTTTAGGAAGCCTGCTTGAGCCTTTTTAACTGCTATGTGTTTCCCCTAACTGCTTTATGTGTTTTGTTTGTCGCATTAGAATTTTATCCTTTCAAACTTTGAAAATCCCCAATCTCCTTCCCTTTTAGGACTGGTAGTCCCAGAGGCCTCAAGGACTTATAGGATTGGGACGGGTAATGGCATGCAATAAGTAGCGATACTATTTCTCATTTAATACCTTAACAGGGTGGGAAATGGTATATATGGATATGATGACCACGCGATAACACCACGTGTATAAACATTTACCAGGTGCTGTGTTGGGTGATCCATATTGTTTATAAACCAAGGACCCCCCCCTTACTTGTTTGTTTTATTCTGAATTTTAAAATTGCTTTTTTCTCAAATTTCATCTTCTTTAACTTCATTTTAACTTCAAATTACTTGCAACCACTATGTGAAAACCACCTCATATTTGAAACTCTTACTTGTCCACTTGCTGTTTGCACTTAAAGTCACAATTGTAGCATGGACGGGAACCATGCTAGTGGATCTTTAGGGTGACTAACACCTTCCCCTCGATAATTTCAAGCCCTCACCCAATCTCTAGTTTTATAAATAAAATTTCTTCTTAGTGTCCTAATGCACTTAATCATTTGATGGCGACTCTTCAATTGCAAACCCAATTCCCAAAAGGAAATGAGTTGTCCGCTAAATGTCATAAACCAAATTTCGCGAGAAAAAAGAGCATGACAGAGGGTACGGAGGAAAATATAGGACTTGGGCGTATGCCCGGAATCGAATTCCGAGGTCCTAAGCCTGAGAAATGAATTTCTAAAGAAAATTATTTTATGAAAATGTTTAAAGAAATTCGGAATAAAATTTGATTAGAACATGTTAGTATCTGGCGCGTATTTTGGTTCCAACACCCAGTACATGTCATATATATAATTTTTAAGATATTTCTGTAAAAATTGGTGAAAAAACCAAATATCATTTGACGTGATTCAGACCTAAATTGCTAAAGTTGATGTTTTATGACGTTTGAGAGAAATCCTTTGATTTTGAGGTTTAATTCATTGTTGTTGAGGTTATTTTAGGGATTCGATCGCATGGATAAGTTTGTATGATGTTGATGAGTTAGTATGTGTGTTTGGTTAGGAGCCCCCAGGGCTGGGATGTGTTTCGAATGTGATTTGGGATGTTTTAGACATAAGGAAAAGTTGCCGATTTTCTGTGACAGGTGCTCAGGCATGTTGTCCATCGCGATCGCATGTCACTCTCGGATCGTGTAAGGTAAATGGGGATAAGGGTGGATTTGTCCATTGCGTACGGGAAGCCACAGTCGCGAATGCGGAGCTTTGGGGAATTGCTCATTGCGAACACGACCATTGTGACATGAACTCGTAGTGTTAATTAGAGGGGGCTGGGATTTTGGTAGTTCTTCTATGCGAACATGTACGTGTGTCCGCGAACGCGAAGGTCAGGGGATTCAACCCTTCACGAACGCGTGGAAGACCTCACAATAGCGTAAGTCCACTTACTGGCAGGCTTTGCAATTGTCACAGTATTCTCGCAAATGCGATGAAAAAACCGTAGCTAATACGGGATTTGTTCAAAATTTCGTAACTTCTTCATCTCAACTCCAAATTGGGCGATTTTTGAAAGAGGATTTCACCACAAACGCATTCGTATGTAATCTTAGACTCATTTTCTTCAGTTTTCATTAATACTCAATAGATTTCTAGGCCTAAATTATGTGAATAAGGGTTGACAATTAGGGATTTGGGTAGAGTTACGGCTTTGGGGTTGAAAATTGTGATTTAGACCTTGTTTTTGGGGTCAAAATTTTGAAATAGTTATATATTTGGGCTCGTGGGTAAATGGGTGACTTGATTTTGGTCTGAACCTCGTGATTTGACCAAGCGGGCCCGGGATCGATTTTTGGGTTTTTGGAAAGAATGATTGGAAAGTTATAATTAGGCATTGAATTTGAATTGTTTAGGATTTATGATGTTATGAAGTCATTTATGTATAGATACAATTGATTTGGAGCCGAATTCGAGAGAAAAGGCAGTAATGAAGGATTGAGTTGGCCATGGAGGTTTGACGTAAGTGTCTGATCTAACCTTTGCTTGAGGGATTAGGAGTTGTGTCATATTTGGTAATTGGTTCTTGTTGAGTCCCACATATAGGCATGGTGACAAGAATCTATAATTTGGTGTCGAGCATGACCATGAGTCTTAAATTAATATATGTTGTATTCTTAAATGATTCTACAGATGCTTCAATTGATGACTCTAGTTATTGGGTTGGGATTTAGTTTATTTTCATGGAATTTATTTATGGCTGAGTATTGGTATTAGTTGAGCTGAGTAAGAGTTGAGTTAAGGTTGGTTATAGTTGATTCTCCCTTGCCAGGATGTTGTTTCGATATTATTGTTCCCTTTCTGGCAAGTCATTATAGTGCTATTGTTCCCTTGCCGGGAAGTTATTATATTGCTCTGTTTCTTTGTCGGGAAGCTACTTTTTTCCCTTGCCAAATTTACTTGTGATTATTTTTATTGGCTTGAAATGGGAGCGGGCGGTACACCTACCACAAGTTATGATAAAATAGGAGCAGGTGGTATGCCTACCACAAGTTATGATAAAATGGGAGCGAGTGGTACGCCTACCACAAGTTATAATAAAATGTGAGCGTGTGGTATGCCTAACAGAAGTTTTGATGAAATGGTCGGGTGGTACGCCTACCACAAGTTATAATGAAATGAGAGTGGGTGGTACGCCTACCATAACATTTAATAAAATAGGAGCGGGAGGTACACCTACCATAAGATTTATTGAAATGGGAGCGGATGATAAGCCTACCACAAGATATGAGAAATGGGATCGGGTTGCAAGCCTACAACAAGATGTGAATTAAAAGAGAAATCTGCCTTTATTTTCCTTATCAGTGTTAGAAGTTAAATTTTGGTTTGCTTATTATTCTTTTAAGATTCTATTTTATTTGATATCCTCTAAACATGTTTCCCCTTTTACCAAAGCATATATATATATATATATATATATATATATATATATATATATATATATATATATGTATATATATATATGTATGTATGTATGTATGTATATACTGGGATTTTGGTAGTTCTTCTATGCGAACATGTACGTGTGTCCGCGAACGCGAAGGTCAGGGGATTCAACCCTTCACGAACGTGTGGAAGACCTCACAATAGCGTAAGTCCACTTACTGGCAGGCTTTGGAATTGTCACAGTGTTCTCGCAAATGCGATGAAAAAACCGTAGCTAATACGGGATTTGTTCAAAATTTTGTAACTTCTTCATCTCAACTCCAAATTGGGCGATTTTTGAAAGAGGATTTCACCACAAACGCATTCGTATGTAATCTTAGACTCATTTTCTTCAGTTTTCATTAATACTCATTAGATTTCTAGGCCTAAATTATGTGAATAAGGGTTGAAAATTAGGGATTTGGGTAGAGTTACGGCTTTGGGGTTGAAAATTGTGATTTAGACCTTGTTTTTGGGGTCAAAATTTTGAAATAGTTATATATTTGGGCTCGTGGGTAAATGGGTGACTTGATTTTGGTCTGAACCTCGTGTTTTGACCAAGCGGGCCCGGGATCGATTTTTGTGTTTTTGGGAAGAATGATTGGAAAGTTATAATTAGGCATTGAATTTGAATTGTTTAGGATTTATCATGTTATGAAGTCATTTATGTATAGATACAATTGATTTGGAGCCGAATTCGAGAGAAAAGGCAGTAATGAAGGATTGAGTTGGCCATGGAGGTTTGACGTAAGTGTCTGATCTAACCTTAGCTTGAGGGATTAGGAGTTGTGTCATATTTGGTAATTGGTTCTTGTTGAGTCCCACATATAGGCATGGTGACAAGAATCTATAATTTGGTGTCGAGCATGACCATGAGTCTTAAATTAATATATGTTGTATTCTTAAATGATTCTACAGATGCTTCAATTGATGACTCTAGTTATTGGGTTGGGATTTAGTTTATTTTCATGGAATTTATTTATGGCTGAGTATCGGTATTAGTTGAGCTGAGTAAGAGTTGAGTTAAGGTTGGTTATAGTTGATTCTCCCTTGCCAGGATGTTGTTTCGATATTATTGTTCCCTTTCTGGCAAGTCAATATAGTGCTATTGTTCCCTTGCCGGGAAGTTATTATATTGCTCTGTTTCTTTGTCGGGAAGCTACTTTTTTCTCTTGCCAAATTTACTTGTGATTTTTTTTATTGGCTTGAAATGGGAGCGGGCGGTACACCTACCACAAGTTATGATAAAATAGGAGCAGGTGGTATTCCTACCACAAGTTATGATAAAATAGGAGCAGGTGGTATGCCTACCACAAGTTATGATAAAATGTGAGCGTGTGGTATGCCTAACACAAGTTATGATGAAATGGTCGGGTGGTACGCCTACCACAAGTTATAATGAAATGAGAGTGGGTGGTACGCCTACCACAACATTGAATAAAATAGGAGCGGGAGGTACACCTACCATAAGATTTATTGAAATGGGAGCGGATGATAAGCCTACCACAAGATATGAGAAATGGGATCGGGTTGCAAGCCTACAACAAGATGTGAATTAAAAGAGAAATCTGCCTTTATTTTCCTTATCGGTGTTTGAAGTTAAATTTTGGTTTGCTTATTATTCTTTTAAGATTCTATTTTATTTGATATCTTCAAAACATGTTTCCCCTTTTACCAAAGCATATATATATATATATATATATATATATATGTATGTATGTATATATATGTATGTATGTATATATATGTATGTATATATATATATGTATGTATGTATATATATATATATATATATGTTTGTATATATATATATGTATGTATGTATATATATGTATATGTATATATAATATATATATAGAACTGCACAGATTTATCTGGAGTCTGGTCCTAGCCTCGTTACTATCTCGTCGGGGTTAGGCCAGGAACTTACCAGCACATGGAGTCGGTTGTGCTGATACTACACTCTGCACTCTCTACAGATACCGGAGCAGCACTTGGTCAACTGCAGTAGGGGAGCTAGCCTTCAGTCCACCGAGACTTCGAGGGAGCCCTGCAGGTGTCCGCAGGCCTGGCGTCTCTTCTATCATTTTTTTATGTTATGTTATCTCTTTTATTCGAGACAGGCAGTTTTACTTTCTTTCAAACGGTTGTATGTAGTAAATCTTAGTAGTCCGTGAATAACGTGACACCAATTTTTGGTTAGAGGCATATGTAGATTTTCTTATCATTTTTGTTTATTTTGTCTAAGTCTTCTGCTTAATTTCATATTTTGTTGTTATTAAAATGCTTATTTGTTTATTATTATATGTTGTAAAAAGGATTCAAACAATAGTGTTAAGAATTCATAATTTTGTGGCTTGCGTAGCTTCTACGTGTAGGTGCCATCATGACTCCCGAGGGTGGGAAATCGGGGTCGTGACAAGATGGTATCAGAGCTCTAGGTTACATAGGTCTCACAGTTCACAGACAAGCTTGGTAGAGTCTGAGGGATCGATATGGAGACGTTTGTATTTATCTCCCAAAGGCTACAAAGTTAGGAAAACTTCATAATTGTTCTTTTTTGTCGTGCGGTTTGGTTTCTCAATGCTAATTGAATTTCTACTCTGTTCTTTCGATGGTGAGAACACGCACTTCCTCATCTACCGATTAGCAGCCCGAGCCCCCAGTAGCAGCTCCTACGAGGGGAAGAGGGAAGGAAGAGGTCGTGCTAGAGGCCGAGGTAGGGGCAGAGCTCAGCCCAAGGCAACAACCCCCGTAAAGGAGCGTCGGGTTTATTTTGATGATAAGATTCCAGCCCCAGCAGTTTTGGTGGGCCTAGCTCAGGTCCCAGTGGGGTTTATTGTTACCCTAGTTCTTTAGGATGCTCTGGTCCATCTAGTGGGCCTTAAGGAGAGTTTCACTAGAGCAAGTTTACTCCTTGTAGCGCCAGCCGTCTCTCAGGGCAGAGGAGGAGCCTAGACTCCTTCTACTCGCTCTCCGAAGCAGGTCGCTCCTTAGTTTCAGACTCCAGCGGCTCAGTCAGTTGGGGCAGTTCAGCCAGTAGCGGTAGCTCATACTAATGATGGTGCAGCCATATCAGCTGATACTTTGTGGAGATTGGACAGGTTCACCAAGCTCTTCACTACTACCTTTAGTGATTCATCTATTGAGGATCCTGATGACTATCTGGACAACTGCCATGAGGTTCTTTGGAACATTGGTATTGTTGAGACCAATGTGGTTGATTTTGGTACATTTCGATTGTTTGGATCCGCCAACACTTGGTGGAGGTATTTCTATTTGGCCAGACCAGCCAGATCGCCATCTTTGACTTGGGAGCAGTTTACATAGCCTTTTTTGGAGAAGTTTCTCCCCATTACTATGAGAGAGGCCTACCGGAGCAGTTTGAGTGCCTCCAGTAGGATTCTATGATGGTTACCTAGTATGTGACCAGATTCATCGACTTGGCTCGCCATGCTCTTGTCATGCTTCCTACTAAGAGAGAGAGGGTGAGGAGGTTTATTAATGGCCTTATTAAGCTGATTCGTCTTCAGATGGCTAGGGAGACTTGGAGTGAGATATCTTTCCAGGAGGCGGCCAATGTGGCTAGGATAGTAGATATGGTTCTGTCACATGGAGGTGGTCATGGGTCGCACAAGAGGCCCTGTCATTCAGGTAGATTCAGTGGTACCTCGTCTGGAGGTAAAGATTCATATGGTAAATGCCATCCTCCTAGGCCCTTTCAGTCATCTCTTCAGGTTTCTCACGGTGCCTCAAGAAGCCGTGTTCCTCAGATGCAGTATTATCACCAACCTTATAGTGCACCACCAGCTCCTATCAGTGCACCACCGCTTCAGAGTTTCAAGGATCACCAGCCCCAGTAGCGGAGGGCTAGTTTTACTTGTGATGACACGAGGCACATTGCTAAGTATTACCCTCGAGTGCCGAGTATCTCTCAGCATCAGGGTTTCCATGCCATAGTTCAGGAACCAGCAGTTCCACAGATCGCCCAGCTAGCTATAGGTTGGGGTAAAGGTGCTAGAGGTGGAGGTAGAGGACTTAGAGGTAGACCTTAGACTGTTAGAGGTAGAGGCCAGCCAGTAGTAGGTCATCCCTGGGAAGTAGTTCAGTGTGGTGGGGCTCATCCCCAATGTTATGCTCTTCCACCCATGCCTGAGGCTGAGGCCTCAGAAGTGGTGATCACATGTACAATTCTGATTTGTGATAGAGGTGCTTCAGTATTATTTGTTCCAGGGTCTACATACTCATATGTGTCATCTTATTTTGCACCATATTTGGTCATGCCTAGTGATTCATTGGGTGTTCATGTTTATGTGTCTACACTGGTGGGTGATTATATTATGGCGGATCGACTCCATCGTTCTTTTGTAGTTGTGGTTGAGGGTCTTAAGACTCGTGTGAATTTGCTGCTTCTAGACATGGTCGATTTTGATATTATATTAGGGATGGACTGGTTATTATCTTACCACACTTCTTCGACTGTCATGCCAAGAATGTGACCTTAGTTTTACCGTCTATGCCTCGTTTAGAGTGGAGGGGAACTCTTGGTCATTCTACACATAGTGTTATATCCTATGTGACGGCTCGATGCATGTTCGAGAAGGGGTTTTTAGCCTATTTAGCATATGTATGTGATTCGAGCACTGGGGTTCCTTCTATTGATGTTGTGTTCGTTGTTCGTGAGTTTTATGAGATATTCCCTTCAGACCTACTGGGTATGCCGCCCGACAGGGATATTGACTTTTGTCTTGATGTGCCTCTAGGCACTCAGCCCATTTCTATCCTTCCGTATCGTATATCCCCGCCTGAGTTGAAAGAGTTAAAGGAGCAGTTGCAATATCTGCTCGAGAAGGGATTCAGTAGACCCAGCATTTCTCCTTGGGGTGCACCGGTGTTTTTTGTTATAAAGAAGGATGGGTCAATGAGAATGTGTATTGATTACCGACAATTAAACAAGGTTACAATCAAAAATAAGTATCTGCTGCCAATGATTGATGCTTTATTCGATTAGCTTCAGTGTGCCAAGGCATTTTCAAAGATTGACTTGAGATCTGGCTACAATCAGTTGAGGACTAGGGCATCTGACGTCCCTAAGACAGCTTTTCGCACCCGATACGGGTATTATGAGTTCCTGGTTATGTCACTCGGGTTGACAAATGCAACAGCAGCTTTTATGAGTTTGATGAACCGAGTGTTCAAGACTTATTTGGATTCGTTGATGATAGTCTTCATTTATGAAATATTGATATATTCCTGCAGCCAGGAAGGGCATGAGCAACACCTTAAAGTGGTTCTTCAAACTTTGAGGAATAGTCAGTTATATGCAAAGTTCTAGAAGTGTCAGTTCTGGTTGAGTTCAGTTGTATTTCTAGGTCATGTTGTGTCAGCAAAGGGTATTCAGGTTGACCAGAAGAAGATTGAGGCAGTCAAGAACTGGTCTAGACCAGCATCAGCTACAGAGATTTGGAGTTTCTTGGGATTGCAGGCTACTTGTCGGTTCGTGGAGGGTTTTTCATCTATTGTAGCCCCAATGACTAGGTTGACCAAGAAGGATGCCCAGTTCAGGTGTCGGAGGAGTGTGAGGCGGGCTTCCAAAGGCTCAAGACAGCTCTGACTACGGCACCGATGTTGGTTTTTCCCACAAGTTCATGGCCTTATACAGTTTATTGTGATACTTCTCGTATTAGGCTTGGTGCAGTGTTGATGCAGGATAGCAAGGTCATTGCATATGCTTCATGGATGTTGAAGATTCATAAGAAGAACTATCTAGTTCATGATTTGAAGTTGGAAGGCATAGATCATGCATTGAAGATTTGGAGGCATTATCTGTACGGCGTGGCATGCGAGGTATTCACGGATCACAAAAGTCTTCGGAACTTGTTCAAGAAAAATGAGTTGAATTTGAGGCAGATGAGGTGGTTGGAGTTGTAGAAAGACTATGATATTACCATTTTATATCATTCGGGAAAGGCTAATGTAGTGGACGATGCTTTGAGTAGAAAGTCACTTAGTATGGGCAGTCTTGCTTATATTCGTGTTGGTGAGAGATTGCTTGATTTGAATGTTCAGGCTTTAGCCAATCAGCTCGTGAGACTAGATGTTTTTGAGCCCAGTGTGTGTTAGCTTGCACGATCGCTCGTTCTTCATTATTAGAGTGTATCCATGATCGGCCGTATGATGATCCCTATTTGTGTGTCCTTAGAGACACATTGTAGAGTGGAGGTGCCAAGCAAGTTACCTTAGATGATGATGGAGTTTTGAGATTGCAGGGTCGAGTTTGTGTGCCTAATGTAAATGGGCTCTGAGAGTTGATTTTAAAGGAGGCCCATAGCTCCCGATACTCTATTCATCTAGGCGCCACAAAGATGTATCAGGACTTGTGGCAGCATTATTGGTGGCGTAGGATGAAGAAGGATAATGTTGCATATGTGGCTAGGATTTAGAATTGTCAGCACGTCAAGTATGAGCATCAGAGGCCTGGTGGTTTATTTTTGAATATTGAGCTTCCCGAGTGGAAGTGGGAGCGGATCACTATGGACTTTGTTACTGGATTGCCGCAGACTCGGAAGAAGTTTGACGCAGTATGGGTCATTGTTGATAGGCTGACCAAGTCAGCACATTTCATTCCTGTGGCAGTTTCCTGTTCTTCTAAGAGATTGGCTGAGATCTATATCCGGGAGATTGTTCGCCTTCATGGTGTGCCCGTATCTATTATTTCAGACCGGGGTATATAGTTCACATCGCGCTTCTGAAGAGCAGTTTAGCGAGAGTTGGGCACGCGGGTTGAGTTGAGCACAACATTTTATTCCAAGAAGGACGGATAGTCTGAGCGGACTATTCAGATATTGGAGGATATGCTCTGAGCTTGTGTTGTTGACTTTGGAGGCTTGTGGGATCAGTTTTTGGCTGTAGCAGGGTTTGCCTACAACAACAGCTACCAGTCGAGTATCCAGATTGCTCGTTATGAGGCTTTATATGGTAAGCAGTGTCAATCTCCGGTTGGATGGTTTGAGCTGGGAGAGGCCTGTTTGTTGGGTATGGATCTGGTTCAGGAGGCCTTGGACAAGGTCAGGATCATTCATGATAGGCTTTGTACGGCTCAGTTCAGGCAAAAAGAGTTATGCAGACTGCAAGGTTAGAGATATGGCTTTCATGGTCGGTGAGCGGGTATTTCTTTGAGTGTCGCCTATGAAGGGCGTGATGAGATTCGAGAAGAAGGGCAAGCTTAGCCCTAGGCTCATTGGTCCATTTGAGATTCTTTATCGAGTGGGAGAGGTGGCTTATAGACTTGCATTGCCGCTGAGCTTATTAGTCGTGCATCCAGTGTTTCATGTGTCCATGCTTCGAAAATATCACGGTGATCCATCCAACGTGTTGGATTTCAGCAGCGTCGAGTTGGACAAGGACTTGTCTTATGATGACGAGCCAGCAGCTTATCTAGACCGGTAGGTTCGTCAGTTGAGGCCGATGAGTTTTCCTTCTGTTCATGTTCAATGGAGGGGTTAGCCTCCTGAGGCATCGACCTGAAGTCCGAGTCCAATATGCGGAGTCGTTATCCTCATCTTTTCCAGAATCAGGTACTTCCTTTCTTCTGTCCGTTCAAGGACGAACAATTGTTTTAGAGGTGGAGAATGTGATGACCCAAAAAGGGCTATCACTTGTCTCTTAATTAAATCCTGTATCTATGAGGCCTTAAAAATCTCATTTAGAGTTGCCTCGATTTATGTGCATTTTTCGGACGCATAGTCAGAAAGCTTAAATATGAAAATCTATAAAGTAACTGATAAGTTTTGATTATAAAATGAGCAAATTTGACTTCGGCCAATGTTTTGGATAAACAGACCCGGACATGTGATTTGACGGTCCCGGAGGGTCTGTAGGAAAATATGGGACTTGGGCGTATGCCTAGAATCGAATTCCAAGGTCCCAAGCGCGAGAATTTAATTTATAAAGAAAATTGGTTTCTGAAAATATTTAAAGAAATTTTAAATAAAATTTGATTAGAACATGTTAGTGTCGGACCCGTATTTTGGTTCTGGCACCCGGTACAGATCTTATTTATGATTTATGATGTTTCTGTGAAATTCGGTGAAAAAACGGATATTATTTGACGTGATTCAGACCTAAATTGCTAATGTTTGTGTTTTATGAAGTTTGATAGAAATCCTTTGATTTTGAGGTTTAATTCATTGTTACTAAGATTATTTTTGCAATTTTATCGCATAGATAAGACCGTATGATGTTTTTGAGTTAGTACGTGTGTTTGGTTAGGAGCCCCGAGGGCTCGGGTGTGTTTCGGATGTGATTCAGGAAGTTTTAGACTTAAGGAAAAGTTGCAGATTTTCTACTACAGGTACTTAGGCCTGTTGTTCATCGCGATCACATAGTCACTCTTGCGATTGCGTAAGGTAAATAGGGACAGGGGTGGATTTTTCTATCGCGAATGCAAAGCCACAGTCGCAAACGCGGAGCTTTAGGGGATTTCTCATTGCAAACCCGACCTATGTGACACAAACGCGTAGTGTTAATTGGAAGGGGATGGGATTTTGGTCATTCTTCTACGTGAGTGCGTACGTGTGTCCACAAATGCAAAGGTCAGGGGATTCAACCCTTCACGAATACATGGAAGACCTCATGATCGCGTAAGTCCACTTACTGGAAGCCTTTGCGATTACGACAGTGTTCTCGCGAACGCGATGAACACTGTCGCCTAACACTTAAAACAGTAGGTAATAAGGGATTTGTTCAAAATTTCATAACTTCTTCATCTCAACTCCAAATTGGGAGATTTTTGAAAGGGGATTTTACCATAAATGCATAGGTATGTAATCTTAGACTTATTTTCTTCAGTTTCCATTAACACCCATTAGATTTCTAAGCCTAAATCATGTGAATAAGGGTAGAAAATTAGTTTGAGTAGAGCTAGTGCTTTTTGATTAATTGTGATTTAGACCTCGTTTTGGGTCGAATTATGGAAATAGTTATATATTTGGGCTCGTGGGTGAATGGGTGATTTGATTTAAGTCTGAACCTCGTATTTTGACCAAGCGGGCGGGCCCTGGGTCGATTTTAGGGTTTTTTGGGAAGAATGAATGAAAAGCTATAATTAGGCATTGGATTCGAATTGTTTAGCATTTATTGATGTTATGAAGTCATTTATGCATATATATATAATTGATTTGGAGCCAAATTAGAGAGGAAAGGCAGTAATTGAGGATTTAGTTGGTCGTGAAGGTTTGAGGTAAGTGTCTGGTCTAACCTTTGCTTGAGGTATTAGGAGTTGTGCCATATTTGCGAATTTCTTCTTGTTGAGCCCGGCGTATAGGCATAGTGACGAGTATCTATATGTTGGTGTCAAGCATGACCGTGAGTCTTAAATTGATATATGTTGTATTCTTAAATGATTCTACGGATGCTTCAATTGATGACTCTCGATATTGCGCAAGGATTTAGTTTATTTTCATGGAATTTATGTATGGCTGAGTATTGGTATTAATTGAGCTGAGTTGGAGTTGAGTTAAGATTGGTTGTAGCTGATTCTCCCTTTTCGGAATGTTGTTTCGATATTGTTGTTCCCTTGCTAGGAAGTTATTATACTGTTGTTGTACCCTTGTCGGAAAGTTATTATATTGATCTGTTCCCTTGCTAGGAAGTTGTTATACTGTTTTATTCCCTTGCAGGGATTACTTGTGATTTTGTATTATTGGCTTGAAATGGGAGTGAGTGCTACACCTACCATAAGTTATGATGAAATGGGAGCCGGTGGTACGCCTACCACAAGTTATGTTGAAATGTGAGCGGGTGGTACGCCTACCACAAGTTATAATAAAATGGGAGCGAGTGGTACGCAACCACAAGTTATGATGAAATGGGAGCGGGTGGTACGCCTACCACAAGTTATAATGAAATGAGAGCGGGTGGTACGCCTACCACAAGATTTAATAAAATAGGAGCAGGTGGTACGCCTACCACAAAATTTATTAAAATGGGAGTGCATGATACGCCTACCACAAGATATGAGAAATGGGATCGGGTTGCACGCCTGCAACAAGATGTGAACTGAAGGAGAAATTTGCCTTTATTTTCCTTATCCGTGTTAGAAGTTAAATTTTGGTTTCCTTGTTACTCTTTTAAGATACTTTTTTATCTGTTATTCCCGAAGCATGTTTCCCCTTCCTCGCCTTAATTGTATGTTCCGTTTATCATTTTGTTATATATGTGTGTGTGTGTGCGTATATATATAACTGCACAAGTTTATCTGGAGTCATGTCCTAGCCTCGTCACCACCTCGCCGGAGTTAGGCCAGGCACTTACCATCACATGGGGTTGGGTGTGCTGATACTATACTCTACACTCTATGCAGATACCGGAGCAGCACTTGGTCAGCAGTAGTACGGGAACCAGCCTTCAGTCCACCGAGACTCCGAGTTAGCCCTGCAGGCGTCCACAGGCCCGGCGTCTCTTCTATTAGCTTTTTTATGTTCTGTTATCTCTTGAATTCGAGACAGACGGTATTACTTTCTTTCAAACAGTTATATGTAGTAAATCTTAGTAGTTCGTAATGATGTGACACCAGTTTCTGGGTATAGGCATGTGTGGATTTTCTTATTATTTTAGTTCATTTTGTATAAGTCTTCCGCTTAATCTCATATTAAGTTTTTATTTAAATGCTTATTCGTTTGTTATTATATGTTGTAAAAGGATTAAAACAAAATAGTTAAGAATTCATAATTTCATGGCTTGCCTTGCTTCTACGAGTAGGCGCTATCACGACTCTCGAGGGTAAAAAATCCGTGTCGTGACAGCAATACCTTGAATAAACTAAAATACTTCATGTGGTTGTTCGTCCTTAACAGACTCACAACAGCCACCCTCCTGGCGATACGCAATATCTGTCCTTCTGACGCATACATCATATGTGGAGTGGAAAAAGAAGATATTAATCACTTCTTATTCAAATATACTTACTCAAAGGCAATATGTGGGTAATGCCATATAAAGCACAACTATCCTCAATCGGACAACGAGCTCACTACTTTCAACTAGCTAAAACACCAGCTAAAATCTAATAAATGCTTTAATCACTGCATTAGCTGGCCAGTTTTCCTACCCTTCCTCCTCTGGTATTTATGGACCACCAGAAATGAAAAGATCTTTTAAAAGAATAACTCATATCCTAGTATTAGCCGGGTAACCAACAGTGCCCGGGAATTCCTTTTCCTAAGCAAATTCAGCCCTTCAAATGTACCAAAAAGGACTATCCATATAAAATAGGAAACCCCCACCACAAGGATATTTAAACTAAACATAGATTGTTCTTGCCTTGGAAACCTAGGAGAGGGAGGAATAGGAGGAATTAGGGGTGCACTGTGGGCCAGGCCCAGCCCGAAACCGGCGCGGACCGCAGGACAAACGGGCGGATCTCAGTGGGCCGGTCCCAAATGGTGCACTAAGCCCGTAGCTGGCCGGTACTACCATTAAGCCCACGAGCGGAGACCGCTAAATCCGGAACCGGCAGGCGGACCTGGGCCGGTTCAACCGGGCCTAACTGGTCCAAGCGGTCCTAAGGGATATTTTTTTTAAAAATAAATAAAATTTTTAAAAATGACCAACGGTCAGATTTTAAAATCTAGTCGTTGGCCATCAAAAAATAGTCGTTTGGGACTTTAAAAAATACTCATTTGGCCCTTAAACTTTATTTTAACCGCAAATTTTTTATAATTACGCTTTTTTCAATTCTCAACTATAAATACCCCTCTCCCCCCATTCGTTCATTTTTCTCACAAATTCATCAATCTCTCTTTTATTTTCTTCTATAATTGCTTACTTTATTATTGCAATTTTGTGAAAAATTGTGAAGTTGGTGAATGGAAGTATTCAAGTCTTCAACGATATTCAATTTTCAAAAAGTTGTTCATCAATTCGGTAAACTTGTTCCAACTCTTTTTAGCTTTTATAATTATAATTAATATGGCATTTTATTTGAAAAAAATATTTGGTGGTAAGGGAAAAGTTAAAATTGGTGAATCTAGTCGCCAAGATACTACTCTTCCCCCAGCTCCCCGACCTAGACCTGTTACCAGTCCTCCTCCACCTGTTATTCTTGATAGTGATAACACTTGTTTTCAATTTTTCGATAGTTAATTTTGTCATGATGTTGCACCAGGTCAACAATTAAATAAAAAAAGTTATGAATGCTCTTTATCCTAATGAAAATATCTTTGAAAATAATGATTTAGATGAAACGCAACCGGATTTAGATGATATACTTACTAGTCCTGTTAATAACCCAACCGATGCCCCGCCTGACCCTCCAGTAGTAACCCCTACTTTCAATAGGCAACCTTCTAAACGGCCCGAAACATCTCTTGTTTGGTACTTTTTTTACTCAACAAAGAGAACAAAATAAGGTTAAGTACTTGTGGGGCTTGGTTGGTTCATAAATTTACGGGAGACTGTAGCGGTACAGGTAGTTTGACTAGACACATAAAGACACACCCGAGAGATAAAGCTAATTTTTTCAAATGAAATTTGCGCAAGAGGGGAGAAGAGTAGATACCACGGTTAACCCTAGTACATGTTCAAATATAGTTAACCGGGAATTAACACTTTTACCTGTGGCATTTTATATTATAATCCAAATAAATATCATGAAGAATTGGCAAATGGTTATTGTTATGTGCTTACCATATAGTGTTCCTTCTAACCCTCATTTTGTGCGTTATATTAGAAGAGTTTTTAATCCTACTTATAAAGGATGGCCTCGTGCAACTGTAAAGAGCGATATTTATAAATATAAACATGAATATGAACAATATTTGCGTTATTTATTTACTCATATAGATTGCCGCATTGTTATTACTACTGATATTGGTAGAAGTGGTAATGATTGTGATTATCTAACTGTTACAAGTCATTGGATAGATGAGGAGTGGATAATGCAAAAGCGCATTATTATTTATAGAATAATTAATTCACACCACACATGTAAGTTTATTGTTTACACAGTTGCAGATATTTGTATATATTTTTGCCTTAGAGATAAAATTATGTTGGTTTCACTAGATAATGCTTCTAGTAAACTAACGTTGTAGGCTTGCCTACAACCATACTAAATCATGTATTTAGTAATATTTTCATGTTAGATGTATTTGTCATATTTACCATTCAAATGTCGTTGTTGGTATGAAAGTTTTAAATGTAGAAATTGAAAAGGTTAATATGGCTCTTAATTGGCTTTTTTATTCAAACCTTAGAAGTAAGATTAGAGAATATTTTAAAAAATATGATGAATTTGGCCTTAGAGAAAGAAAGGTGCCTAAACTTTGTCCCACTAGATGAAACTACATGTATGAAAGTTTAGTTGTTGTACATGAATATAGGAGCCCAATAAGCGCAACATATAATGCTCGTGTAGATGATCGTGATGATGATGATGATAAGCACCTTACAAATCAAGATTGGAGTAATGTTAAAATGCTTGTAGACTTTTTAGAACAATTTCATATTGCTACAAATGAATTATCTTGCAAATATTATCCTACTATTTCTAACTGTTAAGTTTATATTGAAGTATTTGTAGATTTATTTACAGCATTTTCAGAGGGTGGAGATATTTATCAAGAAACTATTAATTCTATGAAAGCTAAGTTTAAAAAATATTTTTCCCTATCCCCCATATGTTTGGTGTTGCTGCAGTTTTAAATTCTACAATGAAATTAGGAGGTCCTCACTTTTGGTATTCAAAAATGTATAACGCCTTACCACTTTCAGCTGAGGAATTTGCTACACTTGCAGATGCAAAAGCCTCAGTTATAATAAATTCTTAAACGATTTATAATGCTTATCAACTTGTTCTAGATTGGAGAGCGCTTTACGTCAAGCGAGACTTCAAATTGGTGATCATAGAGCGTCTATGAGGGAGAGCTTGGAAAATTAGTACTCTTCAGAGATTGGATCCGTTCGGAAAGAAGAAATTTTGGACTTACAGTATCGCAATCGGAGATAAACGAAGCTCATGAAGAAATACTAGCGGAACTTGCGTAGGATGCTGCTTCGCCCGGAAGCGGTGATGAACAAGCCTTTTTCCACCACCAACAACGAAAATTCCTCCAAACCTTGAAGGATTTATGAGATTTGTTAGAGATAAAACATAGACTAATATGTAAATTGTATTTTGGCGCATCTTCCTTAGTTTTTTTCCCTTTAATGGTGATATTAGTACCTTGTTGTTCTCACTCCATTGGGGGAGGAAGACTACGAAAGATATTGTCATTTTTGTTAATGTCGTAATAATAAAAATTATAAGACATTCCCTTGAATATCTCTTTGCAATTTTTGTTTATGTGTTTAAATTTGACTCTTTAGAAGATTTAACTTACAATTCTATATAAGCTATAATATATTTACAAGAAATTATATAATAAAATATATATACAAAACATACTATATATACTACATAATATATATATATATATATATATATATATATATATATATATATATATATATATATATATATATATATATATATATATATATATATATATATATATATATATATATATATATATATATATATATATATATATATATATATATCTATATATATATATATATATATATATATTTAACAACAACAACAACAACTACCCAGTACATTCCCACCAGGTGGGGTCTGGGGAGGGTAATATGTAGACGAGCCTTACCCCTACCCGGAAGGGCAGGGAGGCTGTTTCCAATCGACCCTCGGCTCATATGGTTAGGTGGAAAGCTGCAGTAAAACAAAACAGAGACAAAAACAAATCAGAAACAGTATAGTATTAGTGTATTAGAAATTCCAGTACAAATAGCGTTAATAATAAACCGAACAAAGGAAACAAAATACCAACATGCAATAGCAAGTAATAGAAACGTACAATAGACACAACTCATCTATGAGTAACCCTGCTGATCCACCCCCATCCCCGGGATGGGCGAACGGAAAACTCTAGAGGCCCCTATCCTACAACCCTGATTCTAGACCTCCATACTTTCCTATCAAGGGTCATGTCCCCGGAAACCTGCAGCCTAGCCATGTCCTACCTAATCACCTCTCCCCAATACTTCTTGGGCCTCCCTCTGCCGCGCCGACCGCCAACGATCTCCAGCCGCTTGCATCTCCTCACCGGAGCATCTGGACTTCTTCTCCGCACATGCCCGAACCACCTCAGTCGCGCTTCACGCATCTTCTCGTCCACCGGGGCCACCCCCACCTTCTCTCGAATAGTTTCATTCTTAATCTTATCTAGCCTGGTGTGCCCGCACATCCACCTAAGCATTCTCATCTCCGCGACCCTCATCCTTTGAACATGCGAATTCTTCACGGGCCAGCACTCCGCCCCATACAGCATCGCAGGTCTAACCACGGCTCTATAGAATTTCCCCTTGAGTTTGTGTGGGACTTCCCTGTCACACAGGACTCCTAATGCAAGCCTCCACTTAGCCCACCCTGCTCCTATACGGTGTGTGACGTCCCCGTCAATCTCACCGTCCCCTTGAATCACTGACCCAAGATAACGGACGCTGTCCTTCTTGGCGATGGCCTGAGAGCCAATCATCACGTCCCTGCCTACTTCGCTCGGATCGGCGCTAAACTTGCACTCCAGGTATTCTGTTTTAGATCTGCTTATTTTGAAACCTTTAGACTCGAGAGTCTGCCTCTATACTTCTAACCTTTCAATAACTCCTGCCCTCGACTCATCAATCAATACTATATCATCAGCAAATAACATACACCACGGCACATCCCCTTGAATATGATGGGTAAGAGCATCTATCACTAAGGCAAACAAGAGAGGGCTCAGCGCCGATCCTTGATGGAGCCCCGTAACCACTGGAAAATGGCCTGATTCACCACCCACCGTCCTAACCCTAGTCATAGCTCCATTTTACATGTCTTTGATTACTCTGATGTAGGATTCCGACACGCTCTTCGCCTCCAAACACCTCCATAGCACCTCCCTTGGGACCTTGTCATACGCCTTCTCCAGGTCAATAAGCACCATGTGAAGATCCTTCCTCTTATCCCTGAATTGCT